>CM022302.1:276903363-277445988 GCA_011799875.1 Thinopyrum elongatum | reverse complement strand
GGCCAGACCCATGTAATTTCGAAATACTTAAGTATAGGCAGTTTTTAGAGTCCGTATGTGTGGGAAAACAAGAGTTAGGGTTGGTTTTGGATCCCTCCTCCATGGGTCACGAAATTCCCCCTTCTTCCTCCATATATACAGCCCTTAGGGCGTCGTTTAGACTTGGGTTTTGTTTAGATTAAAAGTTCGCCATAGCTGCAACATCGCGTACTTCGTTTGTGCTCAACGACCAGACCAAGACGTCACAGAACCCCACCTCGATCAATAAAGCTTTCATCTTATATTCGCAATATCCAGATTGCAAATCTTAGTTTCTTGCTTGTTCTTCGTTTGCTTGCAGGAGATAGACCCTCGGGGTCAGGTTGATTGTGCTCCGGCGTGGTCAATAACCTCTCGGAGTTGGTTTAGCGATTGCTAAGGCGCGACGTCCTCGCACGTTCGTAGTCGGATCGTCAAAGTCTACTCCACCAAAAACGATAGATATCATCTCATCGAAAGATCGGGACACCCTCGGCTCTATCACATATCATTGCCACATGCCAAAATTCAACTTCATTTGGATATTAAATCTCCCTTGGCTAATTTCCAAAGTTTCTGGTTAACTGGAAGCTTTGTGAAGCAAGTGCTATCTAGGAGTATCCAAATGAGTTGAAATTTTACAAGCATCTTCATATGCTCAAATCATGACTCTCCACCAAGTTTCAACCCTATCCAATCATCTATGTGAGCACAGACTCAAATCTTGGTTTCTGGTCAGATTTTCACATTGTGAAGCAACTATATTTTATACTACTCCATAATTGCTGAAAATTTACCAGAGCATTCCCCTACCCATATAACTCATCTCCACAAAATTTGGGCTCATTTCATCTTACCAATAATTCCCTAGAATTTTTCTAAGATTCTAGTCAAATAGGCTCATTGTGAAGGAAGTACCATTTTGGCTTGTCCAAATGGCATGAAATTTTTATGGCACTCTCATATGACCAAATCATCATGCTATACCAAATGTCAGCTCAAGTGGCTACTCCATGTGAGTGTCACTTCAAGATTGAGTTTCTGGACCAGATTGGTCAGTTGCAAAGCAACTATATTAAATCTTGGTCCATTTGTCTTCAAATGTCACAGGATTGTAGTCCTTTCTACCCTAAACATCCCAGACATCACATTTGGATCTTATCACCTTCCTGTTCATCATAGAGGTGTTGTCAAGTTTGCTACAGCAAACTTCAGATGATCACTCCCATCTAATCACAGTTCCTCTCATCGAACCATCACCTCCCTGAGAATGTGCCCTGGAGGGACTACCCACTGCACATGATGTGGCCGGTTAGGGTGCACTGCGTGCGCCAGTGCACGCGGTGACCACGCGGCCGGCATGCCAATGCACGCACTCTGTGCATTAGGGCCCTTGGCCTCGTCCGTTTCATCGCGCCCTCGACACCACACCGTGTCCAGCAGCTTCCCCTTGGACTCACCCTCGCTCTGGACCCCTCTTCCCCCTCTCACGTCCTCTTCTAAGCGGTGCACCGGCTGTACCCGTGACCTGTCGCCGTTGTCGCCGCCGTGTCCGATTCCTGCACTCTCTCGAACCCTCCCGAGCACGCCCGAGCCACCTCTGCTCCTCCGTGAGGTCTCTGGACTCCTCTAGCCTCCTCCAGGCGTGCTCCCGAAGCTCCGGGATGCGGCGCACGCGTCGCCACGGCTGTGCTCGGCCACCCGTGCCGTTCAGCTATATAAAGCCACCCAAGCCTCTCCCTAGCACACCAACCTCCTCCTCTCTTCCTCTTGTCCACTCCAGTGCCCGCGCTCGACCGAAATCCTCGCCGGAGCGCTTGGATTTCCGGCGAGCTCACTCCACTGCCCCACCACCATTCTCATCACCCGAGCCTCCCCGGCGCCCGTGGACCTCACCTCGGGGTGAGCCGCACTCCGGCGACCAGCTCTGGCTCGCCGCCCACCTCATTCCATCACCGGAACACCGGAATCACGTCGGAGCCAGAGCTCTCCATCACCGCCGTCCGCCTCCACCTCGCCCGCCTGCTACAGAGCGTCGCCGCCGCCGCCACGGTTACCCACCGGCGCGGAAGGAAGTGCCGCTTCTGTCCCGCCCCTCGCTGCGGGCCCTCGCCCACCGGAGCCGCGGCAACGCCGGCGACCGGCCGCCCCTGTCTCTGTCTTCGTGGAAGCAAACGACCAGGGAGGAGGAGGGAGATAAGGTGGGCCAGCCCACTAGAGCCCACCGTTTTTTTTAAAGAAGGAGAGCAGCAGTGGGGTGGGCCGGCCCAGATGAGCAGCAGCAGCCATAGTGCTTCCGGCCCAACGCGGCCTAGCAGCACAATGTCATTTAATCTTTTCCGCAGAAAAACGGCTGAGGACTCAGTTGCAAGTATTTTTATTGCAGATGGGTCCCTGGCAGTCAATCTATCACAACTTTTCCTTCGCAACTCCGATCGTGGTGATTCTGAAGCCCACTTCTTCGTCTCGTCGAGCCCGACATGTTGGTATCATTTTCACTATGTGGTCCCACTATGGAAATGACCATTTTGCCCTTGCTCGTAAACAGCCCCCTCCGAGAGAGAACTGTTTCCGGCAATCATTTCCGCGGACTCTCCGCACTCCTTCCCGATGGTTCCTTCATCCCCAGGCAAGCCACAACTCTCATCTGCATAATTGCATTGCAATATCATAGGTTAACTATTCACTTTAACAACAAGTATGAGTTATTTGTGAAATGAATTAGATTATATAATGATTGAGTAAATTCTTGGATAGGTGACTACCCTGTTGAGTACCGGATTATAGTGACTAGTAGTTTACCCACTCGTTGATGCCATGATGTTGAGATTACCATCTATGATTATTCCGGATTTCATCCGGCAGTTCGTGGAGATGAGTTAGTAGCAGTGGCTTAAGTATACTGGCTACCGAATTTCTGGCCGGATATTGTTTTGACTTGGATTGCTATGATATCGGAGTGTCAGCCATGACAGAGATTGTTCGGAGATTAGATACTTCATGGTTGATCCAGAGTCACCTGTCCGGACTTATCCGTGCAGCCACATTTGCCGGTATGGGACGGCCTTGACTTGGTCCGATCGCATGCTCTTTCACCGGTACCGCCCGACAGGGAAGGTTATGCGTGCGCGCTACCCTGGCATGGTAGGCGGCGATAAACTTGTGAGCCCAGTTGAGTTATATGGTACTAGGTCCCCGTTTGGGACAGTTTGTTAGCCATGCTGGTGGCCGGTGTCGTGCGGTGACACAGGGGCCACCCTGGGTAGGACTCCGGGGGAGGATGATTGCCGGTGGTACGATGGGAGAGTCACGGGTCAGGCAGGTTTCGTTGGAGCAACGCTGGTCCACCCGAATGGGATCACGAGGTCAGGTGTTCCATGGTGTGGGTAAAGTGCGCAACCTCTGCAGAGTGCAAAATCTATTCGAATAGCCGTGTCCACGGTATTGGACAGTCCGTCCAGACCTCTTTAGGTGGTCAACCATAGTAGTTATAATGATGGAAGAACTCATCGTAAGATCGGAAGTACTCGGTTGATCGTGAGTATTCTGAGGGGTTGTGAGACAACCCGGAAGAGAGTAAGCTTGTCAGACTTGTCGTGCAGATGGAATCAGGTATATGATACGTATGCCATGGGATGGCTAAGGGATGCTTGATCGGATGACCACATGATTGGACTTGGAGCAAGTTCGGATTGGATCCTGAGATTATTCGGAGTATGGATTAAATTACTTAATATGCTTTACCTTACTACGGTTATTTCAGTAGCTACCTTACTAGATAGCCATGCTTATTAATCTTGACTGCTACGATGTTGCCTTGCCTTAATGCTGATGTTTGTTGTGAGCTTGCGAGTACATTCAAAGTACTCACCTGGCGTGTCATGCCAGTTTGCAGGTCATGCCATGATTGCTTGCTTGTCGAGGATCCCGAGTTTGCGACCTAGGATACGCGTTCTAGCCAGAGTCCCTGCAGAGTGGAGTCCATCACCGCCATCGCTGTTCCGCTGCCTAGAGAGTTACTCCGCTGTTAGCATAGAGCTACCCTGTGATGAGGACATGACTACCTTGGATACGACCAAAAATATTGCATACATGTATATTTGTGAGGTGATTTCTAATGCAAACTATGCAATAATTTATTTATGTCATCCAAGACAAAAATACTTCACAAACTTTTGTGCCATGTCTAATTGCAGGTGTATGGGAGATTTGTACAATCCACATATGAAGATAAGGGAAAAAGAGAAGTTTATGTGCTGTTCAAAAAGTCATATCACGTCACTTTTGGGCCAAGAGAAGATAGAGTCCAAGTCTCTCACATTCTGGATTCAGATTCGGACTGCACAGACATACCTGACTCAAAATACCAAGAACTATTTCATACGGACTCCGAATTGGGTGATTCTTTTTTTGTTGGAAAGTAGATTTCGTTCTCTTTCTAACCCAATTGGTTTCACCTTCAAATTCATCCGGAGCGTTGAGTTGTCGTCGAAACAATCTGACGCTGTAGCAGAATCCGAGTCAAACTACAAGTCCAAAGGTGTTGCATCACCTCCACTTGGGCCCATTGGCCTTGTACGACCTAGGGTTAGTTTTAGGCTGCCTTGGGACGTCCTCCCACCTCCTTGGCCGCCACCCCTTGCTCCTATATAAGTAGATCCATCTAGTAGATTTTTGCTTGGGTTTTGTTTAGATTAAAAGTTCGCCATAGCTGCAACTTCGCGTACTTCGTTTGTGTTCAACAACTAGACCAAGACGTCACAGAACCCCACCCCGATCAATAAAGCTTTCATCTTATATTCGCAATATCCAGATTGCAAATCTTAGTTTCTTGCTTGTTCTTCGTTTGCTTGCAGGAGATAGACCCTCGGGGTCAGGTTGATTGTGCTCCGGCGTGGTCAATAACCTCTCGGAGTTGGTTTAGCGATTGCTAAGGCGCGACGTCCTCGCACGTTCGTAGTCGGATCGTCAAAGTCTACTCCACCAAAAACGATAGATATCATCTCATCGAAAGATCGGGACACCCTCGCCTCTATCACCCTGGGCAGGCGTAGTGTCGCCGTGCCGATGTAATCCTTGTACCTTTGTAACCATATCCATTGTAATAAAGAGCTGATTTATTCTATGCCAACAGTGCCGTATTCCAGAGGACTTGTCCCTGGGCTGGAATTCGGGGCATTTCGGTCTTCTCTGAGCTGGGGTGCCACAGGCGTTGGTATCAGAGCCAGGTCTTGCTATAGGACGCGCGGTCTAGGCGCGAGCGTTAGTAACCGGTAGTATAGGATCCAGTTGGTTTGCTGCACTTGTTTGTTGCATCTGTTTGTGCATAGCATGCATATAGACTAGATGTCTTATCACAAACGATGGATCTGGTGAGTGTAGGTGGCATCGGTTTCGATTCCCTACCTGCGCTCTCTAGTTTGCATATTTGTTCCTTGGTGTGGTGTTATCTCCGTCCCAGCGGAGTGATGCCAAGGTGCTTAGGGGTGTCGATCACTAGCAAGATTGATGCACCGGTACCACACCAATATATTCTCTTCAGCTACCCCTATCGTTTCGGTGATAGACAAGTTCTATCCCGGATCGTGCCATCCCTCTAGCCGCTTCGGTAACCCTTACTGATCCTTGTTATCAGAAAAGGGCAATGCCTGCAAGCCTTTCTCTCCACCACTAACTCATTCCGCCACCTATTCTTTGGACGTGTACAGTTTTCTTCCGTACGCTTGATGATGATGTTGTCGTAACTTCTGTGTTTCGACCCCCGATCACCAAGTTTGTCCTCGCCACCATGTCCATCCAGATGGAACCGGTGTTAAGCTCGTATTTGGTGTAGCCTTGTTTACACCAATTTTCTTCCACACATTGATTCACTTTCGTGCACATCGCCACAGCATGTTAGACTGTAATACCGGAGTTCTTGCGAGATTTGTGTGCTTAAGTAGGAATGCATATTATTGCTGTGAATAGCTGTAGAATGTGACATTGCTTGTGTGTGTGATCTTGCTGCTTTGCGTGCTTTTGTTTAGTCGTTTCTTTTTTTTTGGGCCCTTGGTGTTACCTTATTTTCCCCTTATGGAAGTTGCTCACCGACCCTGAACCCAAAGAGTCAGTGAAGAGACAGTCATGTGGAAGCTCAGCTCAGCAATATGGAATTTTCAGCAGACTGTGTTATATCGGGAATATCTGGCCTGAATACAAATGATATCCTGGCCGGATTGGTTATCAGCATCAAGTATACATCAGTGCAACTTTCACAGCAGTAATAATCGCATCAGCAAGAAGGCAAATTGTGTACATGACCCATAGTGCATTCCGTGCCAAATGTATGATTCATATACAAGGTTTGAGTCTGCTATGAGTATAATTTGAACCCTGCCATGTCCTGGAAGCAAGCCAGAATGTGCTATGAACTTAGTGTTCAGCAAGAAGGATAGCCGAATACCCTGTATGCATAATAGTGAGCTGTTTGGGATGCGGATGAACCCTTGCCCGTCTTTCTTTGATGACGGCACCATGCCTGTGTTCTAAGCTGTTTCCGGCCGTCCGGGGTGGATGCCGACTTTTATTTCTTTTGTCAGCAACTGGCCCGTGTTCTGAGCTACTTTTCGGCCGTTTCGGGCAGCTGTTGAATTTCTCTCCGTAGCAGTGACCCTATGCTCTGAGCTGTTCTTCTGCCGTCTTATTGAACTGCTACTTTCTTCTTATCGACACCATCTCATGCTCTGAGCTGCTTTTCAGCCGTCTTGAGTCGGGGTTGAGTTACTCCAGTAATGTCCCAGATCTGAGTTGTAAAGACCGTTCTGGTGGCTACTGGTTTATTTGCCGGTTTTATCCAAGGGTTCAGACGATCGTTACCCTACAGCTACAACTTGTAAAGTAATATGCCTGCCGGAATATTGCACCTGACAACACCTATGGTCACACGTAGAATCAAGAACACATAAGGCCAAGTTCGTCAGCAAAGGATCCAGGCAAGGAGAACTATAATAAAAGAGCATGGTTGTCCATACAGATATGGTAATGGTACAAATACTCCGGACAGTCTGGCTCGATACCAGTCTGATAGAAGCGAGGGTGTCCCGATCTTTCGATGAGATGATAGCTATCGTTTTTGGTGGAGTAGACTTTGTCGATCCGACTACGAACGTGCGAGGACGTCGCGCCTTAGCAATCGCTAAACCAACTCCGAGAGGTTATTGACCACGCCGGAGCACAATCAACCTGACCACGAGGGTCTATCTCCTGCAAGCAAATGAAGAACAAGCAAGAAACTAAGATTTGCAATCTGGATATTGCGAATATAAGATGAAAGCTTTATTGATCAAAGTGGGGTTCTGTGACGTCTTGGTCTGGTCGTTGAACACAAACGAAGTACGCGAAGTTGCAGCTATGGCGAACTTTTAATCTAAACAAAACCAAAAGTCTAAACGGTGCCCTAAGGGCTGTATATATGGAGGAAGAGGAGGGGATTTCGTGGCCCTTGAAGGAGGGGTCCGAAACCAACCCTATCTCTTGTTTCCCCACACATACGGACTCTAAAAACAGCCTATACTCAAGTATTTCGAAATTACATGGGCCTGGCCCAATAATAAGGTGACGCAGCACCTATAATAGCCTCTGGACGAAATTTATGAAGTGACATCTTGTATATTTCGTCCAAGGCTTCCTGCACTCATTATGGTGGCTTCAAAGTCCTGAAATCATCACTTGTAACTCCGTTCTTGTTCCCCTTGTGCATGCCATCATCTCCATGCTTGAACTTGCTCCAAGGTTCCTCTTTCTTGTCCAAGCTAGGCCCTTCATTTGTAAGCAAAACAAATGTATCCAATTTAGGCAGCATCATATTCTCATGAACTTTAGAATCATTACCAAGAAACGAAAGTACCTGATATTTTAATTGGTGTGCGCGAGCTCTAGTAATTGGTCCAGTATGTATAGAAGCAGGGGCTGTGGGTGTAACAATGGTATTGATGTCCTCATCATCCTCCCCTTCTTGAAATGAAGTCGTCCTCGACGGAAGCTCATCTTCCTCACCCAAATAAGGCTTTAGATCTGCAATGTTAAAAGTGGGACTAACCCCAAAATCTGCAGGCAGCTCAAGTTTATATGCATTATCATTTATTTTCTCTAACACCTTATGATAGAGGCGAGGGTGTCCCGATCTTTCGATGAGATGATAGCTATCGTTTTTGGTGGAGTAGACTTTGACGATCCGACTACGAACGTGCGAGGACGTCGCGCCTTAGCAATCGCTAAACCAACTCCGAGAGGTTATTGACCACGCCGGAGCACAATCAACCTGACCACGAGGGTCTATCTCCTGCAAGCAAACGAAGAACAAGCAAGAAACTAAGATTTGCAATCTGGATATTGCGAATATAAGATGAAAGCTTTATTGATCAAGGTGGGGTTCTGTGACTTCTTGGTCTGGTCGTTGAACACAAAGGAAGTACGCGAAGTTGCAGCTATGGCGAACTTTTAATCTAAACAAAACCCCAAAGTCTAAACGGTGCCCTAAGGGCTGTATATAAGGAGGAAGAGGAGGGGATTTCGTGGCCCTTGAAGGAGGGGTCCGAAACCAACCCTATCTCTTGTTTCCCCACACATACGGACTCTAAAAACAGCCTATACTCAAGTATTTCGAAATTACATGGGCCTGGCCCAATAATAAGGTGACGCAGCACCTATAATAGCCTCTGGACGAAATTTATGAAGTGACATCTTGTATATTTCGTCCAAGGCTTCCTGCACTCATTATGGTGGCTTCAAAGTCCTGAAATCATCACTTGTAACTCCGTTCTTGTTCCCCTTGTGCATGCCATCATCTCCATGCTTGAACTTGCTCCAAGGTTCCTCTTTCTTGTCCAAGCTAGGCCCTTCATTTGTAAGCAAAACAAATGTATCCAATTTAGGCAGCATCATATTCTCATGAACTTTAGAATCATTACCAAGAAACGAAAGTACCTGATATTTTAATTGCGTGCGCGAGCTTCTAGTAATTGGTCCAGTATGTATAAGCAGCTGGGGCTGTGGGTGTAACAATGTATTGATGTCCTCATCATCATCCTCCCACTTCTTGAATGAAGTCGTCCTCGACGGAAGCTCATCTTCCTCACCCAAAATAGGCTTCAGATCTGCAATGTTAAAAAGTGGGACTAAACCCCAAAATCTGCAGGCAGGCTCAAGTTATATGCATTATCATTTTTATTTTCTCTAACACCTTAAAAGGACCATCAGCACGTGGCATTAGCTTTGATTTGCGGCAAATCAGGAAATCTATCCTTACGCAATGTAACCAACAAGATCTCCAGGTGCAAACACAACATGTTTTTACCCTTATCTCCAGCAAGTTTATATTTAGCATTCATAACGCTCAATGTTCTCCTTAGTTAACCTATGCATTCTTAAGATCAATTAGCACTTGTTTTAGCTCAATTAACCTTCTCCGAAGATGGAAGAGGCAACAATTCAATTGGTGCACGAGGAGGAAAACTACACAATTTCAAAGGACACATCTAGTAGTAGAATGCAATGAACGATTATAGCAATATTCAATATGAGGCAAGCATTCTTCCACATTTTCTTGTTATTCTTCAAAACCCCTAGCATAGTAGACAATGTTCATTGACTACTTCAGTTTGTCCATCAGTTTGGGGGTGACAGTAGTACTAAAGCAGTTATTCCCCACTTAGCCCATAACATCTCCAAAAGTGGCTAAGAAATTTAGTATCATGATCTGAAACATAGTTTGGCACACCATGCAAGCGTATAATTTCACAGAAAGAACAAATCAGCAACATTAACAGCATCATCGCTTTTATGACATGGTATAAAGTGTGCCATTTTCGAGAACCTATCCACGACAACAAATATGCTATCCCTCCCCTTCTTTGTTCGAGGTAAACCTAAAACAAAGTCCATAGATATATCCTCCCAAGGAACACTAGGTACAGGCAAGTCATATTAAACCATGAGGATTGAGTCGTGACTTAGCTTTTTGACATTATTGCAGCGAGCAAAAAAAACGCTCAACATCCCGTCTCATCTTTGGCCAAAGAAAATGTGTAGCAAGTATATCCTCCGTCTTCTTCACGCCAAAGTGTCCCATTAATCCTCCTCCATGCGCCTCCTGCAACAACAAAAAGAACGAACGGACTAGCTAGATGCATATCTTGTTAACGAAACACAAATCCATCGTTAACGACGAACTGTTTCCATGTTCTCCCTTCTTCCAATTCTGCAATACATCTTTAAATTCAGCATCATGCATATTGATCTTTGATGGTCTCCAACCAAATATTTTAAAGTCAAGTTGTGAAAGCATAGTATCTACGACGAGACAATGCATCGCAATATTATTTTCTTTACCCTTCTTTGTTTAATGACATAAGGGAAAGTCTCAATAATTCAACCCATTTAGCATGTCTACGGTTCAGTTTTGCTTGACTTTTAATGTGTTTCAAGATTCTGATCAGAATGTAAACAAATTCTTTGGGCCATAAATATGTTGCCATGTTTCTAAGGTCCGAACAAGAGCATATAATTCTTTATCATAAGTGAATAGTTCAGACTAGGCCCACTCAATTTTTCAGAAAAGTATGCAACAGGTTTGCCATCTTGTATAAAACACCTCCTAATCCAATTCCACAGCACACATTCAAGCTCAAAAGTCTTATTAAAACAGAAGTTGATAAAGGAGCATGTGTCAACTTATCTTTCAATACCGTGAAGGGCTTCTTCCTGTGAGGTACCCCAAACAAAGGCACATCCTTCTTTGTAAGCTCATTGAGAGGTGCAGCAATGGTGCTGAATCTCTCAAAAACGCCTATAGAAACCAGCGAGTCCAAGAAAACTCCTCACTTGAGTGACCGTTTTGGGCTGTGGCCAACTCTCAATAGCTTCAATCTTGGCTTTATCACACTTCAATTCCCTGTGGAGTAACAACATAGCCAGAAAAGATACTCGGTCGGTTGCAAAAGGTGCACTTCCCAAGGATACCAAACAACGTGCATCACGTAAGAAATAAAAACAGCAGTAATGTTCCAAATGTTCCTCCAAAGATCTGCTATATCAATCAGTATATCACTCAAAATAGACTACCACAAATCGTCCAATGAAATGCACGTAAAACTTCGTTCATTAATCTCATGAAAGTACTAGGTGCATTGTTAACCCAAAAGGCATGACTAACCACTCATTAATCCAAACTTTGTTTTAAATGCTGTTTTACATTCAATCCCCCAATTTCATCAATTGATGGTATCCACTACGCAAATCAACTTAGGAATATTGTAGAGCCACTCAATTCATCAAGCATATCATCTAGTCTAGGAATAGGATGACATAAGAATAGTAATATTATTAATGCCTCCAATCAACACACATACGCGATGTACCTCCTTTTTCGGCACTAGATAATAGGAACGCACAAGGACTAAGGGATTCGCGTATATAACCTTTGTCGAGCAACTCCTGTACTTGACGCATAATCTCCTTCGTCTCGGGATTGTACGGTTATGGCGACGTTTGGCAACGAAGCACCGGAATTAAGTCAATCTGATGCTCAATCCCGCGAATAGGTGGTAATCCCGGGGGCACGTCTTGTGAAAGACGTCAGCGAACTCCTGCAAATGTTAGTGACCGCAGGAGGGCAAAGAGGAGGCACGTCCTCGAATGAAAAATAACGCCTCTTTGCACACAAAAGCATAGCAAACAGAATTGCTGAAATCTAGATCATCAATATCAGATTTGGTGCAAGTAAGCATGCACTTTTCAATTTAATTTCAGAAGCAACACTATATGGTTTATTATTAGGCTTCATTTGTGTCAAATTCTTTTGCCACAATCTGATTTTCACTCTTATTTTTCTCCTGTTTTGCTTTACTAGCTCTATTAATATCATCTTTCAAAATAGAATCAGGAGTCATAGGAAGCAAAGTAATATTTTTATCCTTATGAACAAGAGTATACTGATGTTTCTACCATGGTGTACAGAATTTTTATCAAATTGCCATGGCTAATACCAAGTAATAATGAACATGCTTGCATGGGTACCACATCACAATCAACATAATCAGCATATTGTAGAGATACTAAAATGCACACGAACAGTACGTGTTACCTTAACCTTGCCCTTGTTGAAACCATTGGATATAGTAAGATGTGCATGTGGTCTTGTGGTGAGAGATAGCTTCTCCACCATCTCCATGCTAGCCAAGTTGTTGCAGCTCCCTCCATCTATGATGACGCGAACAGAACGTTCCTTCACAACTCCCTTTGTATGGAACAAATTATCCTCTGATTTGCTCAGCTTGTGTGACCTGCACACTCAAAACACGTTGAGCAACTAAACATTCATACCTGTCAGCGTCTTCAGGAGCCATGTATTGCGTCTCATGATCAGAATCATCTCCACCGTGTTCTTCACTTGTAATAAGAGCCAAAGTCTCCTCATCATAGTCACTAGCGGACTCATACCCACCATCCTCAGTAGCAATCATAACACGCGGGATTGGCATTCTCTCGCATAATGACCTCTTATCCCTTACAACGACGACAAATAATATCATGTGTGTGCCCTGTTGATGGCGTAATGAAGAAGAGCTCTGGCAGGCCCAGAAGGTGTACTCTTGGCAGTTGGTGATGGTGGTGCCTGTTTTTCTTGTATCTCGATTGGAATTGGCGGCTGAAGTCAGTGGTGGCCGCGTAGGACGTGTGGGATAGAGGAGGCACGCTGTCCATGATGAAGATCGACCTGCAGAAAAATTAGTTCGCGCCAATGCCTGTCGATCCTGCACTTCACGTTCAGCTTTACAAGCAAAGTGAATAAACTAGTGATATTATATACTCCTCATACTCTAGAATGGTCTGAATCCTCTCTATTTAATCCACCCATGAAACGTGCAAGCATAGCTTCATTCTCCTCAACAATACCCATCTAATCATGCCAGTTGTGTAATTCCTGATAATATTCTTCTACAGAATTTTTTCCTTGTCTTAAGCGCTGCAATTTTTGAAGTAATTCACATTGATAATGGTGGAACCCACGAGTACGCATAGCGTTTTCAAAGCAGCCCACGTAGCTGGAATAGGATATAATCTACAATGTTCAGACCACCATACACATGCAAAACTAGTGAAGCACAAACAGCAGCAGCACACGTCGTCCTCGGGATATTGTAACATGTAAACGTTGTTCAGTTTCTAACTCCCAAGTAAGATATATATCAGGAACATATCTACCCTCGAATGGGTGAATATTCAATTTTAATTTAGGAAGGATGGTCATGATCTCGTACCTGAAGTGGTGGTGCAGACCTACCATTGCGATTATTGCATGTGGACGACCTGGTGCTGGTGGTTGCACGTAGTTATGATTTTGATCAACCTCATCCTCATAATCGCCCGCGTAATCATCCTCCTCCTCGGCACCAGCAGCAGCAGGAGCAGGAAGCCAAAGAAGCATCATAGTAGGTACAACAGCACCAGAAGTTTGGCCATCCTCAGAGGAACACGCTTCGCTCGTCCGAACTGATTTGGAAGGGGGCGTTGTTGTTGCGTTGCAGAGTGCGACAGGTCAGCCGGTGGTGGTTGGGGAAGACGCTGAGCAATTCATTAAACTTGTTATCCAGCTGTGTCTCGAACGACTTCTCCATGCCATCTATCTTCCCATGGCCTCTTCAAATCTGTTTAGCACATCTCCCCCCTGGCCATCATCATTTGCTGAATTTATCATGCAACTCCTTGTTCGTCATGTTCTCCCAGTCAATCTCGTCGGCTTGTGATCCTGCCATGGTTAGCAGCAATAGAAACACACAAGAATATGATCCTAGACCTACTAGAAAGTGTGGTGGTGTGGTATCACAAAAACGTCAAGCGAATCTCAAATGCTTACCAGTTCTTACCCAGCAGCAGGTGGTGATCGGCAACCGTTGTAGTCAAAACTCTTAAAGATTGGACAGAGCGATTGCCAGGTGGTGTCACGCACGACGTAGATGTAGTGGTGCTGGGAAGGCTTATGATATGGTAGCAAAAAGGGTCAGCAATAATCATTCAGAGATGCAAGTTGAATAAACGCTCAACGACGGTACTGTGCTGGTCCTAGGCTAGACCGTACTAGAGACGCGAGCCTAGAACACTAACAAAATCACGGCGCGGCACATAAACAAGGGAGAGCACACTCTAAAAAATTCGTTTTTTTTGTTTTTTTTTTTTTGCGCTCCTTTTTTTTTGCAAAAAAATCACTATAATGCGAGTTGCTCAAACTCTCCAGTCAAACTATCAGGATTGGCATGAAATATTTTTTGACAATTTTTTTTTTCGAAAATCAGGGCAGCGACGACGAAAAAGTGCGACAAAAAATCACTATGATGGCGAGTGTCTCAAAACGCTCCCTGGGACCTAAAAATAGGATAGGGAAAAAATATTTTTGACTGCCAAATTTTTTTTTCCGAATCCTACTCAGGCAAGGAAACACGTATCGGAAAATAGATGGGTCTCAAAAACAAATCTAATATAAAAAGAACTCGGATTGGTGGTGGATATATGGTGGTAGAATATGGCTGCGGTGATGGTATATGGCAGCGGTGGTAGGATATGGCAGTGGTGGTGGTATTTGGCAGTGGTGGTGGTATATGGTGCGGCGGCGGCGTAACAAACTGTGACAGAACTCGAAACTCTAAGGACTAGACGCTAAGACCAGCAACTAGACACGACGATGCAACCGCAAATTCAACAAAGCAAAAACCCTAAAAACATTATGCAAAGGCTCAGATTGGTTCGGATATGATGAACTAACCCTAATTTTTTTTTTGGCTTTTTCGTGGACTGTAGGTATGAAGAACAGACTCGATCTAAACTACGAAAAACTGTAAAATCTCACCGAGCAACCTGGAAATCTGATACCACTTGATAGAAGCGAGGGTGTCCCGATCTTTCGATGAGATGATAGCTATCGTTTTTGGTGGAGTAGACTTTGACGATCCGACTACGAACGTGCGAGGACGTCGCACCTTAGCAATCGCTAAACCAACTCCGAGAGGTTATTGACCACGCCGGAGCACAATCAACCTGACCACGAGGGTCTATCTCCTGCAAGCAAACGAAGAACAAGCAAGAAACTAAGATTTGCAATCTGGATATTGCGAATATAAGATGAAAGCTTTATTGATCAAGGTGGGGTTCTGTGACGTCTTGGTCTGGTCGTTGAACACAAACGAAGTACGCGAAGTTGCAGCTATGGCGAACTTTTAATCTAAACAAAACCCAAAGTCTAAACGGTGCCCTAAGGGCTGTATATATGGAGGAAGAGGAGGGGATTTCGTGGCCGTTGAAGGAGGGGTCCGAAACCAACCCTATCTTTTGTTTCCCCACACATACGGACTCTAAAAACAGCCTATACTCAAGTATTTCGAAATTACATGGGCCTGGCCCAATAATAAGGTGACGCAGCACCTATAATAGCCTCTGGACGAAATTTATGAAGTGACATCTTGTATAATTCGTCCAAGGCTTCCTGCACTCATTATGGTGGCTTCAAAGTCCTGAAATCATCACTTGTAACTCCGTTCTTGTTCCCCTTGTGCATGCCATCATCTCCATGCTTGAACTTGCTCCAAGGTTCCTCTTTCTTGTCCAAGCTAGGCCCTTCATTTGTAAGCAAAACAAATGTATCCAATTTAGGCAGCATCATATTCTCATGAACTTTAGAATCATTACCAAGAAACGAAAGTACCTGATATTTTAATTGGTGTGCGCGAGCTCTAGTAATTGGTCCAGTATGTATAGAAGCAGGGGCTGTGGGTGTAACAATGGTATGTATAGAAGCAGGAGCTGACTTGTCCCTGGGCTGGAATATGGGGCATTCCGGTCTTCTCTGAGCCGGGGTGCCACACAGGTGAAGCTATGCAACTGTACTGCATAACGGAGCGACCGCACTACAATTTTACTAACAGCGAACTGAAGTAAACGCACTGCAACGGCTTTGGAGACATGCAGAACTTCATGTACTGCACTGTCTATAATATCTAAACTAAGGGCGAATGAGAAGTGATCTGCTTACATCATGTTGCAATGAGTCTTTGCGTTTGCAGGAAGTTCCCTTCATTTCTGTCTACAGCTCTCTTGCATTCACCCATGCAGTCCACTTTTCTTTACCCTTCTTTAGTAGCCCATGCGTGATTTCAAATTGATCAATGGCAGTGGAGATGGAAGTTTTGAGCCAAACCTCGCCGAAGCTTGCATCGAGGTAATAGCGGTGGAGGAAGGAGCCTTGTGAGCACTTCTTTTTCGTCTGGCTGGTGCGATGTCGAGGCAGCACAAAATCGGATTTGGCGAAGGATGGAATGAAGTGGATCCTGACGCGACACTGATCTACGAGGCCGATGCCACGAAAGAAGAAGGTCGGGTGGAGCGAGGCAGCGGCGCTCCGAGATCGCTACCGCGGAAGAAGGCCTGGAGGGGTGGGGCAACGGCGCTCCGAGCCCGCTGCCGTGGAAGAAGGTCTGGAGGGGTGGGGCGACGGTGCTCCTAGGCCGCTGCCGCGAGAGAAAGCAGAGAAGGAAGGGGCGGCATCGTTGTTGGCCGGTCCTGCAAAAGGAGGCGGGGAGGGGAGGGGCGGTAGCGCTCCCGGCCGCTGTCGCGGTACGAGGCAGGGAGGGGAGGGGCGGTGGCATGGAGGTGGGGGTGGCACCATCATCTGCAGCTGGATCCCCGGCAGAGCGATTTGCCGGGGGTGCTTGGCCTGGACATCACCGCCACCTCCAGCTAGACCCCGACAGGATCGTGGACTCCGGCTTCGTCTTCCCTGCCAGTGTCCCAACCAGGCCGCGTCCCTCTAGTCCTGGCGGGGATGACCAGGGCTTCGCCTGGCCGCTCCCTCCATCTCCGGCCTCTTCTTCCTTGCCGGGGAGGCACCCTCCCGATCTTGTCAGGCTGTGTCCCGCTGGTCCTGACGGGGTCGGGCTGGGCTTCTGCCCAGGCGCTCCTTTTGCCCTCCTTTCTTCGCAATGTAATCCCTAGGAGGAGTGGGACAAGAAAGGCATTACAGAGCACTTATCTTTTTAAGTCAAAAAATGTAGGCGGTTACCAAATTTGAATCAAATCTATGTAATCCTTCACCCATGTTGACACCCGTATGATTTATACTTGTTTATCCACGCAATTTTAAAAAGAGTTTGCTGGATACTTGCGCATATACTTAGACATACTGAGGGGTGAGCTCTCAATACGCATTTGTGAGCAAAGTTTCCGGCGAAGTCTCTTGTCTGCCCTTAACGCAGCTGCTATCAAACCTCGCTTAGTAAGCCTAAAAATGGGTTCGGAGCGTGACTAAAGGCCGGTCCCATGCCAATCTCCTCAAACGTAGCTGCAACCAACCTTGTCGAGTGGGCTCGAATCAAGGACAGGAGTGTGAATGGAAGATGCGGCAAGGTTTCCTTACGTGGAAGTTTCCCATACATAAGTATTACATGGAGTGATGAGGAGTAACAAAATGAACTTATCTCTCTTTGCTGTTCTTCTTATCGTTTTAGATGAGGAAGAGTCAGAAGAGTCGTCGGGGCCTGAATGCATGGGGTGGTTTGCTCTATCCTCTTCCCGGGGAAATTGCTTGTGAGGAACCCTTCTACATTTACCAATATAGGAAGAAAAGAAAGATAGCACAATGCCCTTTACGGCATGTGAGCTATCTTATCTAAAAACTAGTGTAATCATAATAAGATCATGCTTAAGCACACAAGTCATCATGCATGCAGGTTTTTGTAAAAACACTTTATTTTCATTCAGCTATGCACAGGGCCCGCGGCTGGCTTTGTACAAAGGGTTACAAGTCTCGGGGATTATGCTCGTACAAAACAGGCTGCCAGGGCAAGGCCCGACAACCGCGCCTTATGGGTAGAACTTGCGAATATGCTCAATATTCCACGAGTTTTGCATTGGGATGCCATCCTTGGTCTCCAGACGGACTGCGTCAGGTCTGGTGACACGTACTACCCGGTAAGGGCCTTCCCACTTGGGTGTCAACTTGTTTGCACCCTTGGCAGACTGAACGCGCCTAAGGACAAGGCCGCCTTCCTCAAGGCTCCGGGCGTGAACCCTGCGGCTGCGATAGCGGCGCAGGGCTTGCTGGTAGCATGCAGCACACACAGCTGCCCTGAGACGATCCTCCTCGAGGAGCATGGCATCATCATGCTGCAGCTACTCTTGCGCTACTTCATCATAGGCAAATACTCGAGGTGACCTATATATGAGTTCCGTGGGGAGTACTGCTTCTGCACCATATATCAGGGAGAAGGGGGTCTGGCCAGTAGCTCAATTTGGCATCGTTCTGATTGACCAAAGAACCATCGGTAGCTCATCAAGCCAGTGTCTGCCGCATTTCCAAAACTTGTCAAAGCTCCTCGTGTTGAGCCCACTCAGCACTTCAGCGTTCATCCTTTCAGCTTATCAGTTGCTCCTTGGATGGGCAACGGAGGCGAAAGAGACCTTGTTTCCATGGCTCTGGATGAACTGCATGAAGGCCCGACTCGTGAATTGGGTGGCATTGTGATGTAGGGTAGAACCCTAGGTGCCCGATCTTTCATGATTGGAGCGGATCCCGCGAAGAACACGAAGAACACGAGGGGAAAAAACGAGGGGAAACATGAGAGGATTCACTCAAACCAACAAGATTCGATTACACATGTGCTAGATCCTCAAAACACAAAGAGATACACGATCCATGATCAACAAAGGACGATACGAGTAGCTAGTTCATCTTCGTAAGGAGGTCTTGAGGGTCTTCCCGTGAGGGGTCTTGAATCCACTTGAGGGATCTTCTCCGTAGAGGTCGTGAACTCCGATGGAGAAGGTATCAAGTGGATGAGAAAAGCTCTATCTCCTAAAATGAGCTAATCCTTTGCTAACCCTAGAAAGAGGGAGGAGGAGGAGTATATATAGTCGAAGTGGACGAAGGGGTACATGGGCCTCGGCCCTTTACTGTGCACAGACAGGCGGAGCCGGACTTCCGGGCCTTCAAGGGGAGTCGGATGTCCAGGGCTGGGGCCGGATGTCCGGGCTGTCGGGACCATTCCTTCTGCTCTCTGGACAGGGCTTGTTCGGATGTCCGAGCGTCGGGCCGGATGTCTGGGCCTTCGCGAGGAGCCGGATGTCTAGGCTGGGGGCCGGATGTCCGGGCCCTGTAGACTTGGCTGCTGGGTCGTTGTGGCTGGCGATATCTCCAGGGGCCGGATGTCCGGGGTCATGGCCGGATGTCCGGGTCCTGGGAGCTGTTCTCAACTCCTTCCGTTGGTTCTCTTCATCCGTGAACTTGGGGACTTGTCCGTCTTCATGCGCATCTTCGAGAGGGTCCTCTTGGTACCTTATCATGCATAACATTCCGGACTTAGGTAGTAGCCATGTCTCGAGAGGGTCATGTGGAATATCACTAAGGAGAGATGTCACCTGGTTCTCGAGAGCTCTAGCTCGTGCTCGTGTCATCGGTCCTCTTGGCACTTGATGAGACGATGATAGGTCCATGGGGTTGACCATAGGATGCTCCGCATCATCTCCTCCCCCCCCCCCCCCCCCCCCCCCACCCCCCCCCCCCCCCCCCCCCCCCCCCCCCCCGCCCCCCCGTTGGGAAAGATCCGACCTAGGATCAAAATCCTCATCACCATGGTAGGGAGAGAGATCTTTGATGTTGAAGATATCGCTCACGGAGTACTAGTCGCGTGGTAAGTCAATCTTGTATGCATTGTTGTTGTAGCGCTCGAGCACCTTGAAGGGTCCGTCAGCTCGTGGTCGTACCTTGGACTTGCATCATTGGGAAAAGCGGTCCTTGCGAAGGTGTAGCCATACAAGATCTCCAATGTTGAATATCATGGGTTGCTTGTTGATGTTGAGCTTGGTCGCGAGTCATTGTACATGGCGCTCGATGGTGTGCCTTGTATCTTCATGCATATTCTTGAGGTAGTTTACTCGTGCACTCGTGTCCATGTTGATGCGCTCTTGTAGAGGTAGAGGAAGAATGTCCAACGGGGACAATGGGTTGAAACCGTAGACAACCCTGAAGGGGGACTTGCCGGTAGTCGAATGTCTTGCACGGTTGTAGGCATACTCGGCGATGGGTAGACACTCCTCCCACTCTTTGATGTTCTTCTTGATCAAAACGCGTAGTAGAGTGGATAGTGTCCGGTTCGTGACCTCCGTTTGGCCGTCGGTTTAAGGATGGTATGCCGAAGAGAACAAAAGCTTGATTTCGAGCTTGGCGCATAGTCTTCCAAAAGTAGCTTAGGAACTTGACGTCGCTGTCCGAAACAATAGTCTTTGGCACTCGATGTAGACGCAAGATTTCCCTACAAAAAAAGATTTGCAACATGTGAAGCATCGTCTATCTTGTTGCAAGGGATGAAATGAGCCATCTTAGAGAATCGGTCCACAACAACAAACATGGAATCTTTGCCATTTCTAGTTCTAGGCAAACCAAGTACAAAGTCCATACTAATATCTTCCCATGGGTGATACGGAATAGGAAGTGGCATATATAGACCATGGGATTGAGCTTTAGACTTAGCTTTGCGACATGTAGAGCACCGGTTGGTGAAGCGTGAGACATCGCGGAACATCTTGGGCCAAAAGTAGTTCTTGGAGAGCGTGGTGAATGTCTTGTCGCGTCCAAAGTGTCCCATTAGTCCTCCTCCATGAGCCTCTTGCAAAAGTAACACACAAAGGGAAGACTCTGGCATACATAATTTGGTAGCTCTCATAAGATAATCATCTTTGATGTAATAGCGTTCCCAAGATGTATGCGTCAATCATTTGGTATAAGGAATAGCAAAAGTAGGATCATGTGCATACAAGTCTTTTATGTGCTCAAAGCCAATGACATTCAATTCAAGTTTGGTAACAAGCATGCATTTGTGGGAAAGAGCATCCGCCACAACATTTTCTTTGCCTTTGATGTATTTAATGACATAAGAAAATGACTCAATGAACTCACTCCACTTAGCATGACTCTTGTTCAACTTAGTTTGACCCTTAAGGTACTTAAGCGTTTCATGGTCGGTATGAATGGCAAATTCATGAGGGCGAAGATAACGTTCCCACTCACGCAAAACTCGCACTAAAGCATATAGCTCTTTGTCATAGATGGGATAATTGAGTTGCGCTCCCGAAAGTTTTTCACTAAAGTAAGCTATTGGGCGCTTCTCTTGCATTAACACACCTCCTATGCCATTACCGCTAGCATCGCAATGAACTTCAAAAGTTTTGTCAAAGTTGGGTAATGCAAGCATGGGAGCATGTGTAAGCAAATTCTTAAGCTCATTAAATGTGGTATCTTGGGATGGTCCCCAAACAAAGAGTGCATTTTTCTTACTCAAAGCATGTAAAGGGGATGCAATGGTGCTAAAATCCTTCACGAATCTCCGATAGAAACCGGCTAAGCCAAGGAAACTTCGCACTTGTTGCAAGTTGGTTGGTTGGGGCCAAGTTTTAGTAGCATTGATCTTAGATTCATCTACATGAACACCCGTAGAAGACACGACGAAACCCAAGAAAACAAGCTTATCAACACCAAAAAGGCATTTGTTCATATTAGCATAAAGGCGCTCTTTTCTAAGAGTTTGTAAAACGGTTCTAAGATGGGTGACATGAGCTTTGAGAGATTTGCTAAATACAACAATATCGTCAAAGTAGACCACAACAAATACACCAATGTAGGGGCGAAGAACAAAATGCATGACTCGCATGAATGTATCGGGTGCTTCGGATAAGCCCATTGGCATAACAAGCCATTCATATAATCCAAATTTGGTCTTAAATGCGGTTTTCCATTCGTCACCTTCTTGGATGCGAATTTGGTAATAGCCACTTTTAAGATCAATTTTAGAGAAAATAGTGGCTCCGCTTAGTTCGTCTAGCATGTTATCTAAGCGTGGAATTGGGTAGCGATATCTAACCGTGATAGCATTGATAGGACGACAATCGGAACACATGCGATATGTACCATCTTTCTTGGGAACAAGGATTACCGGGACGGCACATGGGCTCAAGCTTTCTCGTACATGGCCGTTGTCGATGAGTTGTTGTACTTGCCGTTGGATCTCCTTGGTTTCTTCAGGATTGACTCGATATGGTGCCTTGTTAGGAAGAGGTGCTCTGGGTATGAGGTCAATGCGGTGTTCGATGCCTCGTAGTGGAGGTAGTCCTGGAGGTAGCTCATCGGGGAATATGATAGAGGCGAGGGTGTCCCGATCTTTCGATGAGATGATAGCTATCGTTTTTGGTGGAGTAGACTTTGACGATCCGACTACGAACGTGCGAGGACGTCGCGCCTTAGCAATCGCTAAACCAACTCCGAGAGGTTATTGACCACGCCGGAGCACAATCAACCTGACCACGAGGGTCTATCTCCTGCAAGCAAACGAAGAACAAGCAAGAAACTAAGATTTGCAATCTGGATATTGCGAATATAAGATGAAAGCTTTATTGATCAAGGTGGGGTTCTGTGACGTCTTGGTCTGGTCGTTGAACACAAACGAAGTACGCGAAGTTGCAGCTATGGCGAACTTTTAATCTAAACAAAACCCAAAGTCTAAACGGTGCCCTAAGGGCTGTATATATGGAGGAAGAGGAGGGGATTTCGTGGCCCCTGAAGGAGGGGTCCGAAACCAACCCTATCTCTTGTTTCCCCACACATACGGACTCTAAAAACAGCCTATACTCAAGTATTTCGAAATTACATGGGCCTGGCCCAATAATAAGGTGACGCAGCACCTATAATAGCCTCTGGACGAAATTTATGAAGTGACAACTTGTATATTTCGTCCAAGGCTTCCTGCACTCATTATGGTGGCTTCAAAGTCCTGAAATCATCACTTGTAACTCCGTTCTTGTTCCCCTTGCGCATGCCATCATCTCCATGCTTGAACTTGCTCCAAGGTTCCTCTTTCTTGTCCAAGCTAGGCCCTTCATTTGTAAGCAAAACAAATGTATCCAATTTAGGCAGCATCATATTCTCATGAACTTTAGAATCATTACCAAGAAACGAAAGTACCTGATATTTTAATTGGCGTGCGCGAGCTCTAGTAATTGGTCCAGTATGTATAGAAGCAGGGGTTGTGGGTGTAACAATGGTATTGATGTCCTCATCATCCTCCCCTTCTTGAAATGAAGTCGTCCTCGACGGAAGCTCATCTTCCTCACCCAAATAAGGCTTCAGATCTGCAATGTTAAAAGTGGGACTAACCCCAAAATCTGCAGGCAGCTCAAGTTTATATGCATTATCATTTATTTTCTCTAACACCTTAAAAGGACCGTCAGCACGTGGCATTAGCTTTGATTTGCACAAATCAGGAAATCTATCCTTACGCAAATGTAACCAAACAAGATCTCCAGGTGCAAACACAACATGTTTTCTACCCTTATCTCCAGCAAGTTTATATTTAGCATTCATATGCTCAATGTTCTCCTTAGTTAACTCATGCATTTTTAAGATCAATTCAGCACGTTGTTTAGCATCAAAATTAACCTTCTCCGAAGATGGAAGAGGCAACAAATCAATTTGTGCACGAGGAAGGAAACCATACACAATTTCAAAAGGACACATCTTAGTAGTAGAATGCAATGAACGATTATAAGCAAATTCAATATGAGGCAAGCATTCTTCCCACATTTTCTTGTTATTCTTCAAAATAGCCCTAAGCATAGTAGACAATGTTCTATTGACTACTTCAGTTTGTCCATCAGTTTGGGGGTGACATGTAGTACTAAAAAGCAGTTTAGTCCCCAACTTAGCCCATAAACATCTCCAAAAGTGGCTAAGAAATTTAGTATCACGATCTGAAACAATAGTATTTGGCACACCATGCAAGCGTATAATTTCACGAAAGAACAAATCAGCAACATTAACAGCATCATCGCTTTTATGACATGGTATAAAGTGTGCCATTTTCGAGAACCTATCCACGACAACAAATATGCTATCCCTCCCCTTCTTTGTTCGAGGTAAACCTAAAACAAAGTCCATACATATATCCTCCCAAGGAACACTAGGTACAGGCAAAGGCATATATAAACCATGAGGATTGAGTCGTGACTTAGCTTTTTGACATGTAGTGCAGCGAGCAACAAAACGCTCAACATCCCGTCTCATCTTTGGCCAAAAGAAATGTGTAGCAAGTATATCCTCCGTCTTCTTCACGCCAAAGTGTCCCATTAATCCTCCTCCATGCGCCTCCTGCAACAACAAAAGACGAACGGAGCTAGCTGGAATGCATAGCTTGTTAGCACGAAACACAAATCCATCGTTAACGACGAACTTGTTCCATGTTCTCCCTTCCTTACAATTCTGCAATACATCTTTAAATTCAGCATCATGCACATATTGATCTTTGATGGTCTCCAAACCAAATATTTAAAGTCAAGTTGTGAAAGCATAGTATAACGACGAGACAATGCATCAGCAATAACATTTTCTTTACCCTTCTTGATAGAGGCGAGGGTGTCCCGATCTTTCGATGAGATGATATCTATCGTTTTTGGTGGAGTAGACTTTGACGATCCGACTACGAACGTGCGAGGACGTCGCGCCTTAGCAATCGCTAAACCAACTCCGAGAGGTTATTGACCACGCCGGAGCACAATCAACCTGACCCCGAGGGTCTATCTCCTGCAAGCAAACGAAGAACAAGCAAGAAACTAAGATTTGCAATCTGGATATTGCGAATATAAGATGAAAGCTTTATTGATCGAGGTGGGGTTCTGTGACGTCTTGGTCTGGTCGTTGAACACAAACGAAGTACGCGAAGTTGCAGCTATGGCAAACTTTTAATCTAAACAAAACCCAAAGTCTAAACGGTGCCCTAAGGGCTGTATATATGGAGGAAGAGGGGGGGATTTCGTGGCCCTTGAAGGAGGGGTCCGAAACCAACCCTATCTCTTGTTTCCCCACACATACGGACTCTAAAAATAGCCTATACTCAAGTATTTCGAAATTACATGGGCCTGGCCCAATAATAAGGTGACGCAGTACCTATAATAGCCTCTGGACGAAATTTATGAAGTGGCATCTTGTATATTTCGTCCAAGGCTTCCTGCACTCCTTATGGTGGCTTCAAAGTCCTGAAATCATCACTTGTAACTCCGTTCTTGTTCCCCTTGCGCATGCCATCATCTCCATGCTTGAACTTGCTCCAAGGTTCCTCTTTCTTGTCCAAGCTAGGCCCTTCATTTGTAAGCAAAACAAATGTATCCAATTTAGGCAGCATCATATTCTCATGAACTTTTGAATCATTACCAAGAAACGAAAGTACCTGATAATTTAATTGGCGTGCGCGAGCTCTTGTAATTGGTCCAGTATGTATAGAAGCAGGGGCTGTGGGTGTAACAATGGTATTGATGTCCTCATCATGCTATAAATCAATATATCATCAAAGTAAACTACCACAAATCGTCCAATGAAAGCACGTAAAACTTCGTTCATTAATCTCATGAAAGTACTAGGTGCATTAGTTAACCCAAAAGGCATGACTAACCACTCATATAAACCGAACTTAGTTTTAAATGCTGTTTTCCATTCATCTCCCAATTTCATACGAATTTGATGGTATCCACTACGCAAATCAACTTTGGAGAATATTGTAGAGCCACTCAATTCATCAAGCATATCTTCTAGCCTAGGAATAGGATGACGATAACGAATAGTAATATTATTAATGCCTCTACAATCAACACACATACGCGACGTACCGTCCTTTTTTGGCACTAGTATAATAGGAACAGCACAAGGACTAAGAGATTCGCGTATATAACCTTTGTCGAGCAGCTCCTGTACTTGACGCATAATCTCCTTCGTCTCCTCTGGATTGGTACGGTATGGCGCATGGTTTGGCAACGAAGCACCGGGAATTAAGTCAATCTGATGCTCAATCCCGCGAATAGGTGGTAATCCCGGTGGCACGTCTTGTGGAAAGACGTCAGCGAACTCCTGCAAAATGTTAGTGACCGCAGGAGGAAAAGAGGAAGGCATGTCCTCGAATGAAAATAACGCCTCTTCGCACACAAAAGGATAGCAAACAGAATTGCTGAAATCTAGCTCATCAATATCAGATTTAGGGGCAAGTAAGCATGCACTTTTCAATTTAATTTCAGAAGCAACACTAGATGGTTTATTATTAGGTTTCATTTGTTAATCAAATTCTTTTGCCACAATCTGATTTTCACTCTTATTTTTCTCCTGTTTTGCTTTACTAGCTCTATTAATATCAACTTTCAAAATAGAATCAGGAGTCATAGGAAGCAAAGTAATATGTTTATCCTTATGAACAAGAGTATACTGATTGTTTCTACCATGGTGTACAGAATTTTTATCAAATTGCCATGGTCTACCAAGTAATAATGAACATGCTTGCATGGGTACCACATCACAATCAACATAATCAGCATATGTAGAGATACTAAAATGCACACGAACAGTACGTGTTACCTTAACCTTGCCGCTGTTGTTGAACCATTGGATATAGTAAGGATGTGGATGTGGTTTTGTGGTGAGAGATAGCTTCTCCACCATCTCCATGCTAGCCAAGTTGTTGCAGCTCCCTCCATCTATGATGACGCGAACAGAACGTTCCTTCACAACTCCCTTTGTATGGAACAAATTATGCCTCTGATTTTGCTCAGCTTGTGTGACCTGCACACTCAAAACACGTTGAGCAACTAAACATTCATACCTGTCAGCGTCTTCAGGAGCCATGTATTGCGTCTCATGATCAGAATCATCTCCACCGTGTTCTTCACTTGTAATAAGAGCCAAAGTCTCCTCATCATAATCACTAGCGGACTCATACCCACCATCCTCAGTAGCAATCATAACATGCGGAGATTGGCATTCTCTCGCATAATGACCTCTTCCCTTACAACGACGACAAATAATATCATGTGTGTGCCCTGTTGATGCCGTAGATGAAGAAGAGCTCTGGGCAGGCCCAGAAGGTGTACTCTTGGCAGATGGTGGTGGTGGTGCCTGTTTTCTTGTATCTCGATTGGAATTGGCGGCTGAAGTCAGTGGTGCCGCAGTAGGACGTGTGGGAGTAGAGGAGGCACGCGGTGTCCATGATGAAGATCGACCTGCAGAAAAATTAGTTCGCGCCAATGCCTGTCGATCCTGCACTTCACGTTCAGCTTTACAAGCAAGATGGAATAAACGAGTGATATTATTATACTCCTCATACTCTAGAATGGTCTGAATCTCTCTATTTAATCCACCCATGAAACGTGCAAGCATAGCTTCATTCTCCTCAACAATACCACATCTAATCATGCCAGTTTGTAATTCCTGATAATATTCTTCTACAGAATTTTTTCCTTGTCTTAAGCGCTGCAATTTTTGAAGTAATTCACATTGATAATATGGTGGAACCCAACGAGTACGCATAGCAGTTTTCAAAGCAGCCCACGTAGCTGGAATAGGATATAATCTACAATGTTCAGACCACCATACACATGCAAAACTAGTGAAAGCACAAACAGCAGCAGCAACACGTCGTTCCTCGGGATATTGTAAACATGTAAAACGTTGTTCAGTTTCTAACTCCCAAGTAAGATATATATCAGGAACATATCTACCCTCGAATGGTGGAATATTCAATTTTAATTTAGGAAGATGGTCATGATCTCGTACCTGAAGTGGTGGTGCAGGCCTACCATTGCGATTATTTGCATGTGGACGACCTGGTGCTGGTGGTTGCACGTAGTTATGATTTTGATCAACCTCATCCTCATAATCGCCCGCGTAATCATCCTCCTCCTCGGCACCAGCAGCAGCAGGAGCAGGAGCCAAAGAAGCATCAACAGTAGGTACAGCAGCACCAGAAGTTTGGCCATCCTCAAGAGGAACACTGATAGAGGCGAGGGTGTCCCGATCTTTCGATGAGATGATATCTATCATTTTTGGTGGAGTAGACTTTGACGATCCGACTACGAACGTGCGAGGACGTCGCGCCTTAGTAATCGCTAAACCAACTCCGAGAGGTTATTGACCACGCCGGAGCACAATCAACCTGACCCCGAGGGTCTATCTCCTGCAAGCAAACGAAGAACAAGCAAGAAACTAAGATTTGCAATCTGGATATTGCGAATATAAGATGAAAGCTTTATTGATCGAGGTGGGGTTCTGTGACGTCTTGGTCTGGTCGTTGAACACAAACGAAGTACGCGAAGTTGCAGCTATGGCGAACTTTTAATCTAAACAAAACCCAAAGTCTAAACGGTGCCCTAAGGGCTGTATATATGGAGGAAGAGGAGGGGATTTCGTGGCCCTTGAAGGAGGGGTCCGAAACCAACCCTATCTCTTGTTTCCCCACACATACGGACTCTAAAAACAGCCTATACTCAAGTATTTCGAAATTACATGGGCCTGGCCCAATAATAAGGTGACGCAGCACCTATAATAGCCTCTGGACGAAATTTATGAAGTGACATCTTGTATATTTCGTCCAAGGCTTCCTGCACTCATTATGGTGGCTTCAAAGTCCTGAAATCATCACTTGTAACTCCGTTCTTGTTCCCCTTGTGCATGCCATCATCTCCATGCTTGAACTTGCTCCAAGGTTCCTCTTTCTTGTCCAAGCTAGGCCCTTCATTTGTAAGAAAACAAATGTATCCAATTTAGGCAGCATCATATTCTCATGAACTTTAGAATCATTACCAAGAAACGAAAGTACCTGATATTTTAATTGGCATGCGCGAGCTCTAGTAATTGGCCCAGTATGTATAGAAGCAGGGGCTGTGGGTGTAACAATGGTATTGATGTCCTCATCATCCTCCCCTTCTTGAAATGAAGTCGTCCTCGACGGAAGCTCATCTTCCTCACCCAAATAAGGCTTCAGATCTGCAATGTTAAAAGTGGGACTAACCCCAAAATCTGCAGGCAGCTCAAGTTTATATGCATTATCATTTATTTTCTCTAACACCTTAAAAGGACCATCAGCACGTGGCATTAGCTTTGATTTGCGCAAATCAGGAAATCTATCCTTACGCAAATGTAACCAAACAAGATCTCCAGGTGCAAACACAACATGTTTTCTACCCTTCCTTACAATTCTGCAATACATCTTTAAATTCAGCATCATGCACATATTGATCTTTGATGGTCTCCAAACCAAATATTTTAAAGTCAAGTTGTGAAAGCATAGTATAACGACGAGACAATGCATCAGCAATAACATTTTCTTTACCCTTCTTGTGTTTAATGACATAAGGGAAAGTCTCAATAAATTCAACCCATTTAGCATGTCTACGGTTCAGTTTTGCTTGACTTTTAATGTGTTTCAAAGATTCATGATCAGAATGTATAACAAATTCTTTGGGCCATAAATAATGTTGCCATGTTTCTAAGGTCCGAACAAGAGCATATAATTCTTTATCATAAGTAGAACAGTTCAGACTAGGCCCACTCAATTTTTCAGAAAAGTATGCAACAGGTTTGCCATCTTGTAATAAAACACCTCCTAATCCAATTCCACTAGCATCACATTCAAGCTCAAAAGTCTTATTAAAATCAGGAAGTTGGAGTAAAGGAGCATGTGTCAACTTATCTTTCAATACCGTGAAGGCTTCTTCCTGTGAGGTACCCCAAACAAAAGGCACATCCTTCTTTGTAAGCTCATTGAGAGGTGCAGCAATGGTGCTGAAATCTCTCACAAAACGCCTATAGAAACCAGCGAGTCCAAGAAAACTCCTCACTTGAGTGACCGTTTTGGGCTGTGGCCAACTCTCAATAGCTGCAATCTTGGCTTTATCAACTTCAATTCCCTGTGGAGTAACAACATAGCCAAGAAAAGATACTCGGTCGGTGCAAAAGGTGCACTTCCCAAGGTTACCAAACAAACGTGCATCACGTAAAGCAATAAAAACAGCACGTAAATGTTCCAAATGTTCCTCCAAAGATCTGCTATAAATCAGTATATCATCAAAATAGACTACGACAAATCGTGCAATGAAAGCACGTAAAACCTCGTTCATTAATCTCATGAAAGTACTAGGTGCATTAGTTAACCCAAAAGGCATGACTAACCACTCATATAATCCAAACTTTGTTTTAAATGCTGTTTTCCATTCATCCCCCAATTTCATACGAATTTGATGGTATCCACTACGCAAATCAACTTTGGAGAATATTGTAGAGCCACTCAATTCATCAAGCATATCATCTAGTCTAGGAATAGGATGACGATAACGAATAGTAATATTATTAATGCCTCTACAATCAACACACATACGCGATGTACCATCCTTTTTCGGCACTAGAATAATAGGAACAGCACAAGGACTAAGGGATTCGCGTATATAACCTTTGTCGAGCAACTCCTGTACTTGACGCATAATCTCCTTCGTCTCCTCTGGATTGGTACGGTATGGCGCACGGTTTGGCAACGAAGCACCGGGAATTAAGTCAATCTGATGCTCAATCCCGCGAATAGGTGGTAATCCCGGTGGCACGTCTTGTAGAAAGACGTCAGCGAACTCCTGCAAAATGTTAGTGACCGCAGGAGGCAAAGAGGAAGGCACGTCCTCGAATGAAAATAACGCCTCTTTGCACACAAAAGCATAGCAAACAGAATTGCTGAAATCTAGATCATCAATATCAGATTTGGTGGCAAGTAAGCATGCACTTTTCAATTTAATTTCAGAAGCAACACTAGATGGAGGCTTCATTTGTTGCTCAAATTCTTTTGCCACAATCTGATTTTCACTCTTATTTTTCTCCTGTTTTGCTTTACTAGCTCTATTAATATCATCTTTCAAAATAGAATCAGGAGTCATAGGAAGCAAAGTAATATGTTTATCCTTATGAACAAGAGTATACTGATTGTTTCTACCATGGTGTACAGAATTTTTATCAAATTGCCATGGTCTACCAAGTAATAATGAACATGCTTGCATGGGTACCTGATAGAGGCGAGGGTGTCCCGATCTTTCGATGAGATGATAGCTATCGTTTTTGGTGGAGTAGACTTTGACGATCCGACTACGAACGTGCGAGGACGTCGCGCCTTAGCAATCGCTAAACCAACTCCGAGAGGTTATTGACCACGCCGGAGCACAATCAACCTGACCACGAGGGTCTATCTCCTGCAAGCAAACGAAGAACAAGCAAGAAACTAAGATTTGCAATCTGGATATTGCGAATATAAGATGAAAGCTTTATTGATCAAGGTGGGGTTCTGTGACGTCTTGGTCTGGTCGTTGAACACAAACGAAGTACGCGAAGTTGCAGCTATGGCGAACTTTTAATCTAAACAAAACCCAAAGTCTAAACGGTGCCCTAAGGGCTGTATATATGGAGGAAGAGGAGGGGATTTCGTGGCCCTAGAAGGAGGGGTCCGAAACCAACCCTATCTCTTGTTTCCCCACACATACGGACTCTAAAAACAGCCTATACTCAAGTATTTCGAAATTACATGGGCCTGGCCCAATAATAAGGTGACGCAGCACCTATAATAGCCTCTGGACGAAATTTATGAAGTGACATCTTGTATATTTCGTCCAAGGCTTCCTGCACTCATTATGGTGGCTTCAAAGTCCTGAAATCATCACTTGTAACTCCGTTCTTGTTCCCCTTGTGCATGCCATCATCTCCATGCTTGAACTTGCTCCAAGGTTCCTCTTTCTTGTCCAAGCTAGGCCCTTCATTTGTAAGCAAAACAAATGTATCCAATTTAGGCAGCATCATATTCTCATGAACTTTAGAATCATTACCAAGAAACGAAAGTACCTGATATTTTAATTGGCGTGCGTGAGCTCTAGTAATTGGTCCAGTATGTATAGAAGCAGGGGCTGTGGGTGTAACAATGGTATTGATGTCCTCATCAGAATACATCTTGGAATTCCTGCAATAGAGAAGATAACACTAAAGGTAGATTGTGAGAGGTGTTTGTTTTTGGTGCCTCGTCCTTGCACAATAGGACATAGTGACAAACACTTGATGGGTTCTCACACACTTCTGTCATCTCACATTTGGTGGCAGATAGCACTAAGTTTTTCTTGTCGCCCATCGTGGCGGCACTCAATTTGGGCTTGTGGCGCTCACTCTCTTTTGGGTGGTTCGCTCTCTCACTATTCTCTCCATGATGTGTGGTTGCTTGTGATAGAGGCGAGGGTGTCCCGATCTTTCGATGAGATGATATCTATCGTTTTTGGTGGAGTAGACTTTGACGATCCGACTACGAACGTGCGAGGACGTCGCGCCTTAGCAATCGCTAAACCAACTCCGAGAGGTTATTGACCACGCCGGAGCACAATCAACCTGACCCCGAGGGTCTATCTCCTGCAAGCAAACGAAGAACAAGCAAGAAACTAAGATTTGCAATCTGGATATTGCGAATATAAGATGAAAGCTTTATTGATCGAGGTGGGGTTCTGTGACGTCTTAGTCTGGTCGTTGAACACAAACGAAGTACGCGAAGTTGCAGCTATGGCGAACTTTTAATCTAAACAAAACCCAAAGTCTAAACGGTGCCCTAAGGGCTGTATATATGGAGGAAGAGGGGGGGATTTCGTGGCCCTTGAAGGAGGGGTCCGAAACCAACCCTATCTCTTGTTTCCCCACACATACGGACTCTAAAAATAGCCTATACTCAAGTATTTCGAAATTACATGGGCCTGGCCCAATAATAAGGTGACGCAGCACCTATAATAGCCTCTGGACGAAATTTATGAAGTGGCATCTTGTATATTTCGTCCAAGGCTTCCTGCACTCCTTATGGTGGCTTCAAAGTCCTGAAATCATCACTTGTAACTCCGTTCTTGTTCCCCTTGCGCATGCCATCATCTCCATGCTTGAACTTGCTCCAAGGTTCCTCTTTCTTGTCCAAGCTAGGCCCTTCATTTCTAAGCAAAACAAATGTATCCAATTTAGGCAGCATCATATTCTCATGAACATTAGAATCATTACCAAGAAACGAAAGTACCTGATAATTTAATTAGCGTGCGCGAGCTCTAGTAATTGGTCCAGTATGTATAGCAGCAGGGGCTGTGGGTGTAACAATGGTATTGATGTCCTCATCAATGGCAATTTGATAAAAATTCTGTACACCATGGTAGAAACAATCAGTATACTCTTGTTCATAAGGATAAACATATTACTTTGCTTCCTATGACTCCTGATTCTATTTTGAAAGATGATATTAATAGAGCTAGTAAAGCAAAGCAGGAGAAAAATAAGAGTGAAAATCAGATTGTGGCAAAAGAATTTGAGCAACAAATGAAGCCTAATAATAAACCATCTAGTGTTGCTTCTGAAATTAAATTGAAAAGTGCATGCTTACTTGCCACCAAATCTGATATTGATGAGCTAGATTTCAGCAATTCTGTTTGCTATGCTTTTGTGTGCAAAGAGGCGTTATTTTCATTCGAGGACGTGCCTTCCTCTTTGCCTCCTGCGGTCACTAACATTTTGCAGGAGTTCGCTGACGTCTTTCCACAAGACGTGCCACCGGGATTACCACCTATTCGCGGGATTGAGCATCAGATTGACTTAATTCGCGGTGCTTCGTTGCCAAACCGTGCGCCATACCGTACCAATCCAGAGGAGACGAAGGAGATTATGCGTCAAGTACAGGAGCTGCTCGACAAAGGTTATATACGCGAATATCTTAGTCCTTGTGCTGTTCCTATTATACTAGTGCCAAAAAAGGATGGTACGTCGCGTATGTGTGTTGATTGTAGAGGCATTAATAATATTACTATTCGTTATCGTCATCCTATTCCTAGGCTAGATGATATGCTTGATGAATTGAGTGGCTCTACAATATTCTCCAAAGTTGATTTGCGTAGTGGATACCATCAAATTCGTATGAAATTGGGAGATGAATGGAAAACAGCATTTAAAACTAAGTTCGGTTTATATGAGTGGTTAGTCATGCCTTTTGGGTTAACTAATGCACCTAGTACTTTCATGAGATTAATGAACGAAGTTTTACGTGCTTTCATTGGACGATTTGTGGTAGTTTACTTTGATGATATATTGATTTATAGCAGATCTTTGGAGGAACATTTGGAACATTTACGTGTTGTTTTTATTGCTCTATGTGATGCACGTTTGTTTGGTAACCTTGGGAAGTGCACCTTTTGCACCGACCGAGTATCTTTTCTTGGCTATGTTGTTACTCCACAGGGAATTGAAGTTGATAAATCCAAGATTGAAGCTATTGAGAGTTGGCCGCAACCCAAAACGGTCACACAAGTGAGGAGTTTCCTTGGCCTCGCTGGTTTCTATAGGCGTTTTGTGAGAGATTTCAGTACCATTGCTGCACCTCTCAACGAGCTTACAAAGAAGGATGTGCCTTTTGTTTGGGGTACCGCACAGGAAGAAGCCTTCACGGTGTTGAAAGATAAGTTAACACATGCTCCTTTACTCCAACTTCCTGATTTTAATAAGACTTTTGAGCTTGAATGTGATGCTAGTGGAATTGGATTAGGAGGTGTGTTATTACAAGATGGCAAACCTGTTGCATACTTTTTTGAAAAATTGAGTGGGCCTAGTCTGAATTACTCTACTTATGATAAGGAATTATATGCTCTTGTTCGGACTTTGGAAACATGGCAACATTATTTATGGCCCAAAGAATTTGTTATTCATTCTGATCATGAATCTTTGAAACATATTAAAAGTCAAGCCAAACTGAACCGTAGACATGCTAAATGGGTTGAATTCATTGAGACTTTCCCTTATGTCATTAAACACAAGAAGGGTAAAGAAAATGTTATTGCTGATGCATTGTCTCGTCGTTATACTATGCTTTCACAACTTGACTTTAAAATATTTGGTTTGGAGACCATCAAAGATCAATATGTGCATGATGCTGAATTTAAAGATGTATTGCAGAATTGTAAAGAAGGGAGAACAAGGAACAAGTTCGTCGTTAACGATGGATTTGTGTTTCGTGCTAACAAGCTATGCATTCCAGCTAGTTCCGTTCGTCTTTTGTTGTTGCAGGAGGCGCATGGAGGAGGATTAATGGGACACTTTGGCGTAAAGAAGACGGAGGATGTACTTGCTACACATTTCTTTTGGCCAAAGATGAGACGGGATGTTGAGCGCTTTGTTGCTCGCTGCACTACATGTCAAAAAGCTAAGTCACGACTCAATCCTCATGGTTTATATATGCCTTTGCCTGTACCTAGTGTTCCATGGGAGGATATATCTATGGACTTTGTTTTGGGTTTACCTCGAACAAAGAAGGGGAGGGATAGCATATTTGTTGTCGTGGATAGGTTCTCGAAAATGGCACACTTTATACCATGTCATAAAAGCGATGATGCTGCTAATGTTGCTGATTTGTTCTTTCGTGAAATTATTCGCTTGGATGGTGTGCCAAATACTATTGTTTCAGATCGTGATACCAAATTTCTTAGCCACTTTTGGAGATGTTTATGGGCTAAGTTGGGGACTAAACTGCTTTTTAGTACTACTTGTCACGCCCAAACTGATGGACAAACGGAAGTAGTCAATAGAACTTTGTCTACTATGCTTAGGGCTGTTTTGAAGAATAACAAGAAAATGTGGGAAGAATGCTTGCCTCATATTGAATTTGCTTATAATCGTTCGTTGCATTCTACTACTAAGATGTGCCCTTTTGAAATTGTATATGGTTTCCTACCTCATGCACCTATTGATTTGTTGCCTCTTCCATCTTCGGAGAAGGTTAATTTTGATGCTAAACAACGTGCTGAATTGATCGTAAAAATGCATGAGTTAACTAAGGAGAACATTGAGCGTATGAATGCTAAATATAAACTTGCTGGAGATAAGGGTAGAAAACATGTTGTGTTTGCACCTGGAGATCTTGTTTGGTTACATTTGCGTAAGGATAGATTTCCTGATTTGCGCAAATCAAAGCTAATGCCACGTGCTGACGGTCCTTTTAAGGTGTTAGAGAAAATAAATGATAATGCATATAAACTTGAGCTGCCTGCAGATTTTGGGGTTAGTCCCACTTTTAACATTGCAGATTTGAAGCCTTATTTGGGTGAGGAAGATGATCTTCCGTCGAGGACGACTTCATTTCAAGAAGGGGAGGATGATGAGGACATCAATACCATTGTTACACCCATAGCCCTGCTGCTATACATACTGGACCAATTACTAGAGCTCACGCACGCCAATTAAATTATCAGGTACTTTCGTTTCTTGGTAATGATTCTAATGTTCATGAGAATATGATGCTGCCTAAATTGGATACATTTGTTTTGCTTACAAATGAAGGGCCTAGCTTGGACAAGAAAGAGGAACCTTGGAGCAAGTTCAAGCATGGAGATGATGGCATGCGCAAGGGGAACAAGAACGGAGTTACAAGTGATGATTTCAGGACTTTGAAGCCACCATAAGGAGTGCAGGAAGCCTTGGACGAAATATACAAGATGCCACTTCATAAATTTCGTCCAGAGGCTATTATAGGTGCTGCGTCACCTTATTATTGGGCCAGGCCCATGTAATTTCGAAATACTTGAGTATAGGCTATTTTTAGAGTCCGTATGTGTGGGGAAACAAGAGATAGGGTTGGTTTCGGACCCCTCCTTCAAGGGCCACGAAATCCCCCCCTCTTCCTCCATATATACAGCCCTTAGGGCATCGTTTAGACTTTGGGTTTTGTTTAGATTAAAAGTTCGTCATAGCTGCAACTTCGCGTACTTCGTTTGTGTTCAACGACCAGACCAAGACGTCACAGAACCCCACCTTGATCAATAAAGCTTTCATCTTATATTCGCAATATCCAGATTGCAAATCTTAGTTTCTTGCTTGTTCTTCGTTTGCTTGCAGGAGATAGACCCTCGTGGTCAGGTTGATTGTGCTCCGGCGTGGTCAATAACCTCTCGGAGTTGGTTTAGCGATTGCTAAGGCACGACGTCCTCGCACGTTCGTAGTCGGATCGTCAAAGTCTACTCCACCAAAAATGATAGCTATCACCTCATCGAAAGATCGGGACACCCTCGCCTCTATCACAAGGACTAAGGGATTCGCGTATATAACCTTTGTCGAGCAACTCCTGTACTTGACGCATAATCTCCTTCGTCTCCTCTGGATTGGTACGGTATGGCGCACGGTTTGGCAACGAAGCACCGGGAATTAAGTCAATCTGATGCTCAATCCCGCGAATAGGTGGTAATCCCGGTGGCACGTCTTGTGGAAAGACGTCAGCGAACTCCTGCAAAATGTTAGTGACCGCAGGAGGCAAAGAGGAAGGCACGTCCTCGAATGAAAATAACGCCTCTTTGCACACAAAAGCATAGCAAACAGAATTGCTGAAATCTAGATCATCAATATCAGATTTGGTGGCAAGTAAGCATGCACTTTTCAATTAAATTTCAGAAGCAACACTAGATGGTTTATTATTAGGCTTCATTTGTTGCTCAAATTCTTTTGCCACAATCTGATTTTCACTCTTATTTTTCTCCTGTTTTGCTTTACTAGCTCTATTAATATCATCTTTCAAAATAGAATCAGGAGTCATAGGAAGCAAAGTAATATGTTTCTTCTTATGAACAAGAGTATACTGATTGTTTCTACCATGGTGTACAGAATTTTTATCAAATTGCCATGGTCTACCAAGTAATAATGAACATGCTTGCATGGGTACCACATCACAATCAACATAATCAGCATATGTAGAGATACTAAAATGCACGCGAACAGTACGTGTTACCTTAACCTTGCCGCTGTTGTTGAACCATTGGATATAGTAAGGATGTGGATGTGGTCTTGTGGTGAGAGATAGCTTCTCCACCATCTCCATGCTAGCCAAGTTGTTGCAGCTCCCTCCATCTATGATGACGCGAACAGAACGTTCCTTCACAACTCCCTTTGTATGGAACAAATTATGCCTCTGATTTTGCTCAGCTTGTGTGACCTGCACACTCAAAACACGTTGAGCAACTAAACATTCATACCTGTCAGCGTCTTCAGGAGCCATGTATTGCGTCTCATGATCAGAATCATCTCCACCGTGTTCTTCACTTGTAATAAGAGCCAAAGTCTCCTCATCATAATCACTAGCGGACTCATACCCACCATCCTCAGTAGCAATCATAACACGTGGAGATTGGCATTCTCTCGCATAATGACATCTTCCCTTACAACGACGACAAATAATATCATATGTGTGCCCTGTTGATGCCATAGATGAAGAAGAGCTCTGGGCAGGTCCAGAAGGTGTACTCTTGGCAAATGGTGGTGGTGGTGCCTGTTTTCTTGTATCTCGGTTGGAATTGGCGGCTGAAGTCAGTGGTGCCGCAGTAGGACGTGTGGGAGTAGACGAGGCACGTGGTGTCCATGATGAAGATCGACCTGCAGAAAAATTAGTTCGCGCCAATGCCTGTCGATCCTGCACTTCACGTTCAGCTTTACAAGCAAGATGGAATAAACGAGTGATATTATTATACTCCTTATACTCTAGAATGGTCTGAATCTCTCTATTTAATCCACCCATGAAACGTGCAAGCATAGCTTCATTCTCCTCAACAATACCACATCTAATCATGCCAGTTTGTAATTCCTGATAATATTCTTCTACAGAATTTTTTCCTTGTCTTAAGCGCTGCAATTTTTGAAGTAATTCACATTGATAATATGGTGGAACCCAACGAGTACGCATAGCAGTTTTCAAAGCAGCCCACGTAGCTGGAATAGGATATAATCCACAATGTTCAGACCACCATACACATGCAAAACTAGTGAAAGCACAAACAGCAGCAGCAACACGTCGTTCCTCGGGATATTGTAAACATATAAAACGTTGTTCAGTTTTTAACTCCCAAGTAAGATATATATCAGGAACATATCTACCCTCGAATGGTGGAATATTCAATTTTAATTTAGGAAGATGGTCATGATCTCGTACCTGAAGTGGTGGTGCAGGCCTACCATTGCGATTATTTGCATGTGGACGACCTGGTGCTGGTGGTTGCACGTAGTTATGATTTTGATCAAACTCATCATCATAATCGCCCACGTAATCATCCTCCTCCTCGGCACCAGCAGCAGCAGGAGCAGGAGCCAAAGAAGCATCAACAGTAGGTACAGCAGCACCAGAAGTTTGGCCATCCTCAAGAGGAACACGCTTCGCTCGTTCGAACTGATTTGGAAGGGGGCGTTGTTGTTGTCGTTGCAGAGGTGCGACAGGTGCAGCCGCTGGTGGTTGGGGAATACGCGTGAGCAATTCATGAAACTTGTTATCCAGCTTTGTCTCGAACGACTTCTCCATGCCATCTATCTTCTCCATGGCCTCTTCAAATCTGTTTAGCACATCTCCCACCTGGCCACTCATCATTTGCTGAAATTTATCATGCAACTCCTTGTTCGTCATGTTCTCCCAGTCAATCTCGTCGGCTTGTGATCCTGCCATGGTTAGCAGCAATAGAAACACACAAGAATATGATCCTACAGACTACTAGAAAGTGGTGGTGGTGTGGTGTGGTGTCACAAATCCGTCAAGCAAATCTCAAATTCTTACCAGTTCTTACCCAGCAGCAGGTGGTGATCGGCAACCTTTGTAGTCAAAACTCTCAGAGCTTGGACAGAGCGATTGCCAGGTGGTGTCAAACACACGATGTAGATGTATGTGGAGCTGGGAAGGCTTATGATATGGTAGCAAAAAGGGTCAGCAATAATCAATTCAGAGATGCAATGTTGAATAAACTCTCAAGGACGGTACTGTGCTGGTCCTAGGCTAGACCGTGCTAGAGACGCGAGCCTAGAACACTAACAAAAATCACGGCGCTGCACGTAAACAAGGGAGGAGCACACTCTGAATTTTTTTCTTTTTTTTTTGCACTTTTTTCCTCTTTTTTTTTTGCTCCGCAACAATTTTTTTTCGAAAAAGTCTACAAATGGTCTAAAAACTGCCTAGCCAGAATTTTCCAGACTTAGTTTTTTTTTTTTTGAAACTGGAACTATTTTTCTTCTGCGGGTAGCACGAAAATTGGGGAATTCGACTTGTTCACGACTCGTAGTATCGCGTGATCTGGAACTCTAAAATAAAGGAATAAATACTGGACTCGGACTAGGACTGGTGGCAGAGATGAATCTGGTGGAACTCGGACTGGTGATGGTATATGACGGTAGTATATGTGGGCTCGGATCGGTGGTGGTATATGGACTCGGATCGGTGGTGGTATATGGACTCAGAGAAATAGCAGATAAGCTATGGTGGTATATGGTAGGGGCGATGATGATGGTGCGGCGGCGGCGTGACAACTTGTGAACAGAACTCGAAACTCTAAAGAACTAGACGCTAAGACCAGCAACTTGACACGACGATGCAACCGCAAATTCAACAAAGCAAAAACCCTAAAAAGATTATGCAAAGGCTCAGATTGGTTCGGATATGATGAACTAACCCTAAATTTTTTTTTGGCTTTTTCCTGGACTGTAGGTATGAAGAACAGACTCGATCTAAACTACGAAAAACTATAAATCTCACCGAGTAACCTGGGAATCTGATACCACTTGATAGAGGCGAGGGTGTCCCGATCTTTCGATGAGATGATATCTATCGTTTTTGGTGGAGTAGACTTTGACGATCCGACTACGAACGTGCGAGGACGTCGCGCCTTAGCAATCACTAAACCAACTCCGAGAGGTTATTGACCACGCCGGAGCACAATCAACCTGACCCCGAGGGTCTATCTCCTGCAAGCAAACGAAGAACAAGCAAGAAACTAAGATTTGCAATCTGGATATTGCGAATATAAGATGAAAGCTTTATTGATCGAGGTGGGGTTCTGTGACGTCTTGGTCTGGTCGTTGAACACAAACGAAGTACGCGAAGTTGCAGCTATGGCGAACTTTTAATCTAAACAAAACCCAAAGTCTAAACGGTGCCCTAAGGGCTGTATATATGGAGGAAGAGGGGGGGATTTCGTGGCCCTTGAAGGAGGGGTCCGAAACCAACCCTATCTCTTGTTTCCCCACACATACGGACCCTAAAAATAGCCTATACTCAAGTATTTCGAAATTACATGGGCCTGGCCCAATAATAAGGTGACGCAGCACCTATAATAGCCTCTGGACGAAATTTATGAAGTGGCATCTTGTATATTTCGTCCAAGGCTTCCTGCACTCCTTATGGTGGCTTCAAAGTCCTGAAATCATCACTTGTAACTCCGTTCTTATTCCCCTTGTGCATGCCATCATCTCCATGCTTGAACTTGCTCCAAGGTTCCTCTTTCTTGTCCAAGCTAGGCCCTTCATTTGTAAGCAAAACAAATGTATCCAATTTAGGCAGCATCATATTCTCATGAACTTTAGAATCATTACCAAGAAACGAAAGTACCTGATAATTTAATTGGCGTGCGCGAGCTCTAGTAATTGGTCCAGTATGTATAGAAGCAGGGGCTATGGGTGTAACAATGGTATTGATATCCTCATCATCCTCCCCTTCTTGAAATGAAGTTGTCCTCGACGGAAGCTCATCTTCCTCACCCAAATAAGGCTTCAGATCTGCAATGTTAAAAGTGGGACTAACCCCAAAATCTGCAGGCAGCTCAAGTTTATATGCGTTATCATTTATTTTCTCTAACACCTTAAAAGGACCATCAGCACGTGGCATTAGCTTTGATTTGCGCAAATCAGGAAATCTATCCTTACGCAAATGTAACCAAACAAGATCTCCAGGTGCAAACACAACATGTTTTCTACCCTTATCTCCAGCAAGTTTATATTTAGCATTCATACGCTCAATGTTCTCCTTAGTTAACTCATGCATTTTTAAGATCAATTCAGCACGTTGTTTAGCATCAAAATTAACCTTCTCCGAAGATGGAAGAGGCAACAAATCAATTGGTGCACGAGGAAGGAAACCATACACAATTTCAAAAGGACACATCTTAGTAGTAGAATGCAATGAACGATTATAAGCAAATTCAATATGAGGCAAGCATTGTTCCCACATTTTCTTGTTATTCTTCAAAACAGCCCTAAGCATAGTAGACAATGTTCTATTGACTACTTCAGTTTGTCCATCAGTTTGGGGGTGACATGTAGTACTAAAAAGCAATTTAGTCCCCAACTTAGCCCATAAACATCTCCAAAAGTGGCTAAGAAATTTAGTATCACGATCTGAAACAATAGTATTTGGCACACCATGCAAGCGTATAATTTCACGAAAGAACAAATCAGCAACATTAACAGCATCATCGCTTTTATGACATGGTATAAAGTGTGCCATTTTCGAGAACCTATCCACGACAACAAATATGCTATCCCTCCCCTTCTTTGTTCGAGGTAAACCTAAAACAAAGTCCATAGATATATCCTCCCAAGGAACACTAGGTACAGGCAAAGGCATATATAAACCATGAGGATTGAGTCGTGACTTAGCTTTTTGACATGTAGTGCAGCGAGCAACAAAACACTCAACATCGCGTCTCATCTTTGGCCAAAAGAAATGTGTAGCAAGTATATCCTCCGTCTTCTTCACGCCAAAGTGTCCCATTAATCCTCCTCCATGCGCCTCCTGCAACAACAAAAGACGAACGGAGCTAGCTGGAATGCATAGCTTGTTAGCACGAAACACAAATCCATCGTTAACGACGAACTTGTTCCATGTTCTCCCTTCCTTACAATTCTGCAATACATCTTTAAATTCAGCATCATGCACATATTGATCTTTGATGGTCTCCAAACCAAATATTTTAAAGTCAAGTTGTGAAAGCATAGTATAACGACGAGACAATGCATCAGCAATAACATTTTCTTTACCCTTCTTGTGTTTAATGACATAAGGGAAAGTCTCAATAAATTCAACCCATTTAGCATGTCTACGGTTCAGTTTTGCTTGACTTTTAATGTGTTTCAAAGATTCATGATCAGAATGTATAACAAATTCTTTGGGCCATAAATAATGTTGCCATGTTTCTAAGGTCCGAACAAAGCATATAATTCTTTATCATAAGTAGAATAGTTCAGACTAGGCCCACTCAATTTTTCAGAAAAGTATGCAACAGGTTTGCCATCTTGTAATAAAACACCTCCTAATCCAATTCCACTAGCATCACATTCAAGCTCAAAAGTCTTATTAAAATCAGGAAGTTGGAGTAAAGGAGCATGTGTCAACTTATCTTTCAATACCGTGAAGGCTTCTTCCTGTGAGGTACCCCAAACAAAAGGCACATCCTTCTTTGTAAGCTCATTGAGAGGTGCAGCAATGGTGCTGAAATCTCTCACAAAACGCCTATAGAAACCAGCGAGGCCAAGGAAACTCCTCACTTGTGTGACCGTTTTGGGCTGCGGCCAACTCTCAATAGCTTCAATCTTGGCTTTATCAACTTCAATTCCCTGTGGAGTAACAACATAGCCAAGAAAAGATACTCGGTCGGTGCAAAAGGTGCACTTCCCAAGGTTACCAAACAAACGTGATAGAGGCGAGGGTGTCCCGATCTTTCGATAAGATGATAGCTATCGTTTTTGGTGGAGTAGACTTTGACGATCCGACTACGAACGTGCGAGGACGTCGCGCCTTAGCAATCGCTAAACCAACTCCGAGAGGTTATTGACCACGCCGGAGCACAATCAACCTGACCACGAGGGTCTATCTCCTGCAAGCAAACGAAGAACAAGCAAGAAACTAAGATTTGCAATCTGGATATTGCGAATATAAGATGAAAGCTTTATTGATCAAGGTGGGGTTCTGTGACGTCTTGGTCTGGTCGTTGAACACAAACGAAGTACGCGAAGTTGCAGCTATGGCGAACTTTTAATCTAAACAAAACCCAAAGTCTAAACGGTGCCCTAAGGGCTGTATATATGGAGGAAGAGGAGGGAATTTCGTGGCCCTTGAAGGAGGGGTCCGAAACCAACCCTATCTCTTGTTTCCCCACACATACGGACTCTAAAAACAGCCTATACTCAAGTATTTCGAAATTACATGGGCCTGGCCCAATAATAAGGTGACGCAGCACCTATAATAGCCTCTGGACGAAATTTATGAAGTGGCATCTTGTATATTTCGTCCAAGGCTTCCTGCACTCCTTATGGTGGCTTCAAAGTCCTGAAATCATCACTTGTAACTCCGTTCTTGTTCCCCTTGCGCATGCCATCATCTCCATGCTTGAACTTGCTCCAAGGTTCCTCTTTCTTGTCCAAGCTAGGCCCTTCATTTGTAAGCAAAACAAATGTATCCAATTTAGGCAGCATCATATTCTCATGAACATTAGAATCATTACCAAGAAACGAAAGTACCTGATAATTTAATTGGCGTGCGTGAGCTCTAGTAATTGGTCCAGTATGTATAGCAGCAGGGGCTGTGGGTGTAACAATGGTATTGATGTCCTCATTAGCTTGCTTATCGGCGATCACTTGGCTTGGAGACATAGGTCATAGCACGTACTCCTTTCCCTTCATCTTGAAGCTATAGTGATTGGTACGCCCGTTGTGTATGACGCCTCGGTCAAATTGCCATGGTCGTCCAAGTAGGAGATGGCAAACAGACATCGGAACGACATCACACTCCAAAGTGTCTTCGTATGCTCCTATCTTGAAGGAAAGTTGCACGGTGTGCTCTACTTGGATAGTGCCAGAGTCGCTAAGCTATTGGACCTTGTAGGGGCGAGGGTATTTCATCTTGACCAATTGGAGCTTGGAGCATACTTCTTCACTTGCTAAGTTATGGCAACTTCCTCCGTCGATGATGACCTTCACGGACCTTCCATTGATGCCCGCCTTGGTGTGGAAGATATGACATCTTTGGTCTTCATCTTGTTGATGTTGAAGTGTCAAGACTTTGTAGACAACGAGAGCAGGGCTCGAATCTTCGTACAAAAGACTTGATCATCTTCATCCTCATTCACGCGTCGGTGCATGGCCACCTGCTCAAGGGCCTCCATTTCCTCTTCACTCATGGAGTCATAGGTGCTGTCATCGTTGAGGATCATGGTGCGCTTGTTGGTACACTCGAAGGACTTGTGGCCTCAGCCGCCGCAAGTGAAGCACTTGATGGAACTTGTCTTGATGGTCTCATCCGGTGGAGTCGTAGATGATGAAGCTCTCGGCTTGAAGTTGTTTGTAGTAGGAGGATTACTTGAGGATGTCGAAGTTTTCTTGTAACTTGACTTGTCGCCGTTGTTTGTAGAAGGTTTGGTTGAGGTAGAAGGTATTGGAGTCGTTGAAGCTTGGTTGTAGGAGCCGTAGTTCTTGGAAGAGTACTTGGCGTACTTGAAGTCATCTTGTACTTGTCGTTCTGCCTTGGTAGCTGGATGTACTAGCTCGATGAGGTTGGAGTAAGGTTGAAAGTCGGCGATCTTCTTGATAGGGTGATTGAGTCCATTCAAGAAACATGCCATAGTTTGCTCATCATCTTCCATTACATTGGCTCGTATCATGGCAATCTCCATTTCCTTGTAGTACTCTTCAACACTCTTTGTTCCTTGCTTGAGGATTTGTAATTTCTTGAAGAGGTCACGATTGTAGTAGGTTGGTACAAAACGCGCTCTCATGACATCTTTCATTTGATCCCAAGTTGTGATTGGTGGTTCACCTCTTGCTTCACGGTGCTCGATGACTTGCTCCCACCAAATGAGGACGTAGTCTTGGCATTCAAGGGATGCCATGGCGATCTTCTTCTCTTCTTCATAGTTGTGCAAACAAAAGATCTTGTCGACCTTTAATGCCCATGAAAGGTACTCTTCGGGATCATTGCTTCCGTTGAACTTGGGCATGGTGAACTTGAGCTTGCCGTAGCGTTGCTCTTCATCGTGTTGTGGTCGAGGGTGATGACGCCCTTGACGTGGAGTATTGTGAACCTCAAGTTGCTCTTGGCGTGGAGGATTCGCATTGTCTTGTTGCTCTAGGTGAGCTTGTGGTTCTTGTCGAGCTTGTTGTTCTTGTCTAGCTTGAGTAGGAGCTTGTGGAGCTTGTTGGTGTGATCGTGCTTGATATAGTCGCTCTTGTACTTGCTCGTGAAGTGCTTCTTCTTCTTCTCGAACACGTCAGTTACGGGTGGCTACCGCACGATTGGTGTTGAGTAGGGCGCATTTCGCCTCAAGAGCTTGTGCTTCACGCCGTTGTTGTTGTTGACAGAGAGCTTCGGCGTCTTGCTCGTCTTGGTGTTGGTGTGCTAGTTCTTCCTCGTGTTGGCGTTGGCGTTGCCTTTCTTGTGCTTGCGCGAGAGTAGCTTGATTTTGACGATGCCGGTGTTCTTGCTCTTGAAGTTGCGCTTGTCACTCATTGCCGTCTAGAGGATTGCGGTTTGCTTGACGGTCTTGGCGCGTGGCTCGACGAAGAGTGTTCGATGTCAGTGTACTTGAGCCGGAGATGGTGTCGGAGGAGTGTCGACTTGAGTTGCTCCGTCTTGAATTGGACGAGGATGTAGAGGAGCGGTTGATCAACAAGGCGTGAATCTCGTCCATCCGTGCATTGCTTTCCTCTTTTTGTGCATCGAGCTTGGTGTCGAAGTAGTCTCTTGTACGTTGCTCAAAATGTCGCAAGTCGGTGGCAAGGTTGTCGATGCGGTCACTCAATGCTTGTTGTTCTTGATGCAACGCTCTTTGTGCACCGAAAAGGTGGCTCTTGGTGACGTAGGAGTTCGAGTCGTCATCTTGCTCTATGAAGAGTGGGTTGGCAGAAGTACTTGGCCTATCCATCATTCCAAGTAAATGTGTGAGTTTGAGAAAGGAAGAACAATACCAAATATACCTTGACCGATGTTGAGGATGGATCAAAGATCACTCAATGATGTAACAATGAAATAGCACAATTGGTACCGTATCTCGTCAATCTCTCACACCTACACAAAGAAAGCTTATGGTGGAGCTCGGTTAGGATGGTGGCACAAAATTTATGCAATTGTTAGTGAGACTCAATAATGTTGAAAAAGATTCACAAATTTGCAAATGCAATAAGTAGACCGATAGCAAGTAGTGGTACACGAGAACACACACGCAAATAGATAAATGGGATTGTGCAAACCAAAAATGAGCGGAAAATGTGGAATCCACGGAAAATGCTCGTGTTGCACAACACAAGAGAGATGCTAGCACGATTGCACAATAGGCGGATACGAGACTTGTGCACAACCTACTAAGCAAAATGCAATGACTTCTATCCCAAGTATGCTATATGTATGGTGTTCCGGTGGTATGATCCAAGATGATCGAGTATGACAATCTTAATGTAGTATGATGCTATGGTTCTTGCTTAAAAGCTCTTTGCTTATCTTCCTCTTTTGCTTAAAAGCTTGTTTGGCTCTTTCTCTTTTGAGCTCTTTCTCATGCAAAACTTCACGAACCAAGATAGCAATCGCGTATATGCTATGACAACCTTGTGACACAAGAGATGATACCAAGATATGGACACCAAGATGATGATATATGCAATGATCACTAATGTGCACAAGTAACATTGCCAGCAATACTCAAAGGCTAGTCTCGATGGGTAATTGACGCGAAAATGGCTATGGGGTTATCAATGCATGGCAAGAATGTACAATAATGTGATAGCACGATACCAAGATGATATAGATGTTACCGTTCTTGTTTATGGTGAGGGTGTCAAAATGATGAAATGGTCGATGTCGATGACGAAGATGAGCGGCGGTGATGTCGATTTCGAACCGTCCCTAAGTAGCTGAAACATGTTAGGAAGCGGAAACCACAACTCAAATTCTCAAAGAGCAAAAGTGACAAAATTGTCGAGGTTGGTAGCAGGTAAGCGATGGTGGTTGCAGAAAGCGGTGGTGGTATGCGGAAGTGATGGTCGTATGCCCGGTCGAAATTGGCGAGAGTTAGGCAGGAAACGGAGCGGTGGATGGGGCTATTGCTGCCAGGGGCCGGATGTCCGGGGTGGCCGGATGTCTGGGCTTGCGGGTCGGATGTCCGGGTGTCCTGCTCCATGAAGAACTCGACGGATCTCATGGAAAAGAAAAATTACGGGGCAAAATTTGAGGAATTTCATGGATGGATTTGGGAGAAAAGTTAGGGGAAGCTAGATCTACGAGTAACACATCAAATCCACGGATCAAATCCAACAAAACTTCATCTCACCAACAAATCACAAAAAAATTGGGAGGGCTATTTTTGTGGGGATTTTTGAATTTGGGACAAAATCAAAAAATTAGGCTAGAAAACAAAGATGGGAGGCTTCAAAATCATGATCAATGTGGCTCTGATACCAAGATGATGTATGGTAGAACCCTAGGTGCCCGATCTTTCACCATTGGAGCGGATCCCGTGAAGAACACGAGGGGAAAACACGAGAGGATTCACTCAAACCAACAAGATTCAATTACACATGTGCTAGATCCTCGAAACACAAAGAGATACACGATCAACGATCAACAAAGGACGATACAAGTAGCTTGTTCATCTCCGTGAGGAGGTCTTGAGGGTCTTCCCGTGAGGGGTCTTGAATTCACTTGGGGGATCTTCTTTGTAGGGGTCGTGAACTCCGATGGAGAAGGTATCAAGTGGATGGGCAAAGCTCTATCTCCTAAAATGAGCTAATCCTTTGCTAACCCTAGAAAGAGGGAGGAGGAGGAGTATATATAGTCTAAGTGGGCGAAGGGGTACATGGGCCTCGGCTCTTTGCTGTGCGCAGACAGGCGGAGTCGGACGTCAGGGCGTCGGGCTGGATGTCCGGGCCTTCACGGGGAGCCGGATGTCCGGGGCTGGGGCCGGATGTCCGGGCTGTCGGGACCATTCCTTCTGCTCTTTGGAAAGGGCTTGTCGGGATGTCCGGGCGTCGGGCCGGATGTCCGGGCCTTCGCGAGGAGCCGGATGTCCAGGCTGGGGGCCGGATGTCCGGACTGGCGGCCGGATGTCCGGGCCCTGTAGACTTGGCTGCTGGGTCATTGCGGCTGGCGATATCTCCAGGGGCCGAATGTCCGGGTGATAGAGGCAAAGGTGTCACGTCTTTCGATGAGATGGTGGCTATCGTTTTTGGTGGAGTAGACTTTGACGATCCAACTATGAACGTGCGAGGACGTCGCGCCTTAGCAATCGCTAACCCAACTCCGAGAGGTTATTGACCATGCCGGAGCACGATCAACCTGACCACGAGGGTCTATTTCCTGCAAGCAAGCGAAGAACAAGCAAGAAACTAAGATTTGCAATCTGGATATTGCGAATATAAGATGAAAGCTTTATTGATCAAGGTGGGGTTCTGTGACGTCTTGGTCTGGTCGTTGAACATAAACGAAGTACGCGAAGTTGCAGCTATGGCGAACTTTTAATCTAAACAAAATCCAAAGTCTAAACGGTGCCCTAAGGGCTGTATATATGGAGGAAGAGGGGGGGATTTCGTGGCCCTTGAAGGAGGGGTCCGAAACCAACCCTATCTCTTGTTTCCCCACACATACGGACTCTAAAAACAGCCTATACTCAAGTATTTCGAAATTACATGGGCCTGGCCCATTAATAAGGTGACGCAGCACCTATAATAGCCTCTGGACGAAATTTATGAAGTGGCATCTTGTATATTTCGTCCAAGGCTTCCTGCACTCATTATGGTGGCTTCAAAGTCCTGAAATCATCACTTGTAACTCCGTTCTTGTTCCCCTTGCGCATGCAATCATCTCCATGCTTGAACTTGCTCCAAGGTTCCTCTTTCTTGTCCAAGCTAGGCCCTTCATTTCTAAGCAAAACAAATGTATCCAATTTAGGCAGCATTATATTCTCATGAACATTAGAATCATTACCAAGAAACGAAAGTACCTGATAATTTAATTGGCATGCGCGAGCTCTAGTAATTGGTCCAGTATGTATAGCAGCAGGGGCTGTGGGTGTAACAATGGTATTGATGTCCTCATCATCCTCCCCTTCTTGAAATGAAGTCGTCCTCGACGGAAGCTCATCTTCCTCACCCAAATAAGGCTTCAATTCTGCAATGTTAAAAGTGGGACTAACCCCAAAATCTACAGGCAGCTCAAGTTTATATGCGTTATCATTTATTTTCTCTAACACCTTAAAAGGACCATCAGCACGTGGCATTAGCTTTGATTTGCGCAAATCAGGAAATCTATCGTTACGCAAATGTAACCAAACAAGATCTCTAGGTGCAAACACAACATGTTTTCTACCCTTATCTCCAGCAAGTTTATATTTAGCATTCATACGCTCAATGTTCTCCTTAGTTAACTCATGCATTTTTAAGATTAATTCAGCACATTGTTTAGCATCAGAATTAACCTTCTCCGAAGATGGAAGAGGCAACAAATCAATGGGTGCACGAGGTAGGAAACCATACACAATTTCAAAAGGGCACATCTTAGTAGTAGAATGCAATGAACGATTATAAGCAAATTCAATATGAGGCAGGCATTCTTCCCACATTTTCTTATTATTCTTCAAAACAGCTCTAAGCATAGTAGACAAAGTTCTATTGACTACTTCAGTTTGTCCATCAGTTTGGGGGTGACAAGTAGTACTAAAAAGCAGTTTAGTCCCCAACTTAGCCCATAAACATCTCCAAAAGTGGCTAAGAAATTTAGTATCACGATCTGAAACAATAGTATTTGGCACACCATGCAAGCGAATAATTTCACGAAAGAACAAATCAGCAACATTAGCAGCATCATCGGTTTTATGACATGGTATAAAGTGTGCCATTTTCGAGAACCTATCCACGACAACAAATATGCTATCCCTCCCCTTCTTTGTTCGAGGTAAACCCAAACCAAAGTCCATAGATATATCCTCCCATGGAACACTAGGTACAGGCAAAGGCATATATAAACCATGAGGATTGAGTCATGACTTAGCTTTTTGACATGTAGTGCAGCGAGCAACAAAGCGCTCAACATCACGTCTCATCATTGGCCAAATGAAATGTGTAGCAAGTACATCCTTGATGAGGACATCAATACCATTGTTACACCCACAGCCCCTGCTGCTATACATACTGGACCAATTACTAGAGCTCGCGCACGCCAATTAAATTATCAGGTACTTTCATTTCTTGGTAATGATTCTAATGTTCATGAGAATATGATGCTGCCTAAATTGGATACATTTGTTTTGCTTACAAATGAAGGGCCTAACTTGGACAAGAAAGAGGAACCTTGGAGCAAGTTCAAGCATGGAGATGATGGCATGCGCAAGGGGAACAAGAACGGAGTTACAAGTGATGATTTCAGGACTTTGAAGCCACCATAAGGAGTGCAGGAAGCCTTGGACGAAATATACAAGATGCCACTTCATAAATTTCGTCCAGAGGCTATTATAGGTGCTGCGTCACCTTATTATTGGGCCAGGCCCATGTAATTTCGAAATACTTGAGTATAGGCTATTTTTAGAGTCCGTATGTGTGGGGAAACAAGAGATAGGGTTGGTTTCGGACCCCTCCTTCAAGGGCCACGAAATCCCCCCCCCCCCTCTTCCTCCATATATACAGCCCTTAGGGCACCGTTTAGATTTTGGGTTTTGTTTAGATTAAAAGTTCGCCATAGCTGCAACTTCGCGTACTTCGTTTGTGTTCAACGACCAGACCAAGACGTCACAGAACCCCACCTCGATCAATAAAGCTTTCATCTTATATTCGCAATATTCAGATTGCAAATCTTAGTTTCTTGCTTGTTCTTCGTTTGCTTGCAGGAGATAGACCCTCGGGGTCAGGTTGATTGTGCTCCGGCGTGGTCAATAACCTCTCGGAGTTGGTTTAGCGATTGCTAAGGCGCGACGTCCTCGCACGTTCGTAGTCGGATCGTCAAAGTCTACTCCACCAAAAACGATAGATATCATCTCATCGAAAGATCGGGACACCCTCGCCTCTATCAAGTGGTATCAGATTCCCAGGTTGCTCGGTGAGATTTACAGTTTTTCGTAGTTTAGATCGAGTCTGTTCTTCATACCTACAGTCCAGGAAAAAGCCAAAAAAAATTTAGGGTTAGTTCATCATATCCGAACCAATCTGAGCCTTTGCATAATCTTTTTAGGGTTTTTGCTTTGTTGAATTTGCGGTTGCATCGTCGTGTCAAGTTGCTGGTCTTAGCGTCTAGTTCTTTAGAGTTTCGAGTTCTGTTCACAAGTTGTCACGCCGCCGCCGCACCATCATCATCGCCCCTACCATATACCACCTCAGCTTATCTGCTATTTCTCTGAGTCCATATACCACCACCGATCCGAGTCCATATACCACCACCGATCCGAGTCCATATACCACCACCAATCCGAGCCCACATATACTACCGTCATATACCATCACCAGTCCGAGTTCCACCAGATTCATCTCTGCCACCAGTCCTAGTCCGAGTCCAGTATTTATTCCTTTATTTTAGAGTTCCAGATCACGCGATACTACGAGTCGTGAACAAGTCGGATTCCCCAATTTTCGTGCTACCCGCAGAAGAAAAATAGTTCCAGTTTAAAAAAAAAAACTAAGTCTGGAAAATTCTGGCTAGGCAGTTTTTAGACCATTTGTAGACTTTTTCAAAAAAAAAATTGTTGCGGAGCAAAAAAAAAAGAGGAAAAAAAAAGAAAAAAAATTCAGAGTGTGCTCCTCCCTTGTTTACGTGCAGCGCCGTGATTTTTGTTAGTGTTCTAGGCTCGCGTCTCTAGCACGGTCTAGCCTAGGACCAGCACAGTACCGTCGTTGAGAGTTTATTCAACATTGCATCTCTGAATTGATTATTGCTGACCCTTTTTGCTACCATATCATAAGCCTTCCCAGCTCCACATACATCTACATCGTGTGTTTGACACCACCTGGCAATCGCTCTGTCCAAGCTCTGAGAGTTTTGACTACAAAGGTTGCCGGTCACCACCTGCTGCTGGGTAAGAACTGGTAAGAATTTGAGATTTGCTTGACGGATTTGTGACACCACACCACACCACCACCACTTTCTAGTAGTCTGTAGGATCATATTCTTGTGTGTTTCTATTACTGCTAACCATGGCAGGATCACACGCCGACGAGATTGACTGGGAGAACATGATGAACAAGGAGTTGCATGATAAATTTCAGCAAATGATGAGTGGCCAGGTGGGAGATGTGCTAAACAGATTTGAAGAGGCCATGGAGAAGATAGATGGCATGGAGAAGTCGTTCGAGACAAAGCTGGATAACAAGTTTAATGAATTGCTCACGCGTCTTCCCCAACCACCACCGGCTGCACCTGTCGCACCCCTGCAACGACAACAACAACGCCCCCTTCCAAATCAGTTCGGACGAGCGAAGCGTGTTCCTCTTGAGGATGGCCAAACTTCTGGTGCTGCTGTACCTACTGTTGATGCTTCTTTGGCTCCTGCTCCTGCTGCTGCTGGTGCCGAGGAGGAGGATGATTACGCAGGCGATTATGAGGATGAGTTTGATCAAAATCATAACTACGTGCAACCACCAGCACCAGGTCGTCCACATGCAAATAATCGCAATGGTAGGCCTGCACCACCACTTCAGGTACGAGATCATGACCATATTCCTAAATTAAAATTGAATATTCCACCATTCGAGGGTAGATATGTTCCTGATATATATCTTACTTGGGAGTTAGAAACTGAACAACGTTTTACATGTTTACAATATCCCGAGGAACGACGTGTTGCTGCTGCTGTTTGTGCTTTCACTAGTTTTGCATGTGTATGGTGGTCTGAACATTGTAGATTATATCCTATTCCAGCTACGTGGGCTGCTTTGAAAACTGCTATGCGTACTCGTTGGGTTCCACCAAATTATCAACGTGAATTACTTCAAAAATTGCAGCGCTTAAGAAAAGGAAAAAATTCTGTAGAAGAATATTATCATGAATTACAAACTGGCATGATTAGATGTGGTATTGTTGAGGAGAATGAAGCTATGCTTGCACATTTCATGGGTGGATTAAATAGAGAGATTCAGACCATTCTAGAGTATAAGGAGTATAATAATATCACTCGTTTATTCCATCTTGCTTGTAAAGCTGAACGTGAAGTGCAGGATCGACAGGCATTGGCGCGAACTAATTTTTCTGCAGGTCGATCTTCATCATGGACACCACGTGCCTCCTCTACTCCCACACGTCCTACTGCGGCACCACTGACTTCAGCCGCCAATTCCAACCGAGATACAAGAAAACAGGCACCACCACCACCATCTGCCAAGAGTACACCTTCTGGGCCTGCACAGAGCTCTTCTTCATCTGGCATCAACAGGGCACACACATGATATTATTTGTCGTCGTTGTAAGGGAAGAGGTCATTATGCGAGAGAATGCCAATCTCCGCGTGTTATGATTGCTACTGAGGATGGTGGGTATGAGTCCGCTAGTGATTATGATGAGGAGACTTTGGCTCTTATTACAAGCGAAGAACACGGTGGAGATGCTTCTGATCATGAGACGCAATACATGGCTCCTGAAGACGCTGACAGGTATGAATGTTTAGTTGCTCAACGTGTTTTGAGTGTGCAGGTCACACAAGCTGAGCAAAATCAGAGGCATAATTTGTTCCATACAAAGGGAGTTGTGAAGGAACGTTCTGTTCACGTCATCATAGATGGAGGGAGCTGCAACAACTTGGCCAGCATGGAGATGGTGGAGAAGCTATCTCTCACCACAAGACCACATCCACATCCTTACTATATCCAATGGTTCAACAACAGCGGCAAGGTTAAGGTAACACGTACTGTTCGTGTGCATTTTAGTATCTCTACATATGCTGATTATGTTGATTGTGATGTGGTACCCATGCAAGCATGTTCATTATTACTTGGTAGACCATGGCAATTTGATAAAAATTCTGTACACCATGGTAGAAACAATCAGTATACTCTTGTTCATAAGGATAAACATATTACTTTGCTTCCTATGACTCCTGATTCTATTTTGAAAGATGATATTAATAGAGCTAGTAAAGCAAAGCAGGAGAAAAATAAGAGTGAAAATCAGATTGTGGCAAAAGAATTTGAGCAACAAATGAAGCCTAATAATAAACCATCTAGTGTTGCTTCTGAAATTAAATTGAAAAGTGCATGCTTACTCGCCACCAAATCTGATATTAATGAGCTAGATTTCAGCAATTCTGTTTGCTATGCTTTTGTGTGCAAAGAGGCGTTATTTTCATTCGAGGACGTGCCTTCCTCTTTGCCTCCTGCGGTCACTAACATTTTGCAGGAGTTCGCTGACGTCTTTCCACAAGACGTGCCACCGGGATTACCACCTATTCGCAGGATTGAGCATCAGATTGACTTAATTCTCGGTGCTTCACAGCCAAACCGTGCGCCATACCGTACCAATCCAGAGGAGACGAAGGAGATTATGCGTCAAGTACAGGAGCTGCTCGACAAAGGTTATATACGCGAATCTCTTAGTCCTTGTGCTGTTCCTATTATACTAGTGCCAAAAAAGGATGGTACATCACGTTTGTGTGTTGATTGTAGAGGCATTAATAATATTACTATTCACTATCGTCATCCTATTCCTAGGCTAGATGATATGCTTGATGAATTGAGTGGCTCTACAATATTCTCCAAAGTTGATTTGCGTAGTGGTTACCATCAAATTCGTATGAAATTGGGAGATGAATGGAAAACAGCATTTAAAACTAAGTTTGGTTTATATGAATGGTTAGTCATGCCTTTTGGGTTAACTAATGCACCTAGTACTTTCATGAGATTAATGAACGAAGTTTTACGTGCTTTCATTGGACGATTTGTGGTAGTTTACTTTGATGATATATTGATTTATAGCAGATCTTTGGAGGAACATTTGGAACATTTACGTGTTGTTTTTATTGCTCTACGTGATGCACGTTTGTTTGGTAACCTTGGGAAGTGCACCTTTTGCACCGACCGAGTATCTTTTCTTGGCTATGTTGTTACTCCACAGGGAATTGAAGTTGATAAAGCCAAGATTGAAGCTATTGAGAGTTGGCCGCAGCCCAAAACGGTCACACAAGTGAGGAGTTTCCTTGGCCTCGCTGGTTTCTATAGGCGTTTTGTGAGAGATTTCAGTACCATTGCTGCACCTCTCAACGAGCTTACAAATTAAGAAGGATGTGCCTTTTGTTTGGGGTACCGCACAGGAAGAAGCCTTCACGGTGTTGAAAGATAAGTTAACACATGCTCCTTTACTCCAACTTCCTAATTTTAATAAGACTTTTGAGCTTGAATGTGATGCTAGTGGAATTGGATTAGGAGGTGTGTTATTACAAGATGGCAAACCTGTTGCATACTTTTCTGAAAAATTGAGTGGGCCTAGTCTGAATTACTCTACTTATGATAAGGAATTATATGCTCTTGTTCGGACTTTGGAAACATGGCAACATTATTTATGGCCCAAAGAATTTGTTATTCATTCTGATCATGAATCTTTGAAACATATTAAAAGTCAAGCCAAACTGAACCGTAGACATGCTAAATGGGTTGAATTCATTGAGACTTTCCCTTATGTCATTAAACACAAGAAGGGTAAAGAAAATGTTATTGCTGATGCATTGTCTCGTCGTTATACTATGCTTTCACAACTTGACTTTAAAATATTTGGTTTGGAGACCATCAAAGATCAATATCTGCATGATGCTGAATTTAAAGATGTATTGCAGAATTGTAAAGAAGGGAGAACATGGAACAAGTTCGTCGTTAACGATGGATTTGTGTTTCGTGCTAACAAGCTATGCATTCCAGCTAGCTCCGTTCGTCTTTTGTTGTTGCAGGAGGCGCATGGAGGAGGATTAATGGGACACTTTGGCGTAAAGAAGATGGAGGATGTACTTGCTACACATTTCTTTTGGCCAAAGATGAGGCGGGATGTTGAGCGCTTTGTTGCTCGCTGCACTACATGTCAAAAAGCTAAGTCACGACTCAATCCTCATGGTTTATATATGCCTTTGCCTGTACCTAGTGTTCCATGGGAGGATATATCTATGGACTTTGTTTTGGGTTTACCTCGAACAAAGAAGGGGAGGGATAGCATATTTGTTGTCGTGGATAGGTTCTCGAAAATGGCACACTTTATACCATGTCATAAAAGCGATGATGCTGCTAATGTTGCTGATTTGTTCGTTCGTGAAATTTTTCGCTTGCATGGTGTGCCAAATACTATTGTTTCAGATCGTGATACCAAATTTCTTAGCCACTTTTGGAGATGTTTATGGGCTAAGTTGGGGACTAAACTGCTTTTTAGTACTACTTGTCACCTCCAAACTGATGGACAAACTGAAGTAGTCAATAGAACTTTGTCTACTATGCTTAGGGCTGTTTTGAAGAATAACAAGAAAATGTGGGAAGAATGCTTGCCTCATATTGAATTTGCTTATAATCGTTCGTTGCATTCTACTACTAAGATGTGCCCTTTTGAAATTGTATATGGTTTCCTACCTCGTGCACCTATTGATTTGTTGCCTCTTCCATCTTCGGAGAAGGTTAATTTTGATGCTAAACAACGTGCTGAATTGATCGTAAAAATGCATGAGTTAACTAAGGAGAACATTGAGCGTATGAATGCTAAATATAAACTTGCTGGAGATAAGGGTAGAAAACATGTTGTGTTTGCACCTGGAGATCTTGTTTGGTTACATTTGCGTAAGGATAGATTTCCTGATTTGCGCAAATCAAAGCTAATGCCACGTGCTGATGGTCCTTTTAAGGTGTTAGAGAAAATAAATGATAATGCATATAAACTTGAGCTGCCTGCAGATTTTGGGGTTAGTCCCACTTTTAACATTGCAGATTTGAAGCCTTATTTGGGTGAGGAAGATGAGCTTCCGTCGAGGACGACTTCATTTCAAGAAGGGGAGGATGATGAGGACATCAATACCATTGTTACACCCACAGCCCCTGCTGCTATACATACTAGACCAATTACTAGAACTCGCGCACGCCAATTAAATTATCAGGTACTTTCGTTTCTTGGTAATGATTCTAATGTTCATGAGAATATGATGCTGCCTAAATTGGATACATTTGTTTTGCTTACAAATGAAGGGCCTAACTTGGACAAGAAAGAGGAACCTTGGAGCAAGTTCAAGCATGGAGATGATGGCATGCGCAAGGGGAACAAGAACGGAGTTACAAGTGATGATTTCAGGACTTTGAAGCCACCATAAGGAGTGCAGGAAGCCTTGGACGGAATATACAAGATGCCACTTCATAAATTTCGTCCAGAGGCTATTATAGGTGCTGCGTCACCTTATTATTGGGCCAGGCCCATGTAATTTCGAAATACTTGAGTATAGGCTATTTTTAGAGTCCGTATGTGTGGGGAAACAAGAGATAGGGTTGGTTTCGGACCCCTCCTTCAAGGGCCACGAAATCCCCCCCCCCTCTTCCTCCATATATACAGCCCTTAGGGCACCATTTAGATTTTGGGTTTTGTTTAGATTAAAAGTTCGCCATAGCTGCAACTTCGCGTACTTCGTTTGTGTTCAACGACCAGACCAAGACGTCACAGAACCCCACCTCGATCAATAAAGCTTTCATCTTATATTCGCAATATCCAGATTGCAAATCTTAGTTTCTTGCTTGTTCTTCATTTGCTTGCAGGAGATAGACCCTCGGGGTCAGGTTGATTGTGCTCCGGCGTGGTCAATAACCTCTCGGAGTTGGTTTAGCGATTGCTAAGGCGCGACGTCCTCGCACGTTCATAGTCGGATCGTCAAAGTCTACTCCACCAAAAACGATAGATATCATCTCATCGAAAGATCGGGACACCCTCGCCTCTATCAATCCTCCATCTTCTTTACGCCAAAGTGTCCCATTAATCCTCCTCCATGCGCCTCCTGCAACAACCAAAGACGAACGGAGCTAGCTGGAATGCATAGCTTGTTAGCACGAAACACAAATCCATCGTTAACGATGAACTTGTTCCATGTTCTCCCTTCTTTACAATTCTGCAATACATCTTTAAATTCAGCATCATGCACATATTGATCTTTGATGGTCACCAAACCAAATATTTTAAAGTCAAGTTGTCAAAGCAAAGTATAACGACGAGACAATGCATCAGCAATAACATTTTCTTTACCCTTCTTGTGTTTAATGACATAAGGGAAAGTCTTAATGAATTCAACCCATTTAGCATGTCTACGGTTCAGTTTGGCTTGACTTTTAATATGTTTCAAAGATTCATGATCAGAATGAATAACAAATTCTTTGGGCCATAAATAATGTTGCCATGTTTCCAAAGTCTGAACAAGAGCATATAATTCCTTATCATAAGTAGAGTAATTCAGACTAGGCCCACTCAATTTTTCAGAAAAGTATGCAACAGGTTTGCCATCTTGTAATAACACACCTCCTAATCCAATTCCACTAGCATCACATTCAAGCTCAAAAGTCTTATTAAAATCAGGAAGTTGGAGTAAAGGAGCATGTGTTAACTTATCTTTCAACACCGTGAAGGCTTCTTCCTGTGCGGTACCCCAAACAAAAGGCACATCCTTCTTTGTAAGCTCGTTGAGAGGTGCAGCAATGGTACTGAAATCTCTCACAAAACGCCTATAGAAACCAGCGAGGCCAAGGAAACTCCTCACTTGTGGCCAACTCTCAATAGCTTCAATCTTGGCTTTATCAACTTCAATTCCCTGTGGAGTAACAACAAAGCCAAGAAAAGATACTCGGTCGGTGCAAAAGGTGCACTTCCCAAGGTTACCAAACAAACGTGCATCACGTAGAGCAATAAAAACAGCACATAAATGTTCCAAATGTTCCTCCAAAGATCTGCTATAAATCAATATATCATCAAAGTAAACTACCACAAATCGTCCAATGAAAGCACGTAAAACTTCGTTCATTAATCTCATGAAAGTACTAGGTGCATTAGTTAACCCAAAAGGCATGACTAACCATTCATATAAACCAAACTTAGTTTTAAATGCTGTTTTCCATTCATCTCCCAATTTCATACGAATTTGATGGTAACCACTACGCAAATCAACTTTGGAGAATATTGTAGAGCCACTCAATTCATCAAGCATATCATCTAGCCTAGGAATAGGATGACGATAGTGAATAGTAATATTATTAATGCCTCTACAATCAACACACAAACGTGATGTACCATCCTTTTTTGGCACTAGTATAATAGGAACAGCACAAGGACTAAGAGATTCGCGTATATAACCTTTGTCGAGCAGCTCCTGTACTTGACGCATAATCTCCTTCGTCTCCTCTGGATTGGTACGGTATGGCGCACGGTTTGGCTGTGAAGCACCGAGAATTAAGTCAATCTGATGCTCAATCCCGCGAATAGGTGGTAATCCCGGTGGCACGTCCTGTGGAAAGACATCAGCGAACTCCTGCAAAATGTTAGTGACAGCAGGAGGCAAAGAGGAAGGCACGTCCTCGAATGAAAATAACACCTCTTTGCACACAAAAGCATAGCAAATAGATTTGCTGAAATCTAGCTCATCAATATCAGATTTGGTGGCAAGTAAACATGTACTTTTCAATTTAATTTCAGAAGCAACACTAGATGGTTTATTATTAGGCTTCATTTGTTGCTCAAATTCTTTTGCCACAATCTGATTTTCACTCTTATTTTTCTCCTGTTTTGCTTTACTAGCTCTATTAATATCATCTTTCAAAATAGAATCAGGAGTCATAGGAAGCAAAGTAATATGTTTATCCTTATGAACAAGAGTATACTGATTGTTTCTACCATGGTGTACAGAATTTTTATCAAATTGCCATGGTCTACCAAGTAATAATGAACATGCTTGCATGGGTACCACATCACAATCAACATAATCAGCATATGTAGAGATACTAAAATGCACACGAACAGTACGTGTTACCTTAACCTTGCCGCTGTTGTTGAACCATTGGATATAGTAAGGATGTGGATGTGGTCTTGTGGTGAGAGATAGCTTCTCCACCATCTCCATGCTAGCCAAGTTGTTGCAGCTCCCTCCATCTATGATGACGCGAACAGAACGTTCCTTTACCACTCCCTTTGTATGGAACAAATTATGCCTCTGATTTTGCTCAGCTTGTGTGACCTGCACACTCAAAACACGTTGAGCAACTAAACATTCATACCTGTCAGCGTCTTCAGGAGCCATGTATTGCGTCTCATGATCAGAATCATCTCCACCGTGTTCTTCACTTGTAATAAGAGCCAAAGTCTCCTCATCATAGTCACTAGCGGACTCATACCCACCATCCTCAGTAGCAATCATAACACGCGGAGATTGGCATTCTCTCGCATAATGACCTCTTCCCTTACAACAACGACAAATAATATCATGTGTGTGCCATGTTGATGCCATAGATGAAGAAGAGCTCTGGACAGGCCCAGAAGGTGTACTCTTGGCAGATGGTGGTGGTGGTGCCTGTTTTCTTGTATCTCGGTTGGAATTGGCGGCTGAAGTCAGTGGTGCTGCAGTAGGACGTGTGGGAGTAGAGGAGGCACGCGGTGTCCATGATGAAGATCGACCTGCAGAAAAATTAGTTCGCGCCAATGCCTGTCGATACTGCACTTCATGTTCAGCTTTACAAGCAAGATGGAATAAACGAGTGATACTATTATACTCCTTATACTCTAGAATGGTCTGAATCTCTCTATTTAATCCACCCATAAAACGTGCAAGCATAGCTTCATTCTCCTCAACAATACCACATCTAATCATGCCAGTTTGTAATTCCTGATAATATTCTTCTACAGAATTTTTTCCTTGTCTTAAGCGCTGCAATTTTTGAAGTAATTCACGTTGATGATATGGTGGAACCCAACAAGTACGCATAGCAGTTTTCAAAGCAGCCCACGTAGCTGGAATAGGATATAATCTACAATGTTCAGACCACCATACACATGCAAAACTAGTAAAAGCACAAACAGCAGCAGCAACACGTCTGTCCTCGGGATATTGTAAACATGTAAAATGTTGTTCAGTTTCTAACTCCCAAGTAAGATATATATCAGGAACATATCTACCCTCAAATGGTGGAATATTCAATTTCAGTTTAGGAAGATGGTCATGATCTCGTACCTGAGCTGGTAATGCAGCCCTACCATTGCGATTATTGGCATGTGGACGACCTGGTGCTGGTACATAGTTCTGATTTTGATCAACCTCATCATCGTAATCGCCCGCATAATCGTCCTCCTCAGCGGCAGCAGGAGCCATAGAAGCATCAACAGTAGGTGCAGCGGCACCAGAAGTTTGACCAGGCTCAAGGGGAACGCGTTGTGCTCGTCCCACTTGATTTGGAAGGCGAAATTGTTGTTGTTGTAGAGGTGCGACAGGTGCAGCCGGCGGTGGTTGTGGAAGACGCGCGAGCAATTCATTAAACTTGTTATCGAGCTTTGTTTCGAATGTCTTCTCAATTCCATCTATCTTCTCCATGGCCTCTTCAAATCTGTTTAGCACATCTTGCACCTGTCCACTCATCATTTGCTGAAATTTATCATGTAGCTGTTTGTTCATCATGTTCTCCCAATCAGTCTCATCGGCTTGTGATCCTGCCATGGTTAGCAGCAATAGAAACACACAAGAATATGAAGTGGTGGTGGTGGTGTATCACAAAACCGTCAAGCGAATCTCAAATGCTTACCAGTTCTTACCCAGCAGCAGGTGGTGATCGGCAACCGGTGTAGTCAAAACTCTTAAAGATTGGACAGAGCGATTGCCAGGTGGTGTGAAACACATGACGTAGATGTATGGGGAGCTGGGAAGGCTTATGATATGGTAGCAAAAAGGGTCAGCAATAATCTATTCAGAGATGCAAAGTTGAATAAACGCTCAACGACGGTACTGTGCTGGTCCTAGGCTAGACCGTGCTAGAGACGCGAGCCTAGAACACTATTAAAATCACGGCGCTGCACGTAAACAAGGGAGGAGCACACTCTGAATTTTTTTTCTCTTTTTGTTTGCACTTTTTTTCCTCTTTTTTTTTTTGCTCCGCAACAATTTTTTTTCGAAAAAGTCTACAAATGGTCTAAAAACTGCCTAGCCAGAATTTTCCAAACTTAGTTTTTTTTTTGAAACTGGAACTATTTTTCTACTACAGGTAGTACGAAAGTTCGGGAGTCCTACTCTGTCACGACTCGGAGTATGGCGTGATCTGGAAATCCAAAACAGAGTAACAAAATACTAGACTCGGACTGGTGGCGGAGATGAATCTGGTGGAACTCGGACTGGTGGCGGATATATGTTGCAGGTGGACTCGGATTGGCGTGATGGCGGCGGATAGGTGGTGGCGTATAGGGACTCGGATTGGCGGTGAATATGTGGTGGTGGTATATGGCAGCGGCGATGAAGTTGGTGCGGTGGTGGTATATGGCAGCAGCGATGATGATGATGCGGTGGTGATATATGGCAGCGGCGACGTGACAACCTGTGAACAGAACTCGAAACTCTAAAGGACTAGACGCTAAGACCAGCAACTTGACACGACGATGCAACCGCAAATTCAACAAAGCAAATACAGAAAAGATTATGCAAAGGCTCAGATTGGTTCGGATATGATGAACTAACCCTAATTTTTTTGGCTTTTTCGTGGACTGTAGGTATGAAGAACAGACTCGATCTAAACTACGAAAAACTGTAAAATCTCACCGAGCAACCTGGCTCTGATACCACTTGATAGAGGCAAAGGTGTCCCGTCTTTCGATGAGATGGTGGCTATCGTTTTTGGTGGAGTAGACTTTGACGATCCGACTACGAACGTGCGAGGGCGTCGCGCCTTAGCAATCGCTAACCCAACTCCGAGAGGTTATTGACCACGCCGGAGCACGATCAACCTGACCACGAGGGTCTATTTCCTGCAAGCAAATGAAGAACAAGCAGGAAACTAAGATTTGCAATCTGGATATTGCGAATATAAGATGAAAGCTTTATTGATCAAGATGGGGTTCTGTGACGTCTTGGTCTGGTCGTTGAACACAAACGAAGTACGCGAAGTTGTAGCTATGGCGAACTTTTAATCTAAACAAAACCCAAAGTCTAAACGGTGCCCTAAGGGCTGTATATATGGAGGAAGAGGGGGGGATTTCGTGGCCCTTGAAGGAGGGGTCCGAAACCAACCCTATCTCTTGTTTCCCCACACATACGGACTCTAAAAATAGCCTATACTCAAGTATTTCGAAATTACATGGGCCTGGCCCAATAATAAGGTGACGCAGCACCTATAATAGCCTCTGGACGAAATTTATGAAGTGGCATCTTGTATATTTCGTCCAAGGCTTCCTGCACTCCTTATGGTGGCTTCAAAGTCCTGAAATCATCACTTGTAACTCCGTTCTTGTTCCCCTTGCGCATGCCATCATCTCCATGCTTGAACTTGCTCCAAGGTTCCTCTTTCTTGTCCAAGCTAGGCCCTTCATTTGTAAGCAAAACAAATGTATCCAATTTAGGCAGCATCATATTCTCATGAACATTAGAATCATTACCAAGAAACGAAAGTACCTGATAATTTAATTGGCGTGCGCGAGCTCTAGTAATTGGTCCAGTATGTATAGCAGCAGGGGCTGTGGGTGTAACAATGGTATTGATGTCCTCATCACCGGGGTCATGGCCGGATGTCCGGGTCCTGGGAGCTGTTCTCGACTCGTACCGTTGGTTCTCTTCATCCGTGAACTTGGGGACTTGTCCGTCTTCATGCGCATCTTCGAGAGGGTCCTCTTGGTACCTAATCATGCATAACATTCCGGACTTAGGTAGTAGCCATGTCTCGAGAGGGTCATGTGGAATATCACTAAGGAGAGATGTCACCTCGTTCTCGAGAGCTCTAGCTCGTGCTCGTGTCATCGGTCCGATTGGCACTTGATGAGACGATGGTAGGTCCATGGGGATGACCATAGGATGCTCCGCATCACATTGTCGGTGATCACCCTGTTGGGTACTCCAAAACGATACACTAATCCTTTAAAGAACTTGACAGCTGACTGCGCAGTCACATTCCTCACTGGCTCCACTTCGGGCCACTTTGTAAACTTGTCGATTGCAACGTACAAGAATTCAAAGCCCCCGGCAGCACGGGGAAAGGGGCCCAAGATGTCGAGCCCCCAGACCATGAAAGGACAGGATAAAGTTATTGTTTGAAGGGCCTGAGTAGGTTGATGAATGTTCTTGGAGTGGAACAGGCATGCTTCACACTTAGTGACGAGCTCAGTTGCATCCCAGAGGGCGGTAGGCCAGTAGAATCCTTGCCGGAAAGCTTTCCCGACAAGTGCTCTTGATCCTAGGTGCGAGCCACACACCCCCCCTCCCCCGTGTATCTCTGCCAACAGCGCTAGTCCATCTTCCCGGTTAATGCATTTCAACTTCATGCCGTTCGGGCTTTTTCTGTACAGAGTGTCATGCACAAACTGATACATACTCGACTGTCGGGCCACCTTTTCAGATTCCTTTGGGTTATCGGGAAGTTCTCCTGTTTGCAGGAATTGGACTTTGTGTTGTGCCCATGTCGGAGCCTGTAGCTCGACGACAAGGACTAAAGACATTTCCTCTGGCATGGGAGCGCTGGCCTCAACAGCAAGAACTTGGGATTCTGCTGGAGGATGCAGCTCACCAACCAACATAGGGTTCCTTCCGGCAGCCTTATCGCCAGCGGCTCCAGGGAGTTATGTTGGGAAATGCTTGCTGGTGTTTAGTTTTCTTCTCTTTCTTGCCAATGCTGATGGAGAGACTGATGGTTGAGTCAGGTGGAGCACAAAAGTCCCTGGTTCCACAGGGAGCTTCTGAGCAGCGCACTTTGACAGGTGGTCAGCAATGTTGTTCTCTACACGGGGCACATGCTCTGTTTGTAGCCCGTCAAAGTGATCTTCCAACTTTCTCACTTCTTCCACATATGCCTCCATCAGTGGGCTCTGGTAATCCTTATTCACTTGTTTTACAACGAGCTGAGAATCACCACGAATGATTAGCTTCTTTATCCCCAACTCTATTGAAATCCTGAGCCCGGCAAGAGCCCCTCATACTCTGCCGTGTTGTTTGTTGCATCCTCCCTCGGAAAGTGCATCTAGATTACATACTTGAGGTGCTCTCCGGTGGATGCAATAAGCAGCACTCCAGCCCCAGCGCCTTGCAGCGAGAAAGCACCGTCAAAGTACATGATCCACTCCTTGAGAGTCTCTCTGCCCGGGAGAGTTGTTTCTAGTACCTCTTTATCAGGCATTGGCGTCCATTCCGCGATGAAGTATGCTAGTGCTCTACTTTGGATAGTTGTCGTGCTTTCAAACTTCAAAGCAAAACTTGACTGTTCCAGTGCCCATTCCACTATCCTGCCGGTAGCCTCGGTGTTAGGGATATAACCCCAGGGTGTGACCCACCCAGAAGGGGTCGGGTTACACCGTTGGCAACTCAACGAAGAAAGATCTAAATAGGCCCAAGAAGACGAAGAGTAAAGACGGCGGGTCAAGAGGCGTGCCTGAAGGTGGCCCAAGACCCGGACATGTGAACCGCCATATGGTGGCTTGCTTAGTATGGCAGGGGGATTCAGAAACCAGGCCGGTCACGTTGTGTGAGCCGGCTCGGACTCTTGTAAGCCCTGGACCTCGACCTGTGTATATAAAGGCAAGGTCCGGCGGTGGGTTAACTCAAAAAACAACCAATCGATAGCTAGGTCAAGCGTATTCGCTCCCTTGTAATCGAAACTCAAGCAATACAACTAGAAGCAGGAAGTAGGCTTTTACCTTGTTGCAAGGGGCCGAACCTGGGTAAACCCTTTGTATCCTTTGTCCCATTCAACCCCTTTGAGCTAACATACATTGCGATGGCTCCACACCTAAGTCCTTTCACTAGGGCAACTGCCGTGTTAAATCCACGACACTTGGTGCCCACCGTGGGGCCAGAGCACGGTGGTTTCGAGTTCTTGAAGGGCAATTTCTCAGGGATCGAAGGATACGCCATGGGCCGGATGACCAAGAGTCGCTGCGGCAAGATCTACATCGACGACGCTGGCTGGGGCCCCGAGGCCGACTCAATCGAGTAGGGATACTGGGTCCCCTTTGGCGGAATCCACGTCTTCATCGGCAAGATCGGTGAGTCAGAGCCTGAGCCGGACGCTTCCACCGACCTCATCGAGACGGCTCAGCGCGCGCAACCCGCCAGGGGTCAACCTGGCCGGAAGCATGTCTTCGTCGGCTTTGTTCATGGGGCGGACCTTGAGGAAGGGTATGTATCTGGTGGAGAGACATCCATCTATTTAGGTGATGAGTCCTCGACCGGAGAAACCGAATCAATCTATCAGCTGCAAGACGGAGGGCTTGGGGGCTATTCCGATGGTGACAGTATTCTGGATCCCTATGAGCCGCCGAGCAGGGCTGTTGTTTTCATGGCTGGTACTCAGCCGATGCTAAATTCGTCAACAGCCGCGGCTATGACGTCCGACTCAACTGCTGCTGCGATAGCCGGGGCGAGCGGCTCTGCACGGCCCCCGGCTAAAGTCTTATCTGAGCTCTTGGATGCCCTGGCAACTCTATTGGCTGCAGAGGTAACTCCGGCGAGTCAAGCACAGCATAATGTGGAGGTTGCAAAGCTGCGGGATGAGGTGGCCAAGGCCCGAGAGGATCTTAATGCGGAGGACGCTAGGATGGCAATAGAGCGGGCTTCATTGGAGGCTGAGTCACAGCGGATAAGAGCAGAGGCTTCTCGTCTGAGTTTGGACCAGAACACGTCCAATGCTGTTCTTCGAAGGAGGCAACAGAGTCGTTTGCCATCATAGTTTGAGGGGCGGAATCTTTTTAACACGCCTGGGGCAGGAACAAGTAACCCGCCCGGCGTAACCCGGGCTGCTGAGGCGCCAGGAACCGGGGCGGCGGCTCAACCTCGTGTGCTAGACCCACCCAGTAGGGATTAGACCCCTCCTCAGCGAGTCCCAACACCCTCGGGCCATTATTCAAACCCGGTGGACAACATGATAGCGGCGGCTACATGGCTGGCGGCTATCCCGATCGAAGGCGAGTCTCCGGCTGCGATAGAGACCCGGAACGTGGTGGAGCTTCTTCAAACGACTAGCACAGCAGGCGGCTTATTCGTACAATCGTGAGCGCGTTCACTCAACTCCCCGCCCGAGTCGAAGCTACAGCCGGCGCATTGCGTCGCCGGCGGTTTCTAGTACCGAGCGGCATCGTAACCCGCCTCGTCATAATGACCCGCCCCGTGGGCATAACCCGCCCCATGATGATCATAATGCTCAGGCCCTTGCGGATTAGGCTACAGCCTGTCGTGAGGCGGAGTTGGCGGCTCAGTTGGGGGCTCATCAGCAGTTTTAGTTAAACCCTTCGGCATCTATGGAGGCTGGGATGACTTCCAGGACAGTGGGTGTGCCGTGTCTAGTGCCGGCCTTACGCAATGAATGTCTGCCCAAGGATTTTAAGGGGCCTCGTAAGGTGCCTAACTACACAGCTGATCTTCCACCTGAGGCTTGGATTGAAAGCTATGAACTGGCTATGGAGATGTTGGATGTCAATGATGTTGTATGTGCCAAGTACTTCACAATGATGTTGGACGGACCGGCTCGTACCTGGTTGAAAGGATTACCCGCCAACTCTATCAATTCATGGGCTGAGTTGAAGGCACGCTTCATTCAGAACTTTAAGGGAACTTGTAAGCAGCCTCTGTCGATTATTGACCTGGACAACTGTGTGCAGCGGGAGGATGAGTCGGCCCACCATTGGGTTTGCTGGGTCTCAGCTATTATCCACTCATCCGATAGCATTGCGGTAGGCTCTGCAGTTCTGATTCTGGAGAAGAATTGTCACTTTACCCCCCTTAAGCAGAAGCTTGGGCGGCTTAAGAGTCACTGTAGTGACATGGGGGAGCTCATGGTGGCTCTTATCAAATATACCGACCCTGACACCACCAAAGATCCTGGATCTGATGATGAAAAGTCCAACAAGGGAAAGAAGAATGGTAATGGTAAAAGCCAGCAGAAGAACGTGGCCGGGCATAATGGTCACAACCAGGGTAACGGTGGTAAGCGCAGACACCCCGAAGGCGGGTCAGATCTTGTAGCTAACACCAACGCTGGGTATAAAAACCAGCGCCGTGGTAAGCCGGGCTTTGGAGGACCAAGATTTAATCTTGAGGCAATGTTGAACGAACCTTGCCCAAAACACAGCCTGCCCAATAAGCCATCGGCTCATGCTTGGAAGGATTGTTTCATTATGAAAGAATACAAGAATTCCGGTTTTCATCAGAATCATGACAATAATAATGGCCTGCCTGGCGGGTCAGGATCCGGCTCACAGGGGCCCAGTTTTGGTGGTGGCAGTTCAAATTCTGGGTATCAAGGACAGGGCAACCAGGGTGGCTATAACCAGCAGCCCGGTCAGGGTAACCAGCAACATCAGTCGGGATACCAGAGCAATCCGAAGCAGCTTAACAGTGGCCAATATCATGTTTTCACCACAAGTCTTTGCAAAAGAGATCAGAAGGTTCATAAGCGCGCGGTCAGTTCAGTTGAGCCGGCGGTGCCTCAATACTTGCGGTGGTCAGAACAGCCAATCATTTGGAGTCGCGAGAATCACCCGCCCCGGGTTGACAATCCGGGTCAACTATCATTGGTGGTAGGCCCTCAAGTTGGGGGTTATAAATTCACTAAAGTGCTCATGGACGGGGGCAGTAGTATCAATATCCTTTATTATGATACCTTTCGCCGAATGAATTTGACTGATAAAGAGCTGAAGCCGTCTTCTACAGTCTTTCACGGCATGGTACCTGGTAAGTCGGCATATCCAGTTGGTAAGATTGCCTTGGAAGTGGCCTTTGGCGATGACTATGATTTCAGAGCGGAGATGCTGTGGTTTGAAGGAGTTAAAATCAAGAGCCCTTATCATGCTTTGTTTGGGCGGCCGGCTTACGCCAAGTTTATGGCACGGCCATGTTATGTTTACTTGCAATTTAAAATGCCAGGGCGTAAGGGCATGATTACAGTCCATGGTGATCGAAGAATTGCATTGGAATGTGAGGAAGGAGATGCTACATATGCTGAGTCGGCTTGTGCCACGGAGGAGCTCAAATTTTATAAAGATAATGTTGACCCGGCTGACATGTCTCCTTTGAAGAAGCCGACCACTTAACAAGACCCTTTGTTGAAGTTTAAGTCGGCTAATGACACTAAGCAGATTGACTTCGTCCCTGGCGACTCATCTCAGCAGTTCACAATAGGGGCTAATATGGATCATAAATAGGAAAGCGCACTCAACGAGTTCATCCGTGAGAATAGGGACATCTTTGCATGGAAACCTTCTGACATGCCGGGTGTACTGAGAGAATTCGCTGAGCACACTCTTAATGTTGATCCTAAATTTAAGCCGGTCAAACAGTTCCTTCGTCGTTTCAATGAAGAGCGACATAAGGCCATTGGAGAAGAGGTGGCCCGGCTCTTGGCAGCCGGGTTCATCATTGAAGTCTTTCACACGGAGTGGTTGGCTAACCCGGTGTTGGTACTTAAGAAAAATGGCACCTGGCGTATGTGTGTTGATTACACTGATCTTAACAAAGCTTGTCTAGCTGATCCATTTGCTCTCCCTCGCATTGACCAGATTATTGATGCTACGGCGGGTTGTGAGAGTCTATGTTTCCTTGACGCTTATTCTGGTTATCATCAGATCAAAATGGCAGTTAAAGACCAAGAGAAGACGGCTTTCATCACACCTTTTGGAGCTTTCTGCTATGTCTCTATGCCTTTTGGGCTCAAGAGTGCCCAGACGACTTATCAACGCTGCGTTCAGAATTGTTTTCATAGCCAGATGGGGCGCAACGTTCATGCTTATGTGGATGATATTGTGGTTAAGTCTAGGAAGAAGGAGACACTCTTGGATGATCTCAGGGAGACTTTTGACAATCTCCGGGTTTATAAGATGATGCTTAACCCGGCCAAGTGTGTTTTTGGTGTGCCTGCAGGCAAGCTCTTGGGTTTTCTGGTCTCAAAGAGAGGAATTGAAGCTAACCTGGAGAAGATTAAGGCTATTACTTCCTTGGCTAAGCCAGTATGTGTCAATGACGTCCAGCGCCTGGCGGGTTGTATTGTAGCTTTAAGCTGGTTCATAAGCCGCCTGGGAGAGAAGGCTATTCCCTTATATCAGGTGATGAAGAAAACAGACCATTTTGTCTGGAGTGATGATGCTGATAAGGCGTTTGAGACGCTCAAGAAGCAGTTGGCTGAGCTGCCTGTTCTTGCCGCTCCTGTGGAGAAGGAGACTTTACTTTTGTATGTAGCGGCTAACAGTAAAGCAGTCAGTGTGGCAATTGTTGTGGAGCGCAAAGAGGTGGGTAAGGAATACCCAGTCCAGCGGCCGGCTTATTATGTCAGTGAGGTGTTGATTGAATCCAAGCAACGATACCCACATTGGCCGAAGTTGGTATATGGAGTGTTCATGGCGAGTCGCAAGCTGAAGCATTGTTTTCTTGGTCATCCTATTACTGTGGTTAGCTCTGCCCCTTTAGGAGATATAATTCAAAACAGGGAAGCCACAGGCCGGGTTGCTAAGTGGGCCATAGAACTTGGACCTCATGGTTTGAAATATGTACAAAGAACGGCTATCAAGTCTCGGGCTCTAGTGGATTTCATCAATGACTGGACAGAGTTGCAAACACCCGAGGAGCAGCTTGATAACACATATTGGACAGTTCACTTTGATGGGTGTCCAGGTAGCTAGAAGGCTCGGGGGCTGGGGTCATATTGACTTCCCCATGAGTTGACAAGTTTTGCTATGTTTTGAGGCTGATGTTTCCTTGTACTAACAATGCAGCTGAATATGAGGCTTTACTCAACGGCCTTCGTATGGCCAAAGAGATGAACTTGAGCTGGGTCAGATGTTTTGGCGACTCAAACCTGGTGGCTCAGCAAGTTTCAGGCACATGGGACTCCAGAGACCCGCTCATGGCGGCTTATCGTCGGGCGGTTGATAACATCGCTGGTCACTTCAAGGGTTATCAGGTGGAGCACCTCGATCAAAGGAAGAATGAGGTGGCTGATGCTTTAAGCCGGCTTGGTTCTCAACGTAAGTCGGTGCCTCCCAATGTGTTTCTTGATGTCTTACACAATCCCTCGGTCAAATTACCATCCGAGGAGGATTTGGCTATTCCTGACCCGGAGGCAGAATTGGTGGCGGCTCTCCGTGCTATTCCAGATTGGACTCTACCTTACCTGGCTTATATGACCCGGGGCGAGTTACCTGAGGATGAGACCTCAACAAGACAGATAACTCGGTGGTCTAAGTCTATGACTATTGTCAATGGTGAGTTACACCGATGCAGTGTAACAAGTGTGTTCCAGCGTTGTGTTTCTCCCGAAGAGGGCCGTGAGATCTTGCGTGAGATTCATGAAGGTGATTGTGGTCATCATGCCAGCTCAAAATCTTTGGTGGCCAAGGCTTTTCATCATGGGTTTTATTGGTTGACGGCTCATGCTGATGCAGAGGATATTGTCAGTAAATGTGATGGCTGTCAGAAGTTTTCTCCACGGGCTCATGTGTCGGCTCAAGAGTTGAGGATGATTCCAATTACTTGGTCGTTCGCAGTCTGGGAGCTTGATATGGTAGGCCCTTTCAAAAGGTCTAAAGATAAGAAAACCCACCTCTTGGTGGCGGTTGACAAATTTACAAAGTGGGTTGAAGCAGAGCCGGTCAGCAAATGTGATGCGGCAACTGCAGTTCAGTTTGTTAAAAAACTGATCTTCCGTTTTGGTTACCCTCATAGTATCATCACTGATAATGGCACTAATCTATCTAAGGGTGCTATGAAGGAGTTCTGTCAACGAGAACATATTCGTCTTGATGTTTCTTCTGTGGCTCACCCACAGTCTAATGGTCAAGCTGAGAGGGCTAACCAAGAAATTTTGGGAGGCATAAAACCCCGGCTTATGGTTCCCTTGAAGCGAACGCCGGGTTGTTGGGTTGAGGAGTTACCTTCAGTGCTCTGGAGTATCAATACCACCCCCAACAGGTCGACAGGCTACACGCCTTTCTTCATGGTTTACGGGGCAGAGGCGGTTCTTCCAAGTGATATTGATAGAGGCGAGGGTGTCCCGATCTTTCGATGAGATGATAGCTATCGTTTTTGGTGGAGTAGACTTTGACGATCCGACTACGAACGTGCGAGGACGTCGCGCCTTAGCAATCACTAAACCAACTCCGAGAGGTTATTGACCACGCCGGAGCACAATCAACCTGACCACGAGGGTCTATCTCCTGCAAGCAAACGAAGAACAAGCAAGAAACTAAGATTTGCAATCTGGATATTGCGAATATAAGATGAAAGCTTTATTGATCAAGGTGGGGTTCTGTGACGTCTTGGTCTGGTCGTTGAACACAAACGAAGTACGCGAAGTTGCAGCTATGGCGAACTTTTAATGTCAACAAAACCCAAAGTCTAAACGGTGCCCTAAGGGCTGTATATATGGAGGAAGAGGAGGGGATTTCGTGGCCCTTGAAGGAGGGGTCCGAAACCAACCCTATCTCTTGTTTCCCCACACATACGGACTCTAAAAATAGCCTATACTCAAGTATTTCGAAATTACATGGGCCTGGCCCAATAATAAGGTGACGCAGCACCTATAATAGCCTCTGGACGAAATTTATGAAGTGACATCTTGTATATTTCGTCCAAGGCTTCCTGCACTCATTATGGTGGCTTCAAAGTCCTGAAATCATCACTTGTAACTCCGTTCTTGTTCCCCTTGTGCATGCCATCATCTCCATGCTTGAACTTGATCCAAGGTTCCTCTTTCTTGTCCAAGCTAGGCCCTTCATTTGTAAGCAAAACAAATGTATCCAATTTAGGCAGCATCATATTCTCATGAACTTTAGAATCATTACCAAGAAACGAAAGTACCTGATATTTTAATTGGCGTGCGCGAGCTCTAGTAATTGGTCCAGTATGTATAGAAGCAGGGGCTGTGGGTGTAACAATGGTATTGATGTCCTCATCATCCTCCCCTTCTTGAAATGAAGTCGTCCTCGACGAAAGCTCATCTTCCTCACCCAAATAAGGCTTCAGATCTGCAATGTTAAAAGTGGGACTAACCCCAAAATCTGCAGGCAGCTCAAGTTTATATGCATTATCATTTATTTTCTCTAACACCTTAAAAGGACCATCAGCACGTGGCATTAGCTTTGATTTGTGCAAATCAGGAAATCTATCCTTACGCAAATGTAACCAAACAAGATCTCCAGGTGCAAACACAACATGTTTTCTACCCTTATCTCCAGCAAGTTTATATTTAGCATTCATACGCTCAATGTTCTCCCTAGTTAACTCATGCATTTTTAAGATCAATTCAGCACGTTGTTTAGCATCAAAATTAACATTCTCCGAAGATGGAAGAGGCAACAAATCAATTGGTGCACGAGGAAGGAAACCATACACAATTTCAAAAGGACACATCTTAGTAGTAGAATGCAATGAACGATTATAAGCAAATTCAATATGAGGCAAGCATTCTTCCCACATTTTCTTGTTATTCTTCAAAACAGCCCTAAGCATATTAGACAATGTTCTATTGACTACTTCAGTTTGTCCATCAGTTTGGGGGTGACATGTAGTACTAAAAAGCAGTTTAGTCCCCAACTTAGCCCATAAACATCTCCAAAAGTGGCTAAGAAATTTAGTATCACGATCTGAAACAATAGTATTTGGCACACCATGCAAGCATATAATTTCACGAAAGAGCAAATCAGCAACATTAACAGCATCATCGCTTTTATGACATGGTATAAAGTGTGCCATTTTCGAGAACCTATCCACGACAACAAATATGCTATCCCTCCCCTTCATTGTTCGAGGTAAACCTAAAACAAAGTCCATAGATATATCCTCCCAAGGAACACTAGGTACAGGCAAAGGCATATATAAACCATGAGGATTGAGTCGTGACTTAGCTTTTTGACATGTAGTGCAGCGAGCAACAAAACGCTCAACATCCCGTCTCATCTTTGGACAAAAGAAATGTGTAGCAAGTATATCCTCCGTCTTCTTCACGCCAAAGTGTCCCATTAATCCTCCTCCATGCGCCTCCTGCAACAACAAAAGACGAATGGAGCTAGCTGGAATGCATAGCTTGTTAGCACGAAACACAAATCCATCGTTAACGACGAACTTGTTCCATGTTCTCCCTTCCTTACAACTCTGCAATACATCTTTAAATTCAGCATCATGCACATATTGATCTTTGATGGTCTCCAAACCAAATATTTTAAAGTCAAGTTGTGAAAGCATAGTATAACGACGAGACAATGCATCAGCAATAACATTTTCTTTACCCGTCTTGTGTTTAATGACATAAGGGAAAGTCTCAATAAATTCAACCCATTTAGCATGTCTACGGTTCAGTTTTGCTTGACTTTTAATGTGTTTCAAAGATTCATGATCAGGATGTATAACAAATTCTTTGGGCCATAAATAATGTTGCCATGTTTCTAAGGTCCGAACAAGAGCATATAATTCTTTATCATAAGTAGAATAGTTCAGACCAGGCCCACTCAATTTTTCAGAAAAGTATGCAACAGGTTTGCCATCTTGTAATAAAACACCTCCTAATCCAATTCCACTAGCATCACATTCAAGCTCAAAAGTCTTATTAAAATCAGGAAGTTGGAGTAAACGAGCATGTGTCAACTTATCTTTCAATACCATGAAGGCTTCTTCCTGTGAGGTACCCCAAACAAAAGGCACATCCTTCTTTGTAAGCTCATTGAGAGGTGCAGCAATGGTGCTGAAACCTCTCACAAAACGCCTATATAAACCAGCGAGTCCAAGAAAACTCCTCACTTGAGTGACCGTTTTGGGCTGTGGCCAACTCTCAATAGCTTCAATCTTGGCTTTATCAACTTCAATTCCCTGTGGAGTAACAACATAGCCAAGAAAAGATACTCGGTCGGTGCAAAAGGTGCACTTCCCAAGGTTACCAAACAAACGTGCATCACGTAAAGCAATAAAAACAGCACGTAAATGTTCCAAATGTTCCTCCAAAGATCTGCTATAAATCAGTGTATCATCAAAATAGACTACCACAAATCGTCCAATGAAAGCACGTAAAACTTCGTTCATTAATCTCATGAAAGTACTAGGTGCATTAGTTAACCCAAAAGGCATGACTAACCACTCATATAATCCAAACATTGTTTTAAATGCTGTTTTCCATTCATCCCCCAATTTCATACGAATTTGATGGTATCCACTACGCAAATCAACTTTGGAGAATATTGTAGAGCCACTCAATTCATCAAGCATATCATCTAGTCTAGGAATAGGATGACGATAACGAATAGTAATATTATTAATGCCTCTACAATCAACACACATACGCGATGTACCATCCTTTTTCGGCACTAGAATAATAGGAACAGCACAAGGACTAAGGGATTCGCGTATATAACCTTTGTCGAGCAACTCCTGTACTTGACGCATAATCTCCTTCGTCTCCTCTGGATTGGTACGGTATGGCGCACGGTTTGTCAACGAAGCACCGGGAATTAAGTCAATCTGATGCTCAATTCCGCGAATAGGTGGTAAGCCCGGTGGCACGTCTTGTGGAAAGACGTCAGCGAACTCCTGCAAAATGTTTGTGACCGCAGGAGGCAAAGAGGAAGGCACGTCCTCGAATGAAAATAACGCCTCTTTGCACACAAAAGCATAGCAAACAAAATTGCTGAAATCTAGATCATCAATATCAGATTTGGTGGCAAGTAAGCATGCACTTTTCAATTTAATTTCAGAAGCAACACTAGATGGTTTATTATTAGGCTTCATTTGTTGCTCAAATTCTTTTGCCACAATCTGATTTTCACTCTTATTTTTCTCCTGTTTTGCTTTACTAGCTCTATTAATATCATCTTTCAAAATAGAATCAGGAGTCATAGGAAGCAAAGTAATATGTTTATCCTTATGAACAAGAGTATACTGATTGTTTCTACCATGGTGTACAGAATTTTTATCAAATTGCCATGGTCTACCAAGTAATAATGAACATGCTTGCATGGGTACCACATCACAATCAACATAATCAGCATAGGTAGAGATACTAAAATACACACGAACAGTACGTGTTACCTTAACCTTGCCACTGTTGTTGAACCATAGGATATAGTAAGGATGTGGATGTAGTCTTGTGGTGAGAGATAGCTTCTCCACCATCTCCATGCTAGCCAAGTTGTTGCAGCTCCCTCCATCTATGATGACGCGAACAGAACGTTCCTTCACAACTCCCTTTGTATGGATCAAATTATGCCTCTAATTTTGCTCAGCTTGTGTGACCTGCACACTCAAAACACATTGAGCAACTAAACATTCATACCTGTCAGCGTCTTCAGGAGCCATGTATTGCGTCTCATGATCAGAATCATCTCCACCGTGTTCTTCACTTGTAATAAGAGCCAAAGTCTCCTCATCATAGTCACTAGCGGACTCATACCCACCATCCTCAGTAGCAATCATAACACGCGGAGATTGGCATTCTCTCGCATAATGACCTCTTCCCTTACAACGACGACAAATAATATCATGTGTGTGCCCTGTTGATGCCATAGATGAAGAAGAGCTCTGGGCAGGCCCAGAAGGTGTACTCTTGGCAGATGGTGGTGGTGGTGCCTGTTTTCTTGTATCTCGGTTGGAATTGGCGGCTGAAGCAGTGGTGCCGCAGTAGGACGTGTGGGCGTAGAGGAGGCACGCGGTGTCCATGATGAAGATCGACCTGCAGAAAAATTAGTTCGCGCCAATGCCTGTCGATCCTGCACTTCACGTTCAGCTTTACAAGCAAGATGGAATAAACGAGTGATATTATTATACTCCTTATACTCTAGAATGGTCTGAATCTCTCTATTTAATCCACCCATGAAACGTGCAAGCATAGCTTCATTCTCCTCAACCATACCACATCTAATCATGCCAGTTTGTAATTCCTGATAATATTCTTCTACAGAATTTTTTCCTTGTCTTAAGCGCTGCAATTTTTGAAGTAATTCATGTTGATAATATGATGGAACCCAACGAGTACGCATAGCAGTTTTCAAAGCAGCCCACGTAGCTGGAATAGGATATAATCTACAATGTTCAGACCACCATACACATGCAAAACTAGTGAAAGCACAAACAGCAGCAGCAACACGTCGTTCCTCGGGATATTGTAAACATGTAAAACGTTGTTCAGTTTCTAACTCCCAAGTAAGATATATATCAGGAACATATCTACCCTCGAATGGTGGAATATTCAATTTTAATTTAGGAAGATGGTCATGATCTCGTACCTGAAGTGGTGGTGCAGACCTACCATTGCAATTATTTGCATGTGGACGACCTGGTGCTGGTGGTTGCACGTAGTTATGATTTTGATCAACCTCATCCTCATAATCGCCCGCGTAATCATCCTCCTCCTCGGCACCAGCAGCAGCAGGAGCAGGAGCCAAAGAAGCATCAACAGTAGGTACAGCAGCACCAGAAGTTTGGCCATCCTCAAGAGGAACACGCTTTGCTCGTCCGAACTGATTTGGAAGGGGGCGTTGTTGTTGTCGTTGCAGAGGTGCGACAGGTGCAGCCGGTGGTGGTTGGGGAAGACGCGTGAGCAATTCATTAAACTTGTTATCCAGCTTTATCTCGAACGACTTCTCCATGCCATCTATCTTCTCCATGGCCTCTTCAAATCTGTTTAGCACATCTCCCACCTGGCCACTCATCATTTGCTGAAATTTATCATGCAACTCCTTGTTCGTCATGTTCTCCCAGTCAATCTCGTCGGCTTGTGATCCTGCCATGGTTAGCAGCAATAGAAACACACAAGAATATGATCCTACAGACTACTAGAAAGTGGTGGTGGTGTGGTGTGGTGTCACAAATCCGTCAAGCAAATCTCAAATTCTTACCAGTTCTTACCCAGCAGCAGGTGGTGATCGGCAACCTTTGTAGTCAAAACTCTCAGAGCTTGGACAGAGCGATTGCCAGGGGGTGTCAAACGCACGATGTAGATGTATGTGGAGCTGGGAAGGCTTATGATATGGTAGCAAAAAGGGTCAGCAATAATCAATTCAGAGATGCAATGTTGAATAAACTCTCAACGACGGTACTGTGCTGGTCCTAGGCTAGACCGTGCTAGAGACGCGAGCCTAGAACACTAACAAAAATCACGGCGCTGCACGTAAACAAGGGAGGAGCACACTCTGAATTTTTTTGAAACTGGAACTATTTTTCTTCTGCGGGTAGCACGAAAATTGGCGAATGCGACTTGTTCACGACTCGTAGTATCGCGTGATCTGGAACTCTAAAATAAAGGAATAAATACTGGACTCGGACTAGGACTGGTGGCAGAGATGAATCTGGTGGAACTCGGACTGGTGATGGTATATGACGGTAGTATATGTGGGCTCGGATTGGTGGTGGTATATGGACTCGGATCGGTGGTGGTATATGGACTCGGATCGGTGGTGGTATATGGACTCAGAGAAATAGCAGATAAGCTGTGGTGGTATATGGTAGGGGCGATGATGATGGTGCGGCGGCGGCGTGACAACTTGTGAACAGAACTCGAAACTCTAAACTACGAAAAACTGTAAATCTCACCGAGCAACCTGGGAATCTGATACCACTTGATAGAGGCGAGGGTGTCCCGATCTTTCGATGAGATGATAGCTATCGTTTTTGGTGGAGTAGACTTTGACGATCCGACTACGAACGTGCGAGGACGTCGCGCCTTAGCAATCGCTAAACCAACTCCGAGAGGTTATTGACCACGCCGGAGCACAATCAACCTGACCACGAGGGTCTATCTCCTGCAAGCAAACGAAGAACAAGCAAGAAACTAAGATTTGCAATCTGGATATTGCGAATATAAGATGAAAGCTTTATTGATCAAGGTGGGGTTCTGTGACGTCTTGGTCTGGTCGTTGAACACAAACGAAGTACGCGAAGTTGCAGCTATGGCGAACTTTTAATCTAAACAAAACCCAAGGAAAAAGCTACTAGATGGATCTACTTATATAGGAGTAAGGGGTGGCGGCCAAGGAGGTGGGAGGACATCCCAAGGCAGCCTAAAACTAACCCTAGGTCGTACAAGGCTCATGGGCCCAAGTGGAGGTGATGCAACACCTTTGGACTTATAGTTTGACTCGGATTCTGCTGTAGCGTCAGATTGTTTCATTGATAACTCAACGATCCGGACGAATTTTAAGGTGAATCCAATTGGGTTGGAAAGATCACGAAATCTACTTTCCAACAAAAAAAGAATCACCCAATTCGGAGTCCGTATGAAAAAGTTCTTGGCATTTTGAGTCAGGTATGTCTGTGCAGTCCGAATCTGAATCCAGAACGTGAGAGACTTGGACTCTATCTTCTCTTGGCCCAAAAGTGACGTGAGAGGACTTTTTGAACAGCAACTAAACTTCTCTTTTTCCCTTATCTTCATATGTGAATTGTACAAATGTCCCATACACCTGCAATTAGACATGGCACAAAAGTTTGTGAAGTATTTTTGTCGTGGATGACACAAATAAATTATTGCATAGTTTGCATTAGAAATCACCTCACAAATATACATGTATGCAATATTTTTGGTCGTATCCAAGGTAGTCATGTCCTCATCAGGGGGCGTTGTTGTTCTCGTTGCAGAGGTGCGACAGGTGCAGCCGGTGGTGGTTGGGGAAGACGCGTGAGCAATTCATTAAACTTGTTATCCAGCTTTGTCTCGAACGACTTCTCCATGCCATCTATCTTCTCCATGGCCTCTTCAAATCTGTTTAGCACATCTCCCACCTGGCCACTCATCATTTGCTGAAATTTATCATGCAACTCCTTGTTCGTCATGTTCTCCCAGTCAATCTCGTCGGCTTGTGATCCTGCCATGGTTAGCAGCAATAGAAACACACAAGAATATGATCCTACAGACTACTAGAAAGTGGTGTCACAAATCCGTCAAGCAAATCTCAAATTCTTACCAGTTCTTACCCAGCAGCAGGTGGTGATCGGCAACCTTTGTAGTCAAAACTATCAGAGCTTGGACAGAGCGATTGCCAGGTGGTGTCAAACGCACGATGTAGATGTATGTGGAGCTGGGAAGGCTTATGATATGGTAGCAAAAAGGGTCAGCAATAATCAATTCAGAGATGCAATGTTGAATAAACTCTCAACGACGGTACTGTGCTGGTCCTAGGCTAGACCATGCTAGAGACGCGAGCCTAGAACACTAACAAAAATCACGGCGCTGCACGTAAACAAGGGAGTAGCACACTCTGATTTTTTATTTTTATTTTTTGCACTTTTTTTTCCTCTTTTTTTTTGAAACTGGAACTATTTTTCTTCTGCGGGTAGCACGAAAATTGGGGAATCCGACTTGTTCACGACTCGTAGTATCGCGTGATCTGGAACTCTAAAATAAAGGAATAAATACTAGACTCGGACTAGGACTGGTGGCAGAGATGAATATGGTGGAACTCGGACTGGTGATGGTATATGACGGTAGTATATGTGGGCTCGGATTGGTGGTGGTATATGGACTCGGATCGGTGGTGGTATATGGACTCGGATCGGTGGTGGTATATGGACTCAGAGAAATAGCAGATAAGCTGTGGTGGTATATGGTAGGGGCGATGATGATGGTGCGGCGGCGGCGTGACAACTTGTGAACAGAACTTGAAACTCTAAAGAACTAGACGCTAAGACCAGCAACTTGACACGACGATGCAACCACAAATTCAACAAAGCAAAAACCCTAAAAAGATTATGCAAAGGCTCAGATTGGTTTGGATATGATGAACTAACCCTAAAATTTTTTTTTTGGCTTTTTCCTGGACTGTAGGTATGAAGAACAGACTCGATCTAAACTACGAAAAACTGTAAATCTCACCGAGCAACCTGGGAATCTGATACCACTTGATAGAGGCGAGGGTGTCCCGATCTTTCGATGAGATGATAGCTATCGTTTTTGGTGGAGTAGACTTTGACGATCCGACTACGAACGTGCGAGGACGTCGCGCCTTAGCAATCACTAAACCAACTCCGAGAGGTTATTGACCACGCCGGAGCACAATCAACCTGACCACGAGGGTCTATCTCCTGCAAGCAAACGAAGAACAAGCAAGAAACTAAGATTTGCAATCTGGATATTGCGAATATAAGATGAAAGCTTTATTGATCAAGTTGGGGTTCTGTGACGTCTTGGTCTGGTCGTTGAACACAAACGAAGTACGCGAAGTTGCAGCTATGGCGAACTTTTAATCTAAACAAAACCCAAAGTCTAAACAGTGCCCTAAGGGCTTTATATATGGAGGAAGAGGAGGTGATTTCGTGGCCCTTGAAGGAGGGGTCCGAAACCAACCCTATCTCTTGTTTCCCCACACATACGGACTCTAAAAACAGCCTATACTCAAGTATTTCGAAATTACATGGGCCTGGCCCAATAATAAGGTGACGCAGCACCTATAATAGCCTCTGGACGAAATTTATGAAGTGACATCTTGTATATTTCGTCCAAGGCTTCCTGCACTCATTATGGTGGCTTCAAAGTCTTGAAATCATCACTTGTAACTCCGTTCTTGTTCCCCTTGTGCATGCCATCATCTCCATGCTTGAACTTGCTCCAAGGTTCCTCTTTCTTGTCCAAGCTAGGCCCTTCATTTGTAAGCAAAACAAATGTATCCAATTTAGGCAGCATCATATTCTCATGAACTTTAGAATCATTACCAAGAACGAAAGTACCTGATATTTTAATTGGCGTGCGCGAGCTCTAGTAATTGGTCCAGTATGTATAGAAGCAGGGGCTGTGGGTGTAACAATGGTATTGATGTCCTCATCAGATATACGTCATGACTCACCTCGTGTGGTGGCTTATGTTGAAGCTGATAATGAGATAACACGTCAAGATGCACTTGATGCTTTGGATGAGGAGCGTGACCTTGCGGCGGCTCGTTCAGCGATATATCAACAAGACCTGCGTCGCTATCATAGCCGCAGAGTCAAGACCCGAACGTTTCAAGAAGGCGACTTGGTGCTCCGGTTGATCCAAGATCAAACAGATATGCACAAATTATCCCCACCTTGGGAACGGCCCTTTGTGGTCAGCAAGAACCTAAATAATGGGTCATATTACCTCATTAACCTATGAGAACACAAGGATTCACGCAAGTCAGAGGAGGAGACCCGCCGGCCCTGGAATATTGCTCATCTACGGCCTTATTACACCTGAGCCACTAGCTCTCATCATTGTACATACATTTATCAGTGTATATATTTTATGATCAATATAATAAAGCCGACATCCTTGATAATTCATGGCCTCTGTCGTTTCATCTCTGAATATTTGAGTCTTTATTATTTGTTCATAAGGTCACTTGGGGGCTTCCAACCCACCGGGTTTAGCTTTCATACCCTCTTGACCAGGCGTGGACGCCGAATCCTGAGTTATCCTGCCTGTTTGCAACTTGCTACTGCGCTAGGTAATCCTGAGTCACCCGCCGAACTCTTAAAAGTCAATCTTTTTCAAGACCCTGAACTCGTTAAGGTTAAATCGGCGGTTTTTGTCACATGAGGTCCGGCATACAGTGAGCTAGGATTAACTCCAAGGTTGTGCGGCCTATGAAAGCACATGGCTTTGCTAGCCAATTTATCTGGCCGTGCTTTGGTGAGCCGGCCAGACAATTCTTTGTGATTTTTTCTGAATCTTTCTTCTGAGTCTTTTGTATTTGTGTCCCCTAAAGATTTTTTCTGCTAAGTGCGTTTTTTTGACAATCCAGGTCATGCAGCCCTGATTGTATGCCTCATATTTGAGTAACTTTGGGTTTGGTAACCCGCCCTGGCTATGGACTTTAAATCGCCAGAAGGCTTTATCTGAGTCAGGTGCTTGCAAATCTTTGGCGATGTAAGCCGGTAGTATAAGTCAATTCTATAGGTATGTTTTCCTGGTTATACGAGTATGCGAGGTTTGATAACCCGCCCTGGCTTTTGACGTTAAGTCACCAGTATATTTTAGCTTGAACGGCCACAATGTTGGTCTTTCCTGTACTTACATAAGACTATATTATGTTTGGATAGCTACCCGCCTGGCTTTTGACGTTGAGTCGCCAGGGCATATGTTATTTACACTTTGTGCAGGACATGCAAAATTTTCAATGGAAATGTAAATACCAGCATGACCTATATAAGCAAATATATCAGGCGGGTCAAAAAGATCAAGTTGGCGGTTCAAAAGTAAAGATCCACATGCACAAAGGCATGATATGGCAAATCATTGTTTTAAACTAGCCTATTACAAGGCTGTCATGAGCCCACAAGTTTGGAGAAAAATGTGTTCTGAAAGAGCACCCTTATACTTTCCCTTGAAAGCCGCCAGGTTTATCACTGATTTCCTTCATGGCAAGTTGACGACTCTGGATCATCTCGCGCCGGCTCTTCTTCTTCTTCCTCGATCATCTGAAGATCAGCCGCGGTCCAGTCGATGCCGGTTAAAGCTTCGAAAGTGGCTTCATCATTGAGTATAACAGAATGATCAACATCAGAAGCGAAGATATGCTTACGCCGGGGAGGGATAAGGTTGACAACATCATGAGCAGGCAGCTTAATCCTCTGGTTGTCCTTGTCATAAGCCGGAGTATAATGATCTAGATTTAGATCTTCAATCAGTTTGCAAGCAACGGGTCGCATCTCTTTGACACACTTGTTGAAATCTTGCTCCTTGAAAGAAGACCCGTCGTCCTTGAACTCTGGGCAATAGGTCGCTATCTCTTCCGGGTCAAGTTCATTCGCCCATGCCTTGGCTCGACCTAGAGCACAAATGGCTCCGGCTCGGGCGGCTGACAGTTTATATTCTGCGACTTGAGCCGGTGCTGTTGAAAGTTGCTCCAGCACGGTCTTGATCTGCTTTGGCGGTCTTTTTCCACCTGATAGGGCCACCAGACTTCACAAAGTTCCAGCGTATAGCTGCTCAGTCAATGAATACACTGACTTGAGCTTCATCAACATATTTTCACCAAGACTGGCGCTCCTGGAGCCTGTTCATCAGTTGTCACGACAGTTAAACAATAGACACTAAGAGTTGCAAGGCGGCTTAAAAGTACTATTCAAACAGATGTTCAAGTGTATGAATCTTACCAAAGATGACGGCTGTCATATGGGTGATATGTCATTTTAAACCAGCAAGCTCTTCTGCAACCGGCTTAAGTTGTGATTCTGCCTCTTCGGCGCGCTTGACTAAGCTCGCCTTTTTAGTATCAAAGGCGGCTCGCTTTGTTGCGAATTTGGCCTTAAGCTACTCATTCTCCTTCAAGGCAAATTGGAATTTCGACTCAGCTTTCACAGTCTCCGCCTCTTGATGCTTAATCTTTTTGGCTAGCTCGCCCAGTTTCGCTTCACTCAAAGTTAAAGCTTCCTGAGGAAAAGATTGGTAATAAACAAGATCACTATTCCAAATTTTCTCTACAAATACTACAAGTCCCAAGCACATTGCAAGCAATATGCTTGGCACTTGGGGGCTAATGTAGGTCATTTTGTTCAAGTCCCGGCTCAACTTTTCAGTTTAAGCCGGCCCTTGGGGGCTACATATGTGATTTTGTTTACAACAGCAACTGCAAGTCCCCGGCTCAACTATTCAGTTTAAGCTGGCCCTTGGGGGCTACATATTTGGGTCTTAAAGAATAAGTTGGCTATGAGAGGGCATAGGTTGAAGATAATTATTAAGTCTACAGCATACTCTACTATTTCCTATCCTCTAGACTTGGCGGCTATATGGTTACATATGGAAAGGACTTAGCAACATACCTCGTAGCGTTCCTTCATAAGGTTTACTAAATCGGCCTCATCACGGCTAGTATGGAGCCGGTTTAAGTAGCCCGCATGGATGTCACTTGCGCTGAAGCCAGTATAGCTCTCCAGGTCCAAGTTCAATTTGCCTTTGTCTGCAGCTGGCAGCTCTTCCTTGGTGCTGTGTTTGGCTAAGTGATAGAGGCAAGGGTGTCCCGATCTTTCGATGAGATGGTAACTATCGATTTGGTGGAGCCGACTTTGACGATCCGACTACAAACGTGCACGACGTTGCGCCTTAGCAATCGCTAAACCAATCTCCTGAGGTTACTGACGATGCTGGAAGCACGATCAGCCTGACCACGAAGGTCTATTCCTGCACGCAATCGAAGAACAAGCAAGAATATGATAATGCAATCTGAATATTGCGAATATAGATGAAGTATTGATAATGGCGGGGATCCGAAAGCGGTCTTGGTCTGGTCGTTGGACACAAACGAAGTACACGAAGTTGCAATGGCTAACTTTTAACTAAACAAATCCCAAGCAAAAAGCTACTAGATGGATCTACTTATATAGGAGCAAGAGGTGGCGGCCAAGGAGGTGGGAGGACGTCCCAAGGCAGCCTAAAACTAACCCTAGGTCGTACAAGGCCAATGGGCCCAAGTGGAGGTGATGCAACACCTTTGGACTTGTAGTTTGACTCCGATTCTGCTACAGCGTCAGATTGTTTCGACGACAACTCAACGCTCCGGATGAATTTGAAGGTGAAACCAATTGGGTTAGAAAGAGCACGAAATCTACTTTCCAACAAAAAAAGAATCACCCAATTCGGAGTCCGTATGAAATAGTTCTTGGCGTTTTGAGTCAGGTATGTCTGTGCAGTCCGAATCTGAATCCAGAACGTGAGAGACTTGGACTCTATCTTCTCTTGGCCCAAAAGTGACGTGAGATGACTTTTTGAACAGCACATAAACTTCTCTTTTTCCCTTATGTTCATATGTGGATTGTACAAATCTCCCATACACCTGCAATTAGACATGGCACAAAAGTTTGTGAAGTATTTTTGTCTTGGATGACATAAATAAATTATTGCATAGTTTGCATTAGAAATCACCTCACAAATATACATGTATGCAATATTTTTGGTCATATCCAAGGTAGTCATGTCCTCATCATCCTCCCCTTCTTGAAAACAAAGCCGTCCTCGGCGTTGCTTAAGCTAAAATGTGGCTAACAAAAGAGACAAGGTGTACATGTTGTATATGTATATGTCATCCAGTTTTACTTCCCTTAGTTTTTGCATATATGACACATGTATACATGAGTAACCTTCATAGTTCATAAAATCTAAAGCCAAAATATTATCACAAGTATTAGAAGACATGAAAATATTGTAACTCAATTTGCACATATAAGTGAAGCTCTTATTCATATCAAAGGATTGACAATGTTCATCATTAAACCATCCCAACATTGGTGAATAAACCTTACTTGCATCAAATTTACATGCTACAACATGCTTAAATAAGCAAACATGCAATAAGTCATTTGACACAAAATCGTCACCAAGATTAGAGGTCATATCAAAATGATTAAACATTGTTTCTTTTGCATCAACAGTTAATTCAATGGGTGCACTCAAAATTGTTGATACTTCAACTCTTTGATCACATGACGCATTCATGACACTAACACAATTCTCTAAAATAGTTGGTGTGCTCAAATCAATAGGTAACACAACACATGATGTATTCAAGTTAACTAGGCATGCATCATTCTCATGTGAAAGTTGAAAATCTGTACCTTTGTCATTACCTCTTATGATCAACTCAGACGATGTAGGCACTCTTGGAGGTGATGTGTTACATGATGGAGATGATGTAGTCCTTGCAACAACGGATGTGGTTGTCATAGTACGCCTAGTAGTTGAAGAAACATCTGTATCAACACTTGGAATGTGCACCGTGCGCTTGTTCTCCTTGTGGCCAACACGTCGTTTTATTTCCTGTTCAGCTTTGCAAGCAAGACGAAACAAATGGTCCATAGGATAACACTCTTCATGAATTAGAATCTCTTGAATATCACAGTTTAATCCTCCCCAAAATCTATCCATAAAATCTTCTTCACTTTCTTCTAAAAATGAGTGCAATAATGTAGTTTGTAAATCATCATAGTATTTTGTTACCGTGTCAGTGCCTTGTTTTAAATGTTGTAATTTTTTAATCATGCCACGAGTATAATAAACATCAACGAATCTATCTCTCATGACAAGTTTTAAATCATCCCAAGTAGTAGGTATAAGATCAGGGTTTAACCGACAATATTCACTCCACCAAACTAAAGCAAAGCTACTAAAAGTACTAACCGCAGCTTGAAAGTTTCCACGCTCATCAAAATTATGGGAAGCAAATATAGCATTTATTTCGTACTCCCATTCAATATATAAATCAGGCCTAAAACGACCAGTAAATGGTGGCATGGAAACTTTAACCTGATTATGTGCATTCTGATGTAATTGCTCCTCTTGTGGCGGTTGTTGTATTTTCTTAGGTGATGGCAAATCTCCCACAATCGATGAAGCCCAAGAACTAACAACTCCGGAACCTGCCATGATTAGTAGAAACAAAAAAAATCGAGAATAATGTTCCTATGAACTACTAGGATGTGGTGGTAAAGCGCTCACAGTAAAGCAAATATCAATATCTTACAAGTTCTTACCATGCAGCAGGTGGTGACGGGCAACCAGCGGTGTCAAATAACTCCGAAGATTGAGTAAAGCGATTGCCAGGTGAACGTATGTATACACGGTGTAGAAATATATGGAGCTGGGTTGGCTATATATGGTAGCAAAAGATTAGCAATAATCAATTCAGAGATGCAATGTTGAATAAACGCTCAACGACGATACTGTGCTGGTCCTAGGCTAGACCGGACTAGAGACGCGAGCCTAGAACACTAATGAGGTCACGGCGTAGCACAACTAGCATCAATAAAGGATATGAAGTAGCTCTGGATAGCAAGATATAAGTGAAGATCACAATGGCAGTAAAGATAATGATGAGAAACAACTACCAAGTAGCATATACCAACAATTCTCTCTCCAACTTTACTCTATAAAAGTTTGTGCCAATTTTATGATAATTTTTTCTCAAGAATGGCACTGACTCAAGCTTTCAAATGCAAAAAGAATCACTCAATTCCGAGTTGATATGAGGAGTCAAAAAATTCTAAAACTGGCCTGAAAAACTGGAACAAGCTGTGTTCATGAACTTCGGAGGGCAAAAAGACCTATTTAGAAGCCGATTTTGAGGTGTCAAATATTGAACTAGCTTCTGCAACTATTTAAATGCGGCTCGTCGCTAGCTTTAATTTGAGTACTCACGGAGCCAAAACGGACTTCGTATGAGGAAGATACGCCTGTTTTACTGAACAATGCGCAAAACAGATTCGAATCCGAATTCAGGTACGAGAGTGAGTCTAGATAGATCCGAATTTTGTGCTTTTTTTTCTTCTCTCTTTTTTTTATCTCACTTTTTTTTCTCTTTTTTTTTTTACTTTTTTTTTCTCTCTTTCCAAAACAAACTAGATAAGATGTAGATTGGATCAAGCACAGTTGTGAACGACCTCAACTATGATTATGACAATGAACAGTGGGTAGCACGATGTGGAAAGTGATGGATGGGATGGTGGACAGCGGAAGGAATAACGATGCAGCGGCGGCGTGACTAATGTGAACAGAACTCGAAACTCTAAACGAACTAGATACTAAGACCAGCAACTGAACACGACGATGCAACCGATAATTCAATAATGCAAACAATGAAAAGAAAATTGCAAAGGCTCAGACTGCTTGGACAAAGGATGAATAGATCTAACTTTTTTTTGTGGCTTTTTCTTGAACAATAGGTAAGAAAATAAATCTAATCTAGGGAAAACTGGAAATTCTCACCGAGCAACCTGAAAACTGATACCACTTGATAGAGGCAAGGGTGTCCCGATCTTTCGATGAGATGGTAACTATCGATTTGGTGGAGCCGACTTTGATGATCCGACTACAAACGTGCACGACGTTGCGCCTTAGCAATCGCTAAACCAATCTCCTGAGGTTACTGACGATGCTGGAAGCACGATCAGCCTGACCACGAAGGTCTATTCCTGCACGCAATCGAAGAACAAGCAAGAATATGATAATGCAATCTGAATATTGCGAATATAGATGAAGTATTGATAATGGTGGGGATCCGAAAGCGGTCTTGGTCTGGTCGTTGGACACAAACGAAGTACACGAAGTTGCAATGGCTAACTTTTAACTAAACAAATCCCAAGCAAAAAGCTACTAGATGGATCTACTTATATAGGAGCAAGAGGTGGCGGCCAAGGAGGTGGGAGGACGTCCCAAGGCAGCCTAAAACTAACCCTAGGTCGTACAAGGCCAATGGGCCCAAGTGGAGGTGATGCAACACCTTTGGACTTGTAGTTTGACTCGGATTCTGCTACAGCGTCAGATTGTTTCGACGACAACTCAACGCTCCGGATGAATTTGAAGGTGAAACCAATTGGGTTAGAAAGAGCACGAAATCTACTTTCCAACAAAAAAAGAAACACCCAATTCGGAGTCCGTATGAAATAGTTCTTGGCGTTTTGAGTCAGGTATGTCTGTGCAGTCCGAATCTGAATCCAGAACGTGAGAGACTTGGACTCTATCTTCTCTTGGCCCAAAAGTAACGTGAGATGACTTTTTGAACAGCACATAAACTTCTCTTTTTCCCTTATGTTCATATGTGGATTGTACAAATCTCCCATACACCTGCAATTAGACATGGCACAAAAGTTTGTGAAGTATTTTTGTCTTGGATGACATAAATAAATTATTGCATAGTTTGCATTAGAAATCACCTCACAAATATACATGTATGCAATATTTTTGGTCATATCCAAGGTAGTCATGTCCTCATCACCAAGACAGTGGGATTACCCGGCTCTGTATAGCTTGTGCCAGTAATGATAACATCATCAGCAGCCTTGTCAGAGGGGGCCTCTTCAGTAAGTTTGGCAGGACTGGGCGGCTTCGGGCTTGGCGGCTTATGGGTGATGGCTGGGTCAGCGTCAATGTTCATCGGATCAACGGTTGTGGTGTCGATCTATGGCGGCGGATCATCGGCGGGTTCTTCTGGGTCTTGAGTTAAAACCTCAGGACCCTCTGGTATTTGCTTCTCCGGCTCAGCAATTTTGGGGTCTTTTGAAGAAACTCCTACTTTTAATTCCTTGCCTGCCTTTGCTACGCCTCTGTGACAAAAAATACAAGAGTGAGTATATATTATGGCTCATTGAGAAACAAGTGCAAGTATTTACCTAGGGGTGACTCTGAAGACAGGCATCTTGGTTCCGGTAGACTCGCCAGATGATGAATGAGACGTTCCCTGATAGTTTGAATCGGAAGAGTTAAGTGGTTCACGAATGAGACCCGCCTTTGGAAAGGAGAGGGATGGATTGTGAGGTACCTCATTCTGGCACTTTCGAGGTGCAGGTGTGTTGGGTAAACCGGTGGCAAGGTCACCACCACCACTGCTCCTGGTTGCACGCTTCGCCTCATGTTGCCGTTTCTTCAAAATAAAGTCGGGATCCAACTAAGCTAAAGGGTGAGAAAATCTTACTTTCTGGGTCACCTGCCGAATTTTCTGTCTTGGCAAGGGCTCTGAGTCGGAGGAAATTATAGTTACCTCTGCGGCGTCTGCATGGCTGGTCTCCGCAATGTCCTGAGAGGAGTCAGCGCCAATAAGTTGCATAAAAAGGAAGCCAAGAGAATCAAGTTCTACCTCCGACTCATGGTCAAGGGCAAACAAGTCTTCAATATCCTGTTTCTTTCCTTTGGGCTTTTTTGGAGCCTTGGACTTTGCTCTGGTCTTTTTGGCTGGCTTATCCTGTGGTTTCTTGGCCCAGAAGGGAGAATCGGCCTGAAAGCACAAATGACAATGAGAAGATAGGCGGTTTATGAGAAAGTGATAAATGGATTAAAGGGACTTAAAATACTTACATTGGGAGTAGGATTGAGAGCGCAGAAGGGGTTCAGCCCCGTTTTGCTGCAGTCTTCGAGGGTCTCCCCGAGCAATGTCTTGGTCATTTCATTAATTTGCTGGTCCTCAAGACATGTTTGATTGTACCGCTGTGGGTCTTTCACATCACATGTGTATTGGCACATTAAGCCGGTACGGCGGCTTAAAGGCAAGATTCTCCAGGCGACCCAGCATCGGACCAAATCAACACCAGTTAAACCATTGGCTAATAAGGCCCTTATCTTTGGAAAGGTAGCCGTGTACTTGGTTCGTTCTGCAACAGTGATCCGGTCGGGAGTGGATGTCTAGGGCTGAGCCGGCAAGTGCGGAAACCCGGCAGAGGATTTTCACCCGCTGGAGAGGTGTCCTGGCAATAGAATCAAGTCTGGTTCCAGTCCTTGGGGTGACTGGGCAGTGCAGCTGCAGGGAAGATGACGTCCCTCCGCCTCTGGATTGAAATCCCGCTGAGCTCAAGGCTAGGTCCGTCTGTCATCTCGGTCTGGCGGTTCAAGTAATAATATTCTCTAAATAGATCAACTCTGGGCTCCTCTTGAAGGTAGACCTCACAGAAGACTTGGAAGTTGCATATGTTTGACACAGAATTGGGGCCAATGTCTTGGGGGTGTAGTTGGTAGAAATTCAGAACATCTTGAAAGAATTTGGACCCAGGTGGTGAGAACCCACGAAGAAGATGATCTGCAAAGACTATGACCTCGCCTTCCTTAGGTTGAGGCGGAACTTCAGCTCCTGGGACTCGCCAGCGGATGACGTCCTTTGCTGGTAAAACACCCATCTCAACATATTCACTGAGAGATTGTTCGGTGACAGTGGAAACAACCCAATCGCAAGAGGTGGTGGTCTTAGTCATTTTTGACAGTGGGTGCCTGAGAATAAAGTGTGGCGGGTTAATATTGTAGTGAAGAGCCGCCTAGTAATTACAGAATTCATGTTTAATTCGGCTGTTGCCCTGGTGGGTTACAAGATCAGGATTAAATTGATAAACATGAGCCGGCCAACATTGCCGACGGCTCATACAAGGTTCTGGATTTTTGGACAAATTATGCATTATGATTAAGCCGGCTAAGTTCTGGCGGGTTATAGAGATTGATATTTAAACCGCCCAGATAGTGAATGGCGGGTCAATTGACTGACAAATCAAGATAGTTGAGATTTTGCTAAGTATGGGCAAACCAGTTTCACAAGTTGCTGTCATGTCGGATCTGCGGTCCGTTCGAAAAAGAAAAATAATGATGAAATCTAAAGGTAACAGTGGAAGAACTAGTGGGTTGAATACCGATTCTGGAGATAAAGATAACTATTGGAGATTCAGTATGGATGCTAAACTGGCTACCGCGTTATTTCTGCGATGTTTCTAAGTTGGAAGATAAGATCTATCCAGCATTATGAAGGACTGGGACGAACGCCGACGAACTGGCGAAAAGTTGGTGCCCTAATGCAGATCTGAAAAGGCTAGGAAGTAGTACCTAACTACGGTGAAGGTGAGCGGACGAGCGCCGCGATTCTCTGGTTCGTTCAGGTTGATGCAGCAGCCGGCGTTGAGGTTGCTGGAAAGGAACGGTGGCGGTGGAGTTTGAGTCGCGGTGGCAGCGTGAGGAAGACAAAGAAGAGAGAGGGACGGGGGTAAAAGTGAAAAAGGACCCCCCCCCCCCGCCGTGCTTATTTATAAGGGAAAAGGTGAACAGTAAAATGGCAGGCATGAAAATCGAGGAGGTGATTGTGATTATCTCAAATGGTGCGGGCACCTAGATTCTCAAGTGACCAGTTAATGCAAAAGATCCGTTGTGATGTCATGGATTTTTTATGAATTTACTTCGCGTGACATCATGGCGGGTTACACTGTTTTATTCAAGGTTAAGCTTTGGGAAGATGACTCGCCAACTGAAGCAGTGAAGATTGACACGAACAAGTTCAAGTCAACCTGGGGCCTAATGTCAGGTATATAACCCCGGGGTGTGACCCGCCCAGAAGGGGCCGGGTTACACCTTTGGCGACTCAACGAAGAAAGATCTAAACAGGCCCAAGAAGACGAAGAGTAAAGACGGCGGGTCAAGAGGCGGGCCTGAAGGTGGCCCAAGACCCGGACATGTGAACCGCCATATGGTGGCTTGCCTAGTATGGTAGGGGAATTTAGAAACCAGGCCGGTCATGTTGTGTGAGCCGGCTCGGACTCTTGTAAGCCCCGGGCCTCGACCTGTGTATATAAAGGCGAGGTCCGGCGGCGGGTTAACTCAAGAAACAACCAATCGATAGCTAGGTCAAGCGTATTCGCTCCCTTGTAATCAAAACTCAAGCAATACAACTAGAAGCAGGAAGTAGGCTTTTACCTCATTGCGAGGGGCCGAACCTGGGTAAACCCTTTGTATCCTTTGTCCCGTTCAACCCCTTCGAGCTAACCTACATTGCGATGGCTCCACACCTAAGTCCTTTCACTAGGGCATCTGCCGTGTTAAATCCATGACACTCGGGGTTCCTCAGAATGCGCTGTAGTGGGAGTCGAGTGACAACTGTGATCTTGTGAGCTTGGAAGTAGTGCCGCAGTTTCCTTGAGGCCATGAGGAGGCCAAAAATCAACTTTTGCACCATCTTCTTCCTTTCCAACGTCTGATCATCAGCATCTATCGGCGTTCCCCCTTCCTTGTCCATGCCAGGCCTTGTCGGGGATAGTTTTGGTTCATCACTGGGCGACTCTTCTGCTTTGGCCTTTTCGCTACCCACTTCCCTCTGCACCACCAACGCAGCACTAACCACTTGATTCATTACAGCTAGATACAGCAGCAACAGCTCTTGTGGTCTAGGCGCGACCAAAGTTGGTGCAGAAGAAAGGTAGGTTTTTAAATCCTGCAGTGCAGTCTCTGCTTCCGGGGTCCATCTCATTGGGCCTGCCTTCTTCAAGATTTTGAAGAATAGCAAGGCGCGCTCAGCAGATTTTAAAATAAATCTGCTCAGTGCAGCAACGCAGCCAGCTAGATGCCTCACATCCTTAACATTTTTTGGGGCTTGGATCTGCTTGATTGCTTTGATCTTGTCGGGGTTGGCTTCTATCCCTCGTTGAGACACAAAAAATCCAAGGAGCTTGCCGGACGGAACACCGAACACGCATTTCTCTGGGTTGAGCTTCAAGTTAATCTTTCATAGGTTTGCAAAGGTTTCTTCCAAATCCTTGATAAGTGTGGACTTGTCTCTAGTCTTGACCAATATATCGTCCATGTAAGCTTCGATGTTTCTGTGAAGCTGAGGTTCAAAACCAATCTGCACAGCCCTTGCGAACATGGAACCAGTGCTCTTTAGCCCGAAAGGCATACGTACAAAGCAGTACGTGCCACATGAGGGTATAAACGCGGTTTTCTCTTTGTCTTCTTTGGCCATGAAGATCTGGTGGTAGCCGGAGTATGCATCCAGGAAGGAGAGCAAATCACATCCGGAGGTGAAATCAATGATCTGATTAATGTGCGGCAAGGGGAAAGGATCCTATGGACATGCCTTGTTCAAGTCAGTGAAGCCAATACAAATCCTCCACTTCCCATTTGCCTTGCGCACCACCACTGGATTTGCCAACCAAGTTGGGTGCAACACTCCCCTGACCAAACCTGCTGCTTCAAGTTTCTTGATCTCTTTGGTGATGAACTCCTGCTGCTCCAAATCTTGCTTTCTAACCTTCTGCTTGACGGGACGGGCATGATGGCAGACAACAAGGTGGTGCTCGATTACCTCCTTGGGAACATCGGGGATGTCAGATGGTTGCCATGCAAACACATCGACGTTCGCCCGCAGGAAGGCAACGAGCGCGCTTTCCTATTTGTCATCAAGGGTGGAACTAATGGTGAAGGTACCATCAATGCCATCCTGCCACGCCAGAACCTTCTTAGTTGCGGGGGGAACAGCCTTGTGTTTCTTGCTAGCTGAACTTTACAGCAAGTCGCTGCTGGGCGCAACGCACTCCGAAGAGGCGTGCTTCCCAGGGTCCTTTGTCGGTGTCCTTGCTAGCTCTCTTACTTTCCTTTCTTTCCCAGGCGGGAGCTGAGGCCTCGATGGCCTCCACTGCTACTGCATCTCTGTACATCTTGTCGACTCATATAACCGCATCCTTCTTATCTGACGGGATGGAAATGACTCCTATTGGCCCCGGCATCTTCAAGGTGTTATATGCGTAGTGGGACACTGCCATGAACTTGGCCAATGTCGGACGACCAAGGATCCCGTTGAATGGCAGGGGAAGCTTGACAACATCAAACACAACTTTCTCAGTCCTGTAGTTTAGTTCCCCGCCAATCGTCACCGGCAATGTAATCTTTCCCTTAGGTTGGCTTCTTCCTTGGTTGATCCCTTGGAATGTGCCAGTCCTCTTGAGGTCCTCGGTAGGAATTTGGAGTTTCTTAATCATGTCCAGGGAAATCAAATTCAAACCTGCTCCACCGTCAACCAACATCTTAGTGACCTTGAGCTTGCGAATTGTTGGAGAAACCAACAATGACAAGCATCTGACCGCAGTGGTGCGATCAGGATGGTCCTAAATATCGAATATGATGGGCATGCGGGACCATTTGAGTGGTTCCCGAGTGTTTGCTGCTGGCACTACCACATTGACCTCATGTGCCCACTGCTTAAGTTGGCGGTGAGAGGAGTGCAAAGATGCACCCCCATCAATGCACATTGCCTCGGTAGCCTTTTGAAATTCCTGTTGATAGAGGAGAGGGTGTCCCGATCTTTCGATGAGATGATAGCTATCGTTTTTGGTGGAGTAGACTTTGACGATCCGACTACGAACGTGCGAGGATGTCGCGCCTTAGCAATCGCTAAACCAACTCCGAGAGGTTATTGACCACGCCGGAGCACAATCATCCTGACCACGAGGGTCTATCTCCTGCAAGCAAACGAAGAACAAGCAAGAAACTAAGATTTGCAATCTGGATATTGCGAATATAAGATGAAAGCTTTATTGATCAAGGTGGGGTTCTGTGACGTCTTGGTCTGGTCGTTGAACACAAACGAAGTACGCGAAGTTGCAGCTATGGTGAACTTTTAATCTAAACAAAACCCAAAGACTAAACGTTGCCCTAAGGGCTGTATATATGGAGGAAGAGGAGGGGATTTCGTGGCCCTTGAAGGAGGGGTCCGAAACCAACCCTATCTCTTGTTTCCCCACACATACGGACTCTAAAAACAGCCTATACTCAAGTATTTCGAAATTACATGGGCCTGGCCCAATAATAAGGTGACGCAGCACCTATAATGGCCTCTGGACGAAATTTATGAAGTGACATCTTGTATATTTCGTCCAAGGCTTCCTGCACTCATTATGGTGGCTTCAAAGTCCTGAAATCATCACTTGTAACTCCGTTCTTGTTCCCCTTGTGCATGCCATCATCTCCATGCTTGAACTTGCTCCAAGGTTCCTCTTTCTTGTCCAAGCTAGGCCCTTCATTTGTAAGCAAAACAAATGTATCCAATTTAGCCAGCATCATATTCTCATGAACTTTAGAATCATTACCAAGAAACGAAAGTACCTGATATTTTAATTGGCGTGCGCGAGCTCTAGTAATTGGTCCAGTATGTATAGAAGCAGGGGCTGTGGGTGTAACAATGGTATTGATGTCCTCATCATCCTCCCCTTCTTGAAATGAAGTCGTCCTCGACGGAAGCTCATCTTCCTCACCCAAATAAGGCTTCAGATCTGCAATGTTAAAAGTGGGACTAACCCCAAAATCTGCAGGCAGCTCAAGTTTATATGCATTATCATTTATTTTCTCTAACACCTTAAAAGGACCATCAGCACGTGGCATTAGCTTTGATTTGCGCAAATCAGGAAATCTATCCTTACGCAAATGTAACCAAACAAGATCTCCAGGTGCAAACACAACATGTTTTCTACCCTTATCTCCAGCAAGTTTATATTTAGCATTCATACGCTCAATGTTCTCCTTAGTTAACTCATGCATTTTTAGGATCAATTCAGCACGTTGTTTAGCATCAAAATTAACCTTCTCCGAAGATGGAAGAGGCAACAAATCAATTGGTGCACGAGGAAGGAAACCATACACAATTTCAAAAGGACACATCTTAGTAGTAGAATACAATGAACGATTATAAGCAAATTCAATATGAGGCAAGCATTCTTCCCACATTTTCTTGTTATTCTTCAAAACAGCCCTAAGCATATTAGACAATGTTCTATTGACTACTTCAGTTTGTCCATCAGTTTGGGGGTGACATGTAGTACTAAAAAGCAGTTTAGTCCCCAACTTAGCCCATAAACATCTCCAAAAGTGGCTAAGAAATTTAGTATCACGATCTGAAACAATAGTATTTGGCACACCATGCAAGCGTATAATTTCACGAAAGAGCAAATCAGCAACATTAACAGCATCATCGCTTTTATGACATGGTATAAAGTGTGCCATTTTCGAGAACCTATCCACGACAACAAATATGCTATCCCTCCCCTTCTTTGTTCGAGGTAAACCTAAAACAAAGTCCATAGATATATCCTCCCAAGGAACACTAGGTACAGGCAAAGGCATATATAAACCATGAGGATTGAGTCGTGACTTAGCTTTTTGACATGTAGTGCAGCGAGCAACAAAACGCTCAACATCCCGTCTCATCTTTGGCCAAAAGAAATGTGTAGCAAGTATATCCTCCATCTTCTTCACGCCAAAGTGTCCCATTAATCCTCCTCCATGCGCCTCCTGCAACAACAAAAGACGAACGGAGCTAGCTGGAATGCATAGCTTGTTAGCACGAAACACAAATCCATCGTTAACGACGAACTTGTTCCATGTTCTCCCTTCCTTACAATTCTGCAATACATCTTTAAATTCAGCATCATGCACATATTGATCTTTGATGGTCTCCAAACCAAATATTTTAAAGTCAAGTTGTGAAAGCATAGTATAACGACGAGACAATGCATCAGCAATAACATTTTCTTTACCCTTCTTGTGTTTAATGACATAAGGGAAAGTCTCAATAAATTCAACCCATTTAGCATGTCTACGGTTCAGTTTTGCTTGACTTCTAATGTGTTTCAAAGATTCATGATCAGAATGTATAACAAATTCTTTGGGCCATAAATAATGTTGCCATGTTTCTAAGGTCCAAACAAGAGCATATAATTCTTTATCATAAGTAGAATAGTTCAGACTAGGCCCACTCAATTTTTCAGAAAAGTATGCAACAGGTTTGCCATCTTGTAATAAAACACCTCCTAATCCAATTCCACTAGCATCACATTCAAGCTCAAAAGTCTTATTAAAATCAGGAAGTTGGAGTAAAGGAGCATGTGTCAACTTATCTTTCAATACCGTGAAGGCTTCTTCCTGTGAGGTACCCCAAACAAAAGGCACATCCTTCTTTGTAAGCTCATTGAGAGGTGCAGCAATGGTGCTGAAATCTCTCACAAAACGCCTATAGAAACCAGCGAGTCCAAGAAAACTCCTCACTTGAGTGACCGTTTTGGGCTGTGGCCAACTCTCAATAGCTTCAATCTTGGCTTTATCAACTTCAATTCCCTGTGGAGTAACAACATAGCCAAGAAAAGATACTCGGTCGGTGCAAAAGGTGCACTTCCCAAGGTTACCAAACAAACGTGCATCACGTAAAGCAATAAAAACAACACGTAAATGTTCCAAATGCTCCTCCAAAGATCTGCTATAAATCAGTATATCATCAAAATAGACTACCACAAATCGTCCAATGAAAGCACGTAAAACTTCATTCATTAATCTCATGAAAGTACTAGGTGCATTAGTTAACCCAAAAGGCATGACTAACCACTCATATAATCCAAACTTTGTTTTAAATGCTGTTTTCCATTCATCCCCCAATTTCATACGAATTTGATGGTATCCACTACGCAAATCAACTTTGGAGAATATTGTAGAGCCACTCAATTCATCAAGCATATCATCTAGTCTAGGAATAGGATGACGATAACGAATAGTAATATTATTAATGCCTCTACAATCAACACACATACGCGATGTACCATCCTTTTTCGGCACTAGAATAATAGGAACAGCACAAGGACTAAGGGATTCGCGTATATAACCTTTGTCGAGCAACTCCTATACTTGACGCATAATCTCCTTCGTCTCCTCTGGATTGGTACGGTATGGCGCACGGTTTGGCAACGAAGCACTGGGAATTAAGTCAATCTGATGCTCAATCCCGCGAATAGGTGGTAATCCCGGTGGCACGTCTTGTGGAAAGACGTCAGCGAACTCCTGCAAAATGTTAGTGACCGCAGGAGGCAAAGAGGAAGGCACGTCCTCGAATGAAATTAACGCCTCTTTGCACACAAAAGCATAGCAAACAGAATTGCTGAAATCTAGATCATCAATATCAGATTTGGTGGCAAGTAAGCATGCACTTTTCAATTTAATTTCAGAAGCAACACTAGATGGTTTATTATTAGGCTTCATTTGTTGCTCAAATTCTTTTGCCACAATCTGATTTTCACTCTTATTTTTCTCCTGTTTTGCTTTACTAGCTCTATTAATATCATCTTTCAAAATAGAATCAGGAGTCATAGGAAGCAAAGTAATATGTTTATCCTTATGAACAAGAGTATACTGATTGTTTCTACCATGGTGTACAGAATTTTTATCAAATTGCCATGGTCTACCAAGTAATAATGAACATGCTTGCATGGGTACCACATCACAATCAACATAATCAGCATATGTAGAGATACTAAAATGCACACGAACAGTACGTGTTACCTTAACCTTGCCGCTGTTGTTGAACCATTGGATATAGTAAGGATGTGGATGTGGTCTTGTGGTGAGAGATAGCTTCTCCACCATCTCCATGCTAGCCAAGTTGTTGCAGCTCCCTCCATCTATGATGACGCGAACAGAACGTTCCTTCACAACTCCGTTTGTATGGAACAAATTATGCCTCTGATTTTGCTCAGCTTGTGTGACCTGCACACTCAAAACACGTTGAGCAACTAAACATTCATACCTATCAGCGTCTTCAGGAGCCATGTATTGCGTCTCATGATCAGAATCATCTCCACCGTGTTCTTCACTTGTAATAAGAGCCAAAGTCTCCTCATCATAATCACTAGCGGACTCATACCCACCATCCTCAGTAGCAATCATAACATGCGGAGATTGGCATTCTCTCGCATAATGACCTCTTCCCTTACAACGACGATAAATAATATCATGTGTGTGCCCTGTTGATGCCATAGATGAAGAAGAGCTCTGGGCAGGCCCAGAAGGTGTACTCTTGGCAGATGGTGGTGGTGGTGCCTGTTTTCTTGTATCTCGGTTGGAATTGCCGGCTGAAGTCAGTGGTGCCGCAGTAGGATGTGTGGGAGTAGAGGAGGCACGCGGTGTCCATGATGAAGATCGACCTGCAGAAAAATTAGTTCGCGCCAATGCCTGTCGATCCTGCACTTCACGTTCAGCTTTACAAGCAAGATGGAATAAACGAGTGATATTATTATACTCCTTATACTCTAGAATGGTCTGAATCTCTCTATTTAATCCACCCATGAAACATGCAAGCATAGCTTCATTCTCCTCAACAATACCACATCTAATCATGCCAGTTTGTAATTCCTGATAATATTCTTCTACAGAATTTTTTCCTTGTCTTAAGCGCTGCAATTTTTGAAGTAATTCACGTTGATAATATGGTGGAACCCAACGAGTACGCATAGCAGTTTTCAAAGCAGCCCACGTAGCTGGAATAGGATATAATCTACAATGTTCAGACCACCATGCACATGCAAAACTAGTGAAAGCACAAACAGCAGCAGCAACACGTCGTTCCTCGGGATATTGTAAACATGTAAAACGTTGTTCAGTTTCTAACTCCCAAGTAAGATATATATCAGGAACATATCTACCCTCGAATGGTGGAATATTCAATTTTAATTTAGGAAGATGGTCATGATCTCGTACCTGAAGTGGTGGTGCAGACCTACCATTGCGATTATTTGCATGTGGACGACCTGGTGCTGGTGGTTGCACGTAGTTATGATTTTGATCAACCTCATCCGCATAATCGCCCGCGTAATCATCCTCCCCCTCGGCACCAGCAGCAGCAGGAGCAGGAGCCAAAGAAGCATCAACAGTAGGTACAGCAGCACCAGAAGTTTGGCCATCCTCAAGAGGAACACGCTTCGCTCGTCCGAACTGATTTGGAAGGGGGCGTTGTTGTTGTCGTTGCAGAGGTGCGACAGGTGCAGCCGGTGGTGGTTGGGGAAGACGCGTGAGCAATTCATTAAACTTGTTATCCAGCTTTGTCTCGAACGACTTCTCTGATAGAGGCGAGGGTGTCCCGATCTTTCGATGAGATGATAGCTATCGTTTTTGGTGGAGTAGACTTTGACGATCCGACTACGAACGTGCGAGGACGTCGCGCCTTAGCAATCGCTAAACCAACTCCGAGAGGTTATTGACCACGCCGGAGCACAATCAACCTGACCACGAGGGTCTATCTCCTGCAAGCAAACGAAGAACAAGCAAGAAACTAAGATTTGCAATCTGGATATTGCGAATATAAGATGAAAGCTTTATTGATCAAGGTGGGGTTCTGTGACGTCTTGGTCTGGTTGTTGAACACAAACGAAGTACGCGAAGTTGCAGCTATGGCGAACTTTTAATCTAAACAAAACCCAAAGTCTAAACGGTGCCCTAAGGGCTGTATATATGGAGGAAGAGGGGGGGATTTCGTGGCCCTTGAAGGAGGGGTCCGAAACCAACCCTATCTCTTGTTTCCCACACATACGGACTCTAAAAATAGCCTATACTCAAGTATTTCGAAATTACATGGGCCTGGCCCAATAATAAGGTGACGCAGCACCTATAATAGCCTCTGGACGAAATTTATGAAGTGGCATCTTGTATATTTCGTCCAAGGCTTCCTGCACTCCTTATGGTGGCTTCAAAGTCCTGAAATCATCACTTGTAACTCCGTTCTTGTTCCCCTTGCGCATGCCATCATCTCCATGCTTGAACTTGCTCCAAGGTTCCTCTTTCTTGTCCAAGCTAGGCCCTTCATTTGTAAGCAAAACAAATGTATCCAATTTAGGCAGCATCATATTCTCATGAACTTTTGAATCATTAAAAAGAAACGAAAGTACCTGATAATTTATTTGGCGTGCGCGAGCTCTAGTAATTGGTCCAGTATGTATAGAAGCAGGGGCTGTGGGTGTAACAATGGTATTGATGTCCTCATCATGCTATAAATCAATATATCATCAAAGTAAACTACCACAAATCGTCCAATGAAAGCACATAAAACTTCGTTCATTAATCTCATGAAAGTACTAGGTGCATTAGTTAACCCAAAAGGCATGACTAACCACTCATATAAACCGAACTTAGTTTTAAATGCTGTTTTCCATTCATCTCCCAATTTCATACGAATTTGATGGTATCCACTACGCAAATCAACTTTGGAGAATATTGTAGAGCCACTCAATTCATCAAGCATATCATCTAGCCTAGGAATAGGATGACGATAACGAATAGTAATATTATTAATGCCTCTACAATCAACACACATACGCGACGTACCATCCTTTTTTGGCACTAGTATAATAGGAACAGCACAAGGACTAAGAGATTCGCGTATATAACCTTTGTCGAGCAGCTCCTGTACTTGACGCATAATCTCCTTCGTCTCCTCTGGATTGGTACGGTATGGCGCACGGTTTGGCAACGAAGCACTGGGAATTAAGTCAATCTGATGCTCAATCCCGCGAATAGGTGGTAATCCCGGTGGCACATCTTGTGGAAAGACGTCAGCGAACTCCTGCAAAATGTTAGTGACCGCAGGAGGCAAAGAGGAAGGCACGTCCTCGAATGAAAATAACGCCTCTTTGCACACAAAAGCATAGCAAACAGAATTGCTGAAATCTAGCTCATCAATATCAGATTTGGTGGCAAGTAAGCATGCACTTTTCAATTTAATTTCAGAAGCAACACTAGATGGTTTATTATTAGGCTTCATTTGTTGCTCAAATTCTTTTGCCACAATCTGATTTTCACTCTTATTTTTCTCCTGCTTTGCTTTACTAGCTCTATTAATATCATCTTTCAAAATAGAATCAGGAGTCATAGGAAGCAAAGTAATATGTTTATCCTTATGAACAAGAGTGTACTGATTGTTTCTACCATGGTGTACAGAATTTTTATCAAATTGCCATGGTCTACCAAGTAATAATGAACATGCTTGCATGGGTACCGCATCACAATCAACATAATCAGCATATGTAGAGATACTAAAATGCACACGAACAGTACGTGTTACCTTAACCTTGCCGCTGTTGTTGAACCATTGGATATAGTAAGGATGTGGATGTGGTCTTGTGGTGAGAGATAGCTTCTCCACCATCTCTGATAGAGGCGAGGGTGTCCCGATCTTTCGATGAGATGATAGCTATCGTTTTTGGTGGAGTAGACTTTGACGATCCGACTACGAACGTGCGAGGACGTCGCGCCTTAGCAATCGCTAAACCAACTCCGAGAGGTTATTGACCACGCCGGAGCACAATCAACCTGACCACGAGGGTCTATCTCCTGCAAGCAAACGAAGAACAAGCAAGAAACTAAGATTTGCAATCTGGATATTGCGAATATAAGATGAAAGCTTTATTGATCAAGGTGGGGTTCTGTGACGTCTTGGTCTGGTCGTTGAACACAAACGAAGTACGCGAAGTTGCAGCTATGGCGAACTTTTAATCTAAACAAAACCCAAAGTCTAAACGGTGCCCTAAGGGCTCTATATATGGAGGAAGAGGAGGGGATTTCGTGGCCCTTGAAGGAGGGGTCCGAAACCAACCCTATCTCTTGTTTCCCCACACATACGGACTCTAAAAACAGCCTATACTCAAGTATTTCGAAATTACATGGGCCTGGCCCAATAATAAGGTGACGCAGCACCTATAATAGCCTCTGGACGAAATTTATGAAGTGACATCTTGTATATTTCGTCCAAGGCTTCCTGCACTCATTATGGTGGCTTCAAAGTCCTGAAATCATCACTTGTAACTCCGTTCTTGTTCCCCTTGTGCATGCCATCATCTCCATGCTTGAACTTGCTCCAAGGTTCCTCTTTCTTGTCCAAGCTAGGGCCTTCATTTGTAAGCAAAACAAATGTATCCAATTTAGGCAGCATCATATTCTCATGAACTTTAGAATCATTACCAAGAAACGAAAGTACCTGATAATTTAATTGGCATGCGCGAGCTCTAGTAATTGGTCCAGTATGTATAGAAGCAGGGGCTGTGGGTGTAACAATGGTATTGATGTCCTCATCACTGTTGATGCCATAGATGAAGAAGAGCTCTGGGCAGGCCCAGAAGGTGTACTCTTGGCAGATGGTGGTGGTGGTGCCTGTTTTCTTGTATCTCGGTTGGAATTGGCGGCTGAAGTCAGTGGTGCCGCAGTAGGACGTGTGGGAGTAGAGGAGGCACGCGGTGTCCATGATGAAGATCGACCTGCAGAAAAATTAGTTCGCGCCAATGCCTGTCGATCCTGCACTTCACGTTCAGCTTTACAAGCAAGATGGAATAAACGAGTGATATTATTATACTCCTTATACTCTAGAATGGTCTGAATCTCTCTATTTAATCCACCCATGAAACGTGCAAGCATAGCTTCATTCTCCTCAACAATACCACATCTAATCATGCCAGTTTGTAATTCCTGATAATATTCTTCTACAGAATTTTTTCCTTGTCTTAAGCGCTGCAATTTTTGAAGTAATTCACGTTGATAATATGGTGGAACCCAACGAGTACGCATAGCAGTTTTCAAAGCAGCCCACGTAGCTGGAATAGAATATAATCTACAATGTTCAGACCACCATACACATGCAAAACTAGTGAAAGCACAAACAGCAGCAGCAACACGTCGTTCCTCGGGATATTGTAAACATGTAAAACGTTGTTCAGTTTCTAACTCCCAAGTAAGATATATATCAGGAACATATCTACCCTCGAATGGTGGAATATTCAATTTTAATTTAGGAAGATGGTCATGATCTCGTACCTGAAGTGGTGGTGCAGGCCTACCTTTGCGATTATTTGCATGTGGACGACCTGGTGCTGGTGGTTGCACGTAGTTATGATTTTGATCAACCTCATCCTCATAATCGCCCGCGTAATCATCCTTCTCCTCGGCACCAGCAGCAGCAGGAGCAGGAGCCAAAGAAGCATCAACAGTAGGTACAGCAGCACCAGAAGTTTGGCCATCCTCAAGAGGAACACGCTTCGCTCGTCCGAACTGATTTGGAAGGGGGCGTTGTTGTTGTCGTTGCAGAGGTGCGACAGGTGCAGCCGGTGGTGGTTGGGGAAGACGCGTGAGCAATTCATTAAACTTGTTATCCAGCTTTGTCTCGAACGACTTCTCCATGCCATCTATCTTCTCCATGGCCTCTTCAAATCTGTTTAGCACATCTCCCACCTGGCCACTCATCATTTGCTGAAATTTATCATGCAACTCCTTGTTCGTCATGTTCTCCCAGTCAATCTCGTCGGCTTGTGATCCTGCCATGGTTAGCAGCAATAGAAACACACAAGAATATGATGCTACAGACTACTAGTGATAGAGGCGTGGGTGTCCCGATCTTTCGATGAGATGATAGCTATCGTTTTTGGTGGAGTAGACTTTGACGATCCGACTACGAACGTGCGAGGACGTCGCGCCTTAGCAATCGCTAAACCAACTCCGAGAGGTTATTGACCACGCCGGAGCACAATCAACCTGACCACGAGGGTCTATCTCCTGCAAGCAAACGAAGAACAAGCAAGAAACTAAGATTTGCAATCTGGATATTGCGAATATAAGATGAAAGCTTTATTGATCAAGGTGGGGTTCTGTGACGTCTTGGTCTGGTCGTTGAACACAAACGAAGTACGCGAAGTTGCAGCTATGGCGAACTTTTAATCTAAACAAAACCCAAAGTCTAAACGGTGCCCTAAGGGCTGTATATATGGAGGAAGAGGAGGGGATTTCGTGGCCCTTGAAGGAGGGGTCCGAAAACAACCCTATCTCTTGTTTCCCCACACATACGGACTCTAAAAACAGCCTATACTCAAGTATTTCGAAATTACATGGGCCTGGCCCAATAATAAGGTGACGCAGCACCTATAATAGCCTCTGGACGAAATTTATGAAGTGACATCTTGTATATTTCGTCCAAGGCTTCCTGCACTCATTATGGTGGCTTCAAAGTCCTGAAATCATCACTTGTAACTCCGTTCTTGTTCCCCTTGTGCATGCCATCATCTCCATGCTTGAACTTGCTCCAAGGTTCCACTTTCTTGTCCAAGCTAGGCCCTTCATTTGTAAGCAAAACAAATGTATCCAATTTAGGCAGCATCATATTCTCATGAACTTTAGAATCATTACCAAGAAACGAAAGTACCTGATATTTTAATTGGCGTGCGCGAGCTCTAGTAATTGGTCCAGTATGTATAGAAGCAGGGGTTGTGGGTGTAACAATGGTATTGATGTCCTCATCACAACTCCCTTTGTATGGAACAAATTATGCCTCTGATTTTGCTCAGCTTGTGTGACCTGCACACTCAAAACACGTTGAGCAACTAAACATTCATACCTGTCAGCGTCTTCAGGAGCCATGTATTGCGTCTCATGATCAGAATCATCTCCACCGTGTTCTTCACTTGTAATAAGAGCCAAAGTCTCCTCATCATAATCACTAGCGGACTCATACCCACCATCCTCAGTAGCAATCATAACACGCGGAGATTGGCATTCTCTCGCATAATGACCTCTTCCCTTACAACGATGACAAATAATATCATGTGTGTGCCCTGTTGATGCCATAGATGAAGAAGAGCTCTGGGCAGGCCCAGAAGGTGTACTCTTGGCAGATGGTGGTGGTGGTGCCTGTTTTCTTGTATCTCGATTGGAATTGGCGGCTGAAGTCAGTGGTGCCGCAGTAGGACGTGTGGGAGTAGAGGAGGCACGCGGTGTCCGTGATGAAGATCGACCTGCAGAAAAATTAGTTCGCGCCAATGCCTGTCGATCCTGCACTTCACGTTCAGCTTTACAAGCAAGATGGAATAAACGAGTGATATTATTATACTCCTTATACTCTAGAATGGTCTGAATCTCTCTATTTAATCCACCCATGAAACATGCAAGCATAGCTTCATTCTCCTCAACAATACCACATCTAATCATGCCAGTTTGTAATTCCTGATAATATTCTTCTACAGAATTTTTTCCTTGTCTTAAGCGCTGCAATTTTTGAAGTAATTCACGTTGATAATATGGTGGAACCCAACGAGTACGCATAGCAGTTTTCAAAGCAGCCCACGTAGCTGGAATAGAATATAATCTACAATGTTCAGACCACCATACACATGCAAAACTAGTGAAAGCACAAACAGCAGCAGCAACACGTCGTTCCTCGGGATATTGTAAACATGTAAAACGTTGTTCAGTTTCTAACTCCCAAGTAAGATATATATCAGGAACATATCTACCCTCGAATGGTGGAATATTCAATTTTAATTTAGGAAGATGATCATGATCTCGTACCTGAAGTGGTGGTGCAGACCTACCATTGCGATTATTTGCATGTGGACGACCTGGTGCTGGTGGTTGCACGTAGTTATGATTTTGATCAACCTCATCCTCATAATCGCCCGCGTAATCATCCTCCTCCTCGGCACCAGCAGCAGCAGGAGCAGGAGCCAAAGAAGCATCAACAGTAGGTACAGCAGCACCAGAAGTTTGGCCATCCTCAAGAGGAACACGCTTCGCTCGTCCGAACTGATTTGGAAGGGGGCGTTGTTGTTGTCGTTGCAGAGGTGCGACAGGTGCAGCCGGTGGTGGTTGGGAAGACGCGTGAGCAATTCATTAAACTTGTTATCCAGCTTTGTCTCGAACGACTTCTCCATGCCATCTGATGAGGACATCAATACCATTGTTACACCCACAGCCCCTGCTGCTATACATACTGGACCAATTACTAGAGCTCGCGCACGCCAATTAAATTATCAGGTACTTTCGTTTCTTGGTAATGATTCTAATGTTCATGAGAATATGATGCTGCCTAAATTGGATACATTTGTTTTGCTTACAAATGAAGGGCCTAGCTTGGACAAGAAAGAGGAACCTTGGAGCAAGTTCAAGCATGGAGATGATGGCATGCGCAAGGGGAACAAGAACGGAGTTACAAGTGATGATTTCAGGACTTTGAAGCCACCATAAGGAGTGCAGGAAGCCTTGGATGAAATATACAAGATGCCACTTCATAAATTTCGTCCAGAGGCTATTATAGGTGCTGCGTCACGTTATTATTGGGCCAGGCCCATGTAATTTCGAAATACTTGAGTATAGGCTATTTTTAGAGTCCGTATGTGTGGGGAAACAAGAGATAGGGTTGGTTTCGGACCCCTCCTTCAAGGGCCACGAAATCCCCCCCCCCCCTCTTCCTCCATATATACAGCCCTTAGGGCACCGTTTAGACTTTGGGTTTTGTTTAGATTAAAAGTTCGCCATAGTTGCAACTTCGCGTACTTCGTTTGTGTTCAACGACCAGACCAAGACGTCACAGAACCCCACCTTGATCAATAAAGCTTTCATCTTATATTCGCAATGTCCAGATTGCAAATCTTAGTTTCTTGCTTGTTCTTCGTTTGCTTGCAGGAAATAGACCCTCGTGGTCAGGTTGATCGTGCTCCGGCGCGGTCAATAACCTCTCGGAGTTGGTTTAGCGATTGCTAAGGCACGACGTCCTCGCACGTTCGTAGTCGGATCGTCAAGTCTACTCCACCAAAAACGATAGCCACCATCTCATCGAAAGATCGGGACACCCCTCGCCTCTATCAAGTGGTATCAGATTCCCAGGTTGCTCGGTGAGATTTACAGTTTTTCATAGTTTAGATCGAGTCTGTTCTTCATACCTACAGTCCAGGAAAAAGCCAAAAAAAAAAATTTATGGTTATTTCATCATATCCGAACCAATCTGAGCCTTTGCATAATCTTTTTAGGGTTTTTGCTTTGTTGAATTTGCGGTTGCATCGTCGTGTCAAGTTGCTGGTCTTAGCGTCTAGTTCTTTAGAGTTTCGAGTTCTGTTCACAAGTTGTCACGCCGCCGCCGCACCATCATCATCGCCCCTACCATATACCACCACAGCTTATCTGCTATTTCTCTGAGTCCATATACCACCACCGATCCGAGTCCATATACCACCACCGATCCGAGTCCATATACCACCACCAATCCGAGCCCACATATACTACCGTCATATACCATCACCAGTCCGAGTTCCACCAGATTCGTCTCTGCCACCAGTCCTAGTCCGAGTCCAGTATTTATTCCTTTATTTTAGAGTTCTAGATCACGCGATACTACGAGTCGTGAACAAGTCGGATTCCCCAATTTTCGTGCTACCCGCAGAAGAAGAATAGTTCCAGTTTCAAAAAAAAAAAAGAGGAAAAAAAAGTGCAAAAAATTTTTTTTCAGAGTGTGCTCCTCTCTTGTTTACGTGCAGCGCCGTGATTTTTGTTAGTGTTCTAGGCTCGCGTCTCTAGCACGGTCTAGCCTAGGACCAGCACAGTACCGTCGTTGAGAGTTTATTCAACATTGCATCTCTGAATTGATTATTGCTGACCCTTTTTGCTACCATATCATAAGCCTTCCCAGCTCCACATACATCTATATCGTGTGTTTGACACCACCTGGCAATCGCTCTGTCCAAGCTCTGAGAGTTTTGACTACAAAGGTTGCCGATCACCACCTGCTACTGGGTAAGAACTGGTAAGAATTTGAGATTTGCTTGACGGATTTGTGACACCACACCACACCACCACCACTTTCTAGTAGTCTGTAGGATCATATTCTTGTGTGTTTCTATTGCTGCTAACCATGGCAGGATCACAAGCCGACGAGATTGACTGGGAGAACATGACGAACAAGGAGTTGCATGATAAATTTCAGCAAATGATGAGTGGCCAGGTGGGAGATGTGCTAAACAGATTTGAAGAGGCCATGGAGAAGATAGATGGCATGGAGAAGTCGTTCGAGACAAAGCTGGATAACAAGTTTAATGAATTGCTCACGCATCTTCCCCAACCACCACCGGCTGCACCTATCGCACCTCTGCAACGACAACAACAACGCCCCCTTCCAAATCAGTTCGGACGAGCGAAGCGTGTTCCTCTTGAGGATGGCCAAACTACTGGTGCTGCTGTACTTACTGTTGATGCTTCTTTGGCTCCTGCTCCTGCTGCTGCTGGTGCCGAGGAGGAGGATGATTACGCGGGCGATTATGAGGATGAGTTTGATCAAAATCATAACTACGTGCAACCACCAGCACCAGGTCGTCCACATGCAAATAATCGCAATGGTAGGCCTGCACCACCACTTCAGGTACGAGATCATGACCATCTTCCTAAATTAAAATTGAATATTCCACCATTCGAGGGTAGATATGTTCCTGATATATATCTTACTTGGGAGTTAGAAACTGAACAACGTTTTACATGTTTACAATATCCCGAGGAACGACGTGTTGCTGCTGCTGTTTGTGCTTTCACTAGTTTTGCATGTGCATGGTGGTCTGAACATTGTAGATTATATCCTATTCCAGCTACGTGGGCTGCTTTGAAAACTGCTATGCGTACTCGTTGGGTTCCACCATATTATCAACGTGAATTACTTCAAAAATTGCAGCGCTTAAGACAAGGAAAAAATTCTGTAGAAGAATATTATCAGGAATTACAAACTGGCATGATTAGATGTGGTATTGTTGAGGAGAATGAAGCTATGCTTGCATGTTTCATGGGTGGATTAAATAGAGAGATTCAGACCATTCTAGAGTATAAGGAGTATAATAATATCACTCGTTTATTCCATCTTGCTTGTAAAGCTGAACGTGAAGTGCAGGATCGACAGGCATTGGCGCGAACTAATTTTTCTGCAGGTCGATCTTCATCATGGACACCACGTGCCTCCTCTACTCCCACACGTCCTACTGCGGCACCACTGACTTCAGCCACCAATTCCAACCGAGATACAAGAAAACAGGCACCACCACCACCATCTGCCAAGAGTACACCTTCTGGGCCTGCCTGCCCAGAGCTCTTCTTCATCTATGGCATCAACAGGGCACACACATGATATTATTTGTCGTCGTTGTAAGGGAAGAGGTCATTATGCGAGAGAATGCCAATCTCCGCGTGTTATGATTGCTACTGAGGATGGTGGGTATGAGTCCGCTAGTGATTATGATGAGGAGACTTTGGCTCTTATTACAAGTGAAGAACACGGTGGAGATGATTCTGATCATGAGACGCAATACATGGCTCCTGAAGACGCTGACAGGTATGAATGTTTAGTTGCTCAACGTGTTTTGAGTGTGCAGGTCACACAAGCTGAGCAAAATCAGAGGCATAATTTGTTCCATACAAAGGGAGTTGTGAAGGAACGTTCTGTTCGCGTCATCATAGATGGAGGGAGCTGCAACAACTTGGCTAGCATGGAGATGGTGGAGAAGCTATCTCTCACCACAAGACCACATCCACATCCTTACTATATCCAATGGTTCAACAACAGCGGCAAGGTTAAGGTATCACGTACTGTTCGTGTGCATTTTAGTATCTCTACATATGCTGATTATGTTGATTGTGATGTGGTACCCATGCAAGCATGTTCATTATTACTTGGTAGACCATGGCAATTTGATAAAAATTCTGTACACCATGGTAGAAACAATCAGTATACTCTTGTTCATAAGGTGATGAGGACATCAATACCATTGTTACACCCACAGCCCCTGCTTCTATACATACTGGACCAATTACTAGAGCTCGCGCACGCCAATTAAATTATCAGGTACTTTCGTTTCTTGGTAATGATTCTAAAGTCCATGAGAATATGATGCTGCCTAAATTGGATACATTTGTTTTGCTTACAAATGAAGGCCCTAGCTTGGACAAGAAAGAGGAACCTTGGAGCAAGTTCAAGCATGGAGATGATGGCATGCACAAGGGGAACAAGAACGGAGTTACAAGTGATGATTTCAGGACTTTGAAGCCACCATAATGAGTGCAGGAAGCCTTGGACGAAATATACAAGATGTCACTTCATAAATTTCGTCCAGAGGCTATTATAGGTGCTGCGTCACCTTATTATTGGGCCAGGCCCATGTAATTTCGAAATACTTGAGTATAGGCTGTTTTTAGAGTCCGTATGTGTGGGGAAACAAGAGATAGGGTTGGTTTCGGACCCCTCCTTCCAGGGCCACGAAATCCCCTCCTCTTCCTCCATATATACAGCCCTTAGGGCACCGTTTAGACTTTGGGTTTTGTTTAGATTAAAAGTTCGCCATAGCTGCAACTTCGCGTACTTCGTTTGTGTTCAACGACCAGACCAAGACGTCACAGAACCCCACCTTGATCAATAAAGCTTTCATCTTATATTCGCAATATCCAGATTGCAAATCTTAGTTTCTTGCTTGTTCTTCGTTTGCTTGCAGGAGATAGACCCTCGTGGTCAGGTTGATTGTGCTCCGGCGTGGTCAATAACCTCTCGGAGTTGGTTTAGCGATTGCTAAGGCGCGACGTCCTCGCACGTTCGTAGTCGGATCGTCAAAGTCTACTCCACCAAAAACGATAACTATCATCTCATCGAAAGATCGGGACACCCTCGCCTCTATCAAGTTGACACATGCTCCTTTACTCCAACTTCCTGATTTTAATAAGACTTTTGTGCTTGAATGTGATGCTAGTGGAATTGGATTAGGAGTTGTGTTATTACAAGATGGCAAACCTGTTGCTTACTTTTCTGAAAAATTGAGTGGGCCTAGTCTGAAGTATTCTACTTATGATAAAGAATTATATGCTCTTGTTCGGACCTTAGAAACATGGCAACATTATTTATGGCCCAAAGAATTTGTTATACATTCTGATCATGAATCTTTGAAACACATTAAAAGTCAAGCAAAACTGAACCGTAGACATGCCAAATGGGTCGAATTCATTGAGACTTTCCCTTATGTCATTAAACACAAGAAGGGTAAAGAAAATGTTATTGCTGATGCATTGTCTCGTCGTTATACTATGCTTTCACAACTTGACTTTAAAATATTTGGTTTGGAGACCATCAAAGATCAATATGTGCATGATCCTGAATTTAAAGATGTATTGCAGAATTGTAAAGAAGGGAGAACATGGAATAAGTTCGTCGTTAACGATGGATTTGTGTTTCGTGCTAACAAGCTATGCATTCCAGCTAGCTCCGTTCGTCTTTTGTTGTTGCAGGAGGCGCATGGAGGAGGATTAATGGGACACTTTGGCGTAAAGAAGACGGAGGATGTACTTGCTACACATTTCTTTTGGCCAAAGATGAGACGGGATGTTGAGCACTTTGTTGCTCGCTGCACTACATGTCAAAAAGCTAAGTCACGACTCAATCCTCATGGTTTATATATGCCTTTGCCTGTACCTAGTGTTCCATGGGAGGATATATCTATGGACTTTGTTTTGGGTTTACCTCGAACAAAGAAGGGGAGGGATAGCATATTTGTTGTCGTGGATAGGTTCTCGAAAATGGCACACTTTATACCATGTCATAAAAGCGATGATGCTGCTAATGTTGCTGATTTGTTCTTTCGTGAAATTATACGCTTGCATGGTGTGCCAAATACTATTGTTTCAGATCGTGATACTAAATTTCTTAGCCACTTTTGGAGATGTTTATGGGCTAAGTTGGGGACTAAACTGCTTTTTAGTACTACATGTCACCCCCAAACTGATGGACAAACTGAAGTAGTCAATAGAACATTGTCTACTATGCTTAGGGCTGTTTTGAAGAATAACAAGAAAATGTGGGAAGAATGCTTGCCTCATATTGAATTTGCTTATAATCGTTCATTGCATTCTACTACTAAGATGTGTCCTTTTGAAATTGTGTATGGTTTCCTTCCTCGTGCACCAATTGATTTGTTGCCTCTTCCATCTTCGGGGAAGGTTAATTTTGATGCTAAACAACGTGCTGAATTGATCTTAAAAATGCATGAGTTAACTAAGGAGAACATTGAGCGTATGAATGCTAAATATAAACTTGCTGGAGATAAGGGTAGAAAACATGTTGTGTTTGCACCTGGAGATCTTGTTTGGTTACATTTGCGTAAGGATAGATTTCCTGATTTGCGCAAATCAAAGCTAATGCCACGTGCTGATGGTCCTTTTAAGGTGTTAGAGAAAATAAATGATAATGCATATAAACTTGAGCTGCCTGCAGATTTTGGGGTTAGTCCCACTTTTAACATTGCAGATCTGAAGCCTTATTTGGGTGAGGAAGATGAGCTTCCGTCGAGGACGACTTCATTTCAAGAAGCGGAGGATGATGAGGACATCAATACCATTGTTACACCCACAGCCCCTGCTTCTATACATACTGGACCAATTACTAGAGCTCGCGCACGTCAATTAAAATATCAGGTACTTTCGTTTCTTGGTAATGATTCTAAAGTTCATGAGAATATGATGCTGCCTAAATTGGATACATTTGTTTTGCTTACAAATGAAGGGCCTAGCTTGGACAAGAAAGAGGAACCTTGGAGCAAGTTCAAGCATGGAGATGATGGCATGCACAAGGGGAACAAGAACGGAGTTACAAGTGATGATTTCAGGACTTTGAAGCCACCATAATGAGTGCAGGAAGCCTTGGACGAAATATACAAGATGTCACTTCATAAATTTCGTCCAGAGGCTATTATAGGTACTGCGTCACCTTATTATTGGGCCAGGCCCATGTAATTTCGAAATACTTGAGTATAGGCTGTTTTTAGAGTCCGTATGTGTGGGGAAACAAGAGATAGGGTTGGTTTCGGACCCCTCCTTCAAGGGCCACGAAATCCCCTCCTCTTCCTCCATATATACAGCCCTTAGGGCACCGTTTAGACTTTGGGTTTTGTTTAGATTAAAAGTTCGCCATAGCTGCAACTTCGCGTACTTCGTTTGTGTTCAACGACCAGACCAAGACGTCACAGAACCCCACCTTGATCAATAAAGCTTTCATCTTATATTCGCAATATCCAGATTGCAAATCTTAGTTTCTTGCTTGTTCTTCGTTTGCTTGCAGGAGATAGACCCTCGTGGTCAGGTTGATTGGGCTCCGGCGTGGTCAATAACCTCTCGGAGTTGGTTTAGCGATTGCTAAGGCGCGACGTCCTCGCACGTTCGTAGTCGGATCGTCAAAGTCTACTCCACCAAAAACGATAGCTATCATCTCATCGAAAGATCGGGACACCCTCGCCTCTATCAAGTGGTATCAGATTCCCAGGTTGCTCGGTGAGATTTACAGTTTTTCGTAGTTTAGATCGAGTCTGTTCTTCATACCTACAGTCCAGGAAAAAGCCAAAAAAAAAAATTAGGGTTAGTTCATCATATCCGAACCAATCTGAGCCTTTGCATAATCTTTTTAGGGTTTTTGCTTTGTTGAATTTGCGGTTGCATCGTCGTGTCAAGTTGCTGGTCTTAGCGTCTAGTTCTTTAGAGTTTCGAGTTCTGTTCACAAGTTGTCACGCTGCCGCCGCACCATCATCATCGCCCCTACCATATACCACCACAGCTTATCTGCTATTTCTCTGAGTCCATATACCACCACCGATCCGAGTCCATATACCACCACCGATCCGAGTCCATATACCACCACCAATCCGAGCCCACATATACTACCGTCATATACCATCACCAGTCCGAGTTCCACCAGATTCATCTCTGCCACCAGTCCTAGTCCGAGTCCAGTATTTATTCCTTTATTTTAGAGTTCCAGATCACGCGATACTACGAGTCGTGAACAAGTCGGATTCGCCAATTTTCGTGCTACCCGCAGAAGAAAAATAGTTCCAGTTTCAAAAAAAAAAAACTAAGTCTGGAAAATTCTGGATAGGCAGTTTTTAGACCATTTGTAGACTTTTTCGAAAAAAAATTGTTGCGGAGCAAAAAAAAAAAGAGGAAAAAAAAAGTGCAAAAAAAAAGAAAAAAATTCAGAGTGTGCTCCTCCCTTGTTTACGTGCAGCGCCGTGATTTTTGTTAGTGTTCTAGGCTCGCGTCTCTAGCACGGTCTAGCCTAGGACCAGCACAGTACCGTCGTTGAGAGTTTATTCAACATTGCATCTCTGAATTGATTATTGCTGACCCTTTTTGCTACCATATCATAAGCCTTCCCAGCTCCACATACATCTACATCGTGCGTTTGACACCACCTGGCAATCGCTCTGTCCAAGCTCTGAGAGTTTTGACTACAAAGGTTGCCGATCACCACCTGCTGCTGGGTAAGAACTAGTAAGAATTTGAGATTTGCTTGACGGATTTGTGACACCACACCACACCACCACCACTTTCTAGTAGTCTGTAGGATCATATTCTTGTGTGTTTCTATTGCTGCTAACCATGGCAGGATCACAAGCCGACGAGATTGACTGGGAGAACATGACGAACAAGGAGTGCATGATAAATTTCAGCAAATGATGAGTGGCCAGGTGGGAGATGTGCTAAACAGATTTGAAGAGGCCATGGAGAAGATAGATGGCATGGAGAAGTCGTTCGAGACAAAGCTGGATAACAAGTTTAATGAATTGCTCACGCGTCTTCCCCAACCACCACCGGCTGCACCTGTCGTACCTCTGCAACGACAACAACAACGCCCCCTTCGAAATCAGTTCGGACGAGCGAAGCGTGTTCCTCTTGAGGATGGCCAAACTTCTGGTGCTGCTGTACCTACTGTTGATGCTTCTTTGGTTCCTGCTCCTGCTGCTGCTGGTGCCGAGGAGGAGGATGATTACGCGGGCGATTATGAGGATGAGGTTGATCAAAATCATAACTACGTGCAACCACCAGCACCAGGTCGTCCACATGCAAATAATCGCAATGGTAGGCCTGCACCACCACTTCAGGTACGAGATCATGACCATCTTCCTAAATTAAAATTGAATATTCCACCATTCGAGGGTAGATATGTTCCTGATATATATCTTACTTGGGAGTTAGAAACTGAACAACGTTTTACATGTTTACAATATCCCGAGGAACGACGTGTTGCTGCTGCTGTTTGTGCTTTCACTAGTTTTGCATGTGTATGGTGGTCTGAACATTGTAGATTATATCCTATTCCAGCTACGTGGGCTGCTTTGAAAACTGCTATGCGTACTCGTTGGGTTCCACCATATTATCAAAGTGAATTACTTCAAAAATTGCAGCGCTTAAGACAAGGAAAAAATTCTGTAGAAGAATATTATCAGGAATTACAAACTGGCATGATTAGATGTGGTATTGTTGAGGAGAATGAAGCTATGCTTGCACGTTTCATGGGTGGATTAAATAGAGAGATTCAGACCATTCTAGAGTATAAGGAGTATAATAATATCACTCGTTTATTCCATCTTGCTTGTAAAGCTGAACGTGAAGTGCAGGATCGACAGGCATTGGCGCGAACTAATTTTTCTGCAGGTCGATCTTCATCATGGACACCGCGTGCCTCCTCTACTCCCACACATCCTACTGCGGCACCACTGACTTCAGCCGCCAATTCCAATCGAGATACAAGAAAACAGGCACCACCACCACCATCTGCCAAGAGTACACCTTCAAGGCCTGCCCAGAGCTCTTCTTCATCTATGGCATCAACAGGGCACACACATGATATTATTTGTCGTCGTTGTAAGGGAAGAGGTCATTATGCGAGAGAATGCCAATCTCCGCGTGTTATGATTGCTACTGAGGATGGTGGGTATGAGTCCGCTAGTGATTATGATGAGGAGACTTTGGCTCTTATTACAAGTGAAGAACACGGTGGAGATGATTCTGATCATGAGACGCAATACATGGCTCCTGAAGACGCTGACAGGTATGAATGTTTAGTTGCTCAACGTGTTTTGAGTGTGCAGGTCACACAAGCTGAGCAAAATCAGAGGCATAATTTGTTCCATACAAAGGGAGTTGTGATGAGGACATCAATACCATTGTTACACCCACAACCCCTGCTTCTATACATACTGGACCAATTACTAGAGCTCGCGCACGCCAATTAAAATATCAGGTACTTTCGTTTCTTGGTAATGATTCTAAAGTTCATGAGAATATGATGCTGCCTAAATTGGATACATTTGTTTTGCTTACAAATGAAGGGCCTAGCTGGGACAAGAAAGAGGAACCTTGGAGCAAGTTCAAGCATGGAGATGATGGCATGCACAAGGGGAACAAGAACGGAGTTACAAGTGATGATTTCAGGACTTTGAAGCCACCATAATGAGTGCAGGAAGCCTTGGACGAAATATACAAGATGTCACTTCATAAATTTCGTCCAGAGGCTATTATAGGTGCTGCGTCACCTTATTATTGGGCCAGGCCCATGTAATTTCGAAATACTTGAGTATAGGCTGTTTTTAGAGTCCGTATGTGTGGGGAAACAAGAGATAGGGTTGGTTTCGGACCCCTCCTTCAAGGGCCACGAAATCCCCTCCTCTTCCTCCATATATACAGCCCTTAGGGCACCGTTTAGACTTTGGGTTTTGTTTAGATTAAAAGTTCGCTATAGCTGCAACTTCGCGTACTTCGTTTGTGTTCAACGACCAGACCAAGACGTCACAGAACCCCACCTTGATCAATAAAGCTTTCATCTTATATTCGCAATATCCAGATTGCAAATCTTAGTTTCTTGCTTGTTCTTCGTTTGCTTGCAGGAGATAGACCCTCGTGGTCAGGTTGATTGTGCTCCGGCGTGGTCAATAACCTCTCGGAGTTGGTTTAGCGATTGCTAAGGCGCGACGTCCTCGCACGTTCGTAGTCGGATCGTCAAAGTCTACTCCACCAAAAACGATAGCTATCATCTCATCGAAAGATCGGGACACCCACGCCTCTATCACTAGTAGTCTGTAGCATCATATTCTTGTGTGTTTCTATTGCTGCTAACCATGGCAGGATCACAAGCCGACGAGATTGACTGGGAGAACATGACGAACAAGGAGTTGCATGATAAATTTCAGCAAATGATGAGTGGCCAGGTGGGAGATGTGCTAAACAGATTTGAAGAGGCCATGGAGAAGATAGATGGCATGGAGAAGTCGTTCGAGACAAAGCTGGATAACAAGTTTAATGAATTGCTCACGCGTCTTCCCCAACCACCACCGGCTGCACCTGTCGCACCTCTGCAACGACAACAACAACGCCCCCTTCCAAATCAGTTCGGACGAGCGAAGCGTGTTCCTCTTGAGGATGGCCAAACTTCTGGTGCTGCTGTACCTACTGTTGATGCTTCTTTGGCTCCTGCTCCTGCTGCTGCTGGTGCCGAGGAGAAGGATGATTACGCGGGCGATTATGAGGATGAGGTTGATCAAAATCATAACTACGTGCAACCACCAGCACCAGGTCGTCCACATGCAAATAATCGCAAAGGTAGGCCTGCACCACCACTTCAGGTACGAGATCATGACCATCTTCCTAAATTAAAATTGAATATTCCACCATTCGAGGGTAGATATGTTCCTGATATATATCTTACTTGGGAGTTAGAAACTGAACAACGTTTTACATGTTTACAATATCCCGAGGAACGACGTGTTGCTGCTGCTGTTTGTGCTTTCACTAGTTTTGCATGTGTATGGTGGTCTGAACATTGTAGATTATATTCTATTCCAGCTACGTGGGCTGCTTTGAAAACTGCTATGCGTACTCGTTGGGTTCCACCATATTATCAACGTGAATTACTTCAAAAATTGCAGCGCTTAAGACAAGGAAAAAATTCTGTAGAAGAATATTATCAGGAATTACAAACTGGCATGATTAGATGTGGTATTGTTGAGGAGAATGAAGCTATGCTTGCACGTTTCATGGGTGGATTAAATAGAGAGATTCAGACCATTCTAGAGTATAAGGAGTATAATAATATCACTCGTTTATTCCATCTTGCTTGTAAAGCTGAACGTGAAGTGCAGGATCGACAGGCATTGGCGCGAACTAATTTTTCTGCAGGTCGATCTTCATCATGGACACCGCGTGCCTCCTCTACTCCCACACGTCCTACTGCGGCACCACTGACTTCAGCCGCCAATTCCAACTGAGATACAAGAAAACAGGCACCACCACCAGCCAAGAGTACACCTTCTGGGCCTGCCCAGAGCTCTTCTTCATCTATGGCATCAACAGGGCACACACATGATATTATTTGTCGTCGTTGTAAGGGAAGAGGTCATTATGCGAGAGAATGCCAATCTCCGCGTGTTATGATTGCTACTGAGGATGGTGGGTATGAGTCCGCTAGTGATTATGATGAGGAGACTTTGGCTCTTATTACAAGTGAAGAACACGGTGGAGATGATTCTGATCATGAGACGCAATACATGGCTCCTGAAGACGCTGACAGGTATGAATGTTTAGTTGCTCAATGTGTTTTGAGTGTGCAGGTCACACAAGCTGATGAGGACATCAATACCATTGTTACACCCACAGCCCCTGCTTCTATACATACTGGACCAATTACTAGAGCTCGCGCACGTCAATTAAAATATCAGGTACTTTCGTTTCTTGGTAATGATTCTAAAGTTCATGAGAATATGATGCTGCCTAAATTGGATACATTTGTTTTGCTTACAAATGAAGGGCCTAGCTTGGACAAGAAAGAGGAACCTTGGAGCAAGTTCAAGCATGGAGATGATGGCATGCACAAGGGGAACAAGAACGGAGTTACAAGTGATGATTTCAGGACTTTGAAGCCACCATAATGAGTGCAGGAAGCCTTGGACGAAATATACAAGATGTCACTTCATAAATTTCGTCCAGAGGCTATTATAGGTGCTGCGTCACCTTATTATTGGGCCAGGCCCATGTAATTTCGAAATACTTGAGTATAGGCTGTTTTTAGAGTACGTATGTGTGGGGAAACAAGAGATAGGGTTGGTTTCGGACCCCTCCTTCAAGGGCCACGAAATCCCCTCCTCTTCCTCCATATATACAGCCCTTAGGGCACCGTTTAGACTTTGGGTTTTGTTTAGATTAAAAGTTCGCCATAGCTGCAACTTCGCGTACTTCGTTTGTGTTCAACGACCAGACCAAGACGTCACAGAACCCCACCTTGATCAATAAAGCTTTCATCTTATATTCGCAATATCCAGATTGCAAATCTTAGTTTCTTGCTTGTTCTTCGTTTGCTTGCAGGAGATAGACCCTCGTGGTCAGGTTGATTGTGCTCCGGCGTGGTCAATAACCTCTCGGAGTTGGTTTAGCGATTGCTAAGGCGCGACGTCCTCGCACGTTCGTAGTCGGATCGTCAAAGTCTACTCCACCAAAAACGATAGCCATCATCTCATCGAAAGATCGGGACACCCTCGCCTCTATCAGTTTGTAATTCCTGATAATATTCTTCTACAGAATTTTTTCCTTGTCTTAAGCGCTGCAATTTTTGATGTAATTCACGTTGATAATATGGTGGAACCCAACGAGTACGCATAGCAGTTTTCAAAGCAGCCCACGTAGCTGGAATAGGATATAATCTACAATGTTCAGACCACCATACACATGCAAAACTAGTGAAAGCACAAACAGCAGCAGCAACACGTCGTTCCTCGGGATATTGTAAACATGTAAAACGTTGTTCAGTTTCTAACTCCCAAGTAAGATATATATCAGGAACATATCTACCCTCGAATGGTGGAATATTCAATTTTAATTTAGGAAGATGGTCATGATCTCGTACCTGAAGTGGTGGTGCAGGCCTACCATTGCGATTATTTGCATGTGGACGACCTGGTGCTGGTGGTTGCACGTAGTTATGATTTTGATCAACCTCATCCTCATAATCGCCCGCGTAATCATCCTCCTCCTCGGCACCAGCAGCAGCAGGAGCAGGAGCCAAAGAAGCATCAACAGTAGGTACAGCAGCACCAGAAGTTTGGCCATCCTCAAGAGGAACACGCTTCGCTCGTCCGAACTGATTTGGAAGGGGGCATTGTTGTTGTCGTTGCAGAGGTACGACAGGTGCAGCCGGTGGTGGTTGGGGAAGACGCGTGAGCAATTCATTAAACTTGTTATCCAGCTTTGTCTCGAACGACTTCTCCATGCCATCTATCTTCTCCATGGCCTCTTCAAATCTGTTTAGCACATCTCCCACCTGGCCACTCATCATTTGCTGAAATTTATCATGCAACTCCTTGTTCGTCATGTTCTCCCAGTCAATCTCGTCGGCTTGTGATCCTGCCATGGTTAGCAGCAATAGAAACACACAAGAATATGATCCTACAGACTACTAGAAAGTGGTGGTGGTGTGGTGTGGTGTCACAAATCCGTCAAGCAAATCTCAAATTCTTACCAGTTCTTACCCAGCAGCAGGTGGTGATCGGCAACCTTTGTAGTCAAAACTCTCAGAGCCTGGACAGAGCGATTGCCAGGTGGTGTCAAACACACGATGTAGATGTATGTGGAGCTGGGAAGGCTTATGATATGGTAGCAAAAAGGGTCAGCAATAATCAATTCAGAGATGCAATGTTGAATAAACTCTCAACGACGGTACTGTGCTGGTCCTAGGCTAGACCGTGCTAGAGACGCGAGCCTAGAACACTAACAAAAATCACGGCGCTGCACGTAAACAAGGGAGTAGCACACTCTGATTTTTTTTTTTGCAATTTTTTTTCCTCTTTTTTTTTGCTCCGCAACAATTTTTTTTTGAAAAAGTCTACAAATGGTCTAAAAACTGCCTAGCCAGAATTTTCCAGACTTAGTTTTTTTTTTTTGAAACTGGAACTATTTTTCTTCTGCGGGTAGCACGAAAATTGGGGAATCCGACTTGTTCACGACTCGTAGTATCGCGTGATCTGGAACTCTAAAATAAAGGAATAAATACTGGACTCGGACTAGGACTGGTGGCAGAGATGAATATGGTGGAACTCGGACTGGTGATGGTATATGACGGTAGTATATGTGGGCTCGGATTGGTGGTGGTATATGGACTCGGATCGGTGGTGGTATATGGACTCGGATCGGTGGTGGTATATGGACTCAGAGAAATAGCAGATAAGCTGTGGTGGTATATGGTAGGGGCGATGATGATGGTGCGGCGGCGGCGTGACAACTTGTGAACAGAACTCGAAACTCTAAAGAACTAGACGCTAAGACCAGCAACTTGACACGACGATGCAACCGCAAATTCAACAAAGCAAAAACCCGAAAAAGATTATGCAAAGGCTCAGATTGGTTCGGATATGATGAACTAACCCTAAATATATTTTTTGGCTTTTTCCTGGACTGTAGGTATGAAGAACAGACTCGATCTAAACTACGAAAAACTGTAAATCTCACCGAGCAACCTGGGAATCTAATACCACTTGATAGAGCCGAGGGTGTCCCGATCTTTCGATGAGATGATAGCTATCGTTTTTGGTGGAGTAGACTTTGACGATCCGACTACGAACATACGAGGACGTCGCGCCTTAGCAATCGCTAAACCAACTCCGAGAGGTTATTGACCACGCCGGAGCACAATCAACCTGACCACGAGGGTCTATCTCCTGCAAGCAAACGAAGAACAAGCAAGAAACTAAGATTTGCAATCTTGATATAGGCGGGGGTGTCCCGATCTTTCGATGAGATGATAACTATCGATTTGGTGGAGCCGACTTTGACGATCCGACTACAAACGTGCACGACGTTGCGCCTTAGCAATCGGTAAACCAATCTCCTGAGGTTACTGACGATGCTAGAAACACGATCAGCCTGACCACGAAGGTCTATTCCTGCACGCAATCGAAGAACAAGCAAGAATATGATAATGCAATCTGAATATTGCGAATATAGATGAAGTATTGATAATGGTGGGGATCCGAAAACGGTCTTGGTCTGGTCGTTGGACACAAACGAAGTACACGAAGTTGCAATGGCTAACTTTTAACTAAACAAATCCCAAGCAAAAAGCTACTAGATGGATCTACTTATATAGGAGCAAGGGGTGGCGGCCAAGGAGGTGGGAGGACGTCCCAAGGCAGCCTAAAACTAACCCTAGGTCGTACAAGGCCAATGGGCCCAAGTGGAGGTGATGCAACACCTTTGGACTTGTAGTTTGACTCGGATTCTGCTACAGCGTCAGATTGTTTTGACGACAACTGATGAGGACATCAATACCATTGTTACACCCATAGCCCCTGCTTCTATACATACTGGACCAATTACTAGAGCTCGCGCACGCCAATTAAATTATCAGGTACTTTCGTTTCTTGGTAATGATTCTAAAGTTCATGAGAATATGATGCTGCCTAAATTGGATACATTTGTTTTGCTTACAAATGAAGGCCCTAGCTTGGACAAGAAAGAGGAACCTTGGAGCAAGTTCAAGCATGGAGATGATGGCATGCACAAGGGGAACAAGAACGGAGTTACAAGTGATGATTTCAGGACTTTGAAGCCACCATAATGAGTGCAGGAAGCCTTGGACGAAATATACAAGATGTCACTTCATAAATTTCGTCCAGAGGCTATTATAGGTGCTGCGTCACCTTATTATTGGGCCAGGCCCATGTAATTTCGAAATAATTGAGTATAGGCTATTTTTAGAGTCCGTATGTGTGGGGAAACAAGAGATAGGGTTGGTTTCGGACCCCTCCTTCAAGGGCCACGAAATCCCCCCCCTCTTCCTCCATATATACAGCCCTTAGGGCACCGTTTAGACTTTGGGTTTTGTTTAGATTAAAAGTTCGCCATAGCTGCAACTTCGCGTACTTCGTTTGTGTTCAACGACCAGACCAAGACGTCACAGAACCCCACCTTGATCAATAAAGCTTTCATCTTATATTCGCAATATCCAGATTGCAAATCTTAGTTTCTTGCTTGTTCTTCGTTTGCTTGCAGGAGATAGACCCTCGTGGTCAGGTTGATTGTGCTCCGGCGTGGTCAATAACCTCTCGGAGTTGGTTTAGCGATTGCTAAGGCGCGACGTCCTCGCACGTTCGTAGTCGGATCGTTAAAGTCTACTCCACCAAAAACGATAGCTATCATCTCATCGAAAGATCGGGACACCCTCGCCTCTATCAACAACTCCCTTTGTATGGAACAAATTATGCCTCTGATTTTGCTCAGCTTGTGTGACCTGCACACTCAAAACACGTTGAGCAACTAAACATTCATACCTGTCAGCGTCTTCAGGAGCCATGTATTGCGTCTCATGATCAGAATCATCTCCACCGTGTTCTTCACTTGTAATAAGAGCCAAAGTCTCCTCATCATAATCACTAGCGGACTCATACCCACCATCCTCAGTAGCAATCATAACACGCGGAGATTGGCATTCTCTCGCATAATGACCTCTTCCCTTACAACGACGACAAATAATATCATGTGTGTGCCCTGTTGATGCCATAGATGAAGAAGAGCTCTGGGCAGGCCCAGAAGGTGTACTCTTGGCAGATGGTGGTGGTGGTGCCTGTTTTCTTGTATCTCGATTGGAATTGGCGGCTGAAGTTAGTGGTGCCGCAGTAGGACGTGTGGGAGTAGAGGAGGCACGCGGTGTCCATGATGAAGATCGACCTGCAGAAAAATTAGTTCGCGCCAATGCCTGTCGATCCTGCACTTCACGTTCAGCTTTACAAGCAAGATGGAATAAACGAGTGATATTATTATACTCCTTATACTCTAGAATGGTCTGAATCTCTCTATTTAATCCACCCATGAAACGTGCAAGCATAGCTTCATTCTCCTCAACAATACCACATCTAATCATGCCAGTTTGTAATTCCTGATAATATTCTTCTACAGAATTTTTTCCTTGTCTTAAGCGCTGCAATTTTTGAAGTAATTCACGTTGATAATATGGTGGAACCCAACGAGTACGCATAGCAGTTTTCAAAGCAGCCCACGTAGCTGGAATAGGATATAATCTACAATGTTCAGACCACCATACACATGCAAAAGTAGTGAAAGCACAAACAGCAGCAGCAACACGTCGTTCCTCGGGATATTGTAAACATGTAAAACGTTGTTCAGTTTCTAACTCCCAAGTAAGATATATATCAGGAACATATCTACCCTCGAATGGTGGAATATTCAATTTTAATTTAGGAAGATGGTCATGATCTCGTACCTGAAGTGGTGGTGCAGGCCTACCATTGCGATTATTTGCATGTGGACGACCTGGTGCTGGTGGTTGCACGTAGTTATGATTTTGATCAACCTCATCCTCATAATCGCCCGCGTAATCATCCTCCTCCTCGGCACCAGCAGCAGCAGGAGCAGGAGCCAAAGAAGCATCAACAGTAGGTACAGCAGCACCAGAAGTTTGGCCATCCTCAAGAGGAACACGCTTCGCTCGTCCGAACTGATTTGGAAGGGGGCGTTGTTGTTGTCGTTGCAGAGGTGCGACAGGTGCAGCCGGTGGTGGTTGGGGAAGACGCGTGAGCAATTCATTAAACTTGTTATCCAGCTTTGTCTCGAACGACTTCTCCATGCCATCTATCTTCTCCATGGCCTCTTCAAATCTGTTTATCCTCTAACTTTTTTTTTTGTGGCTTTTTTTTGGACAATAGGTAAGAAAATAAATCTAATCTAGGGAAAACTGGAAATTCTCACCGAGCAACCTGAAAACTGATACCACTTGATAGAGGAGGGGGTGTCCCGATCTTTCGATGAGATGATAACTATCGATTTGGTGGAGTCGACTTTGACGATCCGACTACAAACGTGCACGACGTTGTGCCTTAGCAATCACTAAACCAATCTCCCGAGGTTACTGACGATGCTGAAAGCACGATCAGCCTGACCACGAAGGTCTATTCCTGCACGCAATCGAAGAACAAGCAAGAATATGATAATGCAATCTGAATATTGCGAATATAGATGAAGTATTGATAAAGGTGGGGATCCGAAAGCGGTCTTGGTCTGGTCGTTGGACACAAACGAAGTACACGAAGTTGCAATGGCTAACTTTTAACTAAACAAATCCCAAGCAAAAAGCTACTAGATGGATCTACTTATATAGGAGCAAGGGGTGGCGGCCAAGGAGGTGGGAGGACGTCCCAAGGCAGCCAAAAACTAACCCTAGGTCGTACAAGGCCAATGGGCCCAAGTGGAGGTGATGCAACACCTTTGGACTTGTAGTTTGACTCGGATTCTGCTACAGCGTCAGATTGTTTCGACGACAACTCAACGCTCCGGATGAATTTGAAGGTGAAACCAATTGGGTTAGAAAGAGCACGAAATCTACTTTCCAACAAAAAAAGAATCACCCAATTCGGAGTCCGTATGAAATAGTTCTTGGCGTTTTGAGTCAGGTATGTCTGTGCAGTCCGAATCTGAATCCAGAACATGAGAGACTTGGACTCTATCTTCTCTTGGCCCAAAAGTGACGTGAGAGGACTTTTTGAACAGCACATAAACTTCTCTTTTTCCCTTATGTTCATATGTGGATTGTACAAATCTCCCATACACCTGCAATTAGACATGGCACAAAAGTTTGTAAAGTATTTTTGTCTTGGATGACATAAATAAATTATTGCATAGTTTGCATTAGAAATCACCTCACAAATAAACATGTATGCAATATTTTTGGTCGTATCCAAGGTAGTCATGTCCTCATCAAATCTGGATATTGCGAATATAAGATGAAAGCTTTATTGATCAAGGTGGGGTTCTGTGACGTCTTGGTCTGGTCGTTGAACACAAATGAAGTACGCGAAGTTGCAGCTATGGCGAACTTTTAATCTAAACAAAACCCAAAGTCTAAACGGTGCCCTAAGGGCTGTATATATGGAGGAAGAGGAGGGGATTTCGTGGCCCTTGAAGGAGGGGTCCGAAACCAACCCTATCTCTTGTTTCCCCACACATACGGACTCTAAAAACAGCCTATACTCAAGTATTTCGAAATTACATGGGCCTGGCCCAATAATAAGGTGACGCAGCACCTATAATGGCCTCTGGACGAAATTTATGAAGTGACATCTTGTATATTTCGTCCAAGGCTTCCTGCACTCATTATGGTGGCTTCAAAGTCCTGAAATCATCACTTGTAACTCCGTTCTTGTTCCCCTTGTGCATGCCATCATCTCCATGCTTGAACTTGCTCCAAGGTTCCTCTTTCTTGTCCAAGCTAGGCCCTTCATTTGTAAGCAAAACAAATGTATCCAATTTAGGCAGCATCATATTCTCATGAACTTTAGAATCATTACCAAGAAACGAAAGTACCTGATATTTTAATTGGCGTGCGCGAGCTCTAGTAATTGGTCCAGTATGTATAGAAGTAGGGGCTGTGGGTGTAACAATGGTATTGATGTCCTCATCACCTGTTCACTGGACTCGTTGTCATCCTCCTCTTCACTGTCATCTTCACCTTCCTTTTTCTCACGGCCCCTGGTAGGTTTTTCCTTGTGCTGATCGATCTTGCCGCGGTGACCACCACGGCCTCCAGGGCCTTTCCCGCCAGCGCCATCTTGGCCTCTCTCCTTATCGTGCCTCTCATATTCAGCTTTTTGTCTTTCAACAAGCTGTTCTACTTGTTTGCATTCTTGGAGATCATGGCCCTTAGTTCTATGGATCTTGCAGTATGGCCCGTCTGATTTGCCAGTTTTCTCAGCTGCCGCTGCCGCCCAGCAATCAGTGCACGTGGCAGCTTCCTTGCCGGGTGCCTCGGTTTTTGCTTTCTTGCCGATGCTGGGAACGCTGGAGCTCTCAACGGCCATCACTGCTTTCCCTTTACGCTTCTTGTTGTGCTTTTTGTTCTTCTTCTTTGGGGCGGTGGTATCGTCGTCATCCTCTGAATCAACTTCAGCACTAATTTCCTCCCCTGGAAGTCTCCTCCCCTCCTCAGCACAAGCACACTTGTCTGCCAACGTGTAGAGTTAATTGACGGTCTTCGGTAACCGAACATTCATCTTGGCATGCATCCACCGATTGTGCACATTCGTGTGGAATGCGGCAATCACTGCCGCTGGATGTATCTTCGGGATGTTACGGTGTACTTGACTGAATCTTTGGAAATACTTCCGTAAGCTCTCCCCCTCCTTTTGCAAGAAAGCATGTAGGTCATTGGGCTGCCTGGGCTCTTGATGGCCGCCTATGAAGGCGCCAACGAATTCATTGCACAGGTCTGCCCAGGAGGAGATGGAATCCTCAGGCAGGTGCATCAGCCAAGACCTCACATTGGGTTTGAGTGAAAATGGGAAGTAATTGGCGAGCACCTTTTCAACCCTTCCCCCGGCAGCTTGGACGGCGATCGTATAGATGCCCAAAAACACTGCCGGGTTCAGTTTTCCATCGTATTTCTCCGGTAGGTCAGGCTTAAAGGTGCGAGACAATGGCCAACGAACTTCCCGCAGCTCACGAGTGAAGGCGGGGCACCCTACCACGTAAGGCAAGTACCCGCCAGCACTGGGCGCGGGTTCGTCAACGTCGGGACCATTATGCCTATCAGATTGACAGCGTGCCTCGCGGTGCCGCTCGATGGTAACACGGGCATCTTCCTTCTTTCTGTCCTTCAACACTTGGCGTTGATCTTGCTGAGCCCGCGGGTCGGACGAGGCCATGGATACCTTGTCAGGCTCATCGACACCCTGGGTTTGCTGAGACTGTCGTGGTTGCCCCTGGGTGAGCTGCCGCAGAGGGGACTGCACCGTGGGCGTAGTCCTCTCCACGTGGCCACCAACATGGGCTGCCGGCATCGTCTGCGGGTGCCGCGAAGGTTTCGCACTCAGCGACTTGTTGGCTTCGGCAAACCCGATGAGACTTTGGATGGTGGCTCTCCACTCGTCCATCTTGTCTGCTGCTGGTGGAAAGTTCAGCAGCAACTGAGCCCTGGCCATTGCTTCCGTTATCGTCTCCGGCATGGCGTGGGAGGCAGAGCGCGACGCCACTCGACTCCTGGACGAGTCAGAAGGAGCGTGGTTGTGCTCTTGCCACCTTGGGCCAATCACAAGGGCGGTCTAGCATGGTTGGGGCTGTACTTGGTGGCCAAGCTCCTGATCAGCTGGGCCCTTTCCATGCGGGCATGGTCGTTGTGGGTCGACGGCACCGCTCAGGGTCTTGTCACGCTCGCCCTATGTGGGACGGAGTGCGTGTCCTGATGTCGCCCCTCTGGCCGGCGCGGCCAGAGGATCTTGGCTTGCATAGGAGGGGGCGTCACCACTACGCTAGTTGCGCTCACTGGTGTGGCGGGGAGGCGGAAGCTCGATGTCCCCTCGGCCTGCACCGGTGTGGTCATGCACGCCAGAAGGTTGGAGGAGTTGGGTCGTCCCAGCGGCCCCAGCCCCCGCTTCGACGGCAGTGGGGGCGTTGGTAGCACCCCCCGCGGTGCCAGCCCCGCCCGCCGTGGCCGCGGCGCCCACGGCGCCCGCAGCCGCAGGCGAAGAAGCCTTCGAGGTGGAAGGATGCGCCACCGCATCGGTTTTCTTCTTGGGAGCCATTGGTGATGTAGAAGACGACGAAGATCGACGCACTGGTTGTTGCTTCAGATTTGCACAAGGGAGACCCCCTACCTGGCATGCCAAAGATGTCGTGGAGGAGCACGATCACCTATGGGGCAGGGATGCCCCTTTGTGGTTCAGCGAGGGATGATCACATTGCACAAAGAGCAGAAGTAGCAGGGCAGCACGATGATGACAACTCTTTTTTACCCAGGTTCGGGCCGCTTAGCAGCGTAAAACCCTACTCCTGCTTTGGTGCATTGATTTGGAGGAACACGAAGACATGGAGCGCTCAAGCCCGGCAAGGGTGCCTCGGGGAGAGCAGCTGCGCGTGTACAAGTGTAGAGGGATCAAAAGTTCGAACCCTTTGCTAGGTTGCCTCGGGCCTCCTTTTATAGCTTAAGGGGCGACCACAGTGGCAAAACAATCATTACAGCATGATTAGATAGCTGACAGTGTTATCATACCTAACTCTGGCAGTTAGGACAAAGTGCATTAAATGCACCGCTATGTGTCATGTGGAGGTTGAAGCCCGACAAGACTGCAGTGCCGCTTACCCAACTACCTCTTACCAGTGTGACACGCCATCAAGACGGGTGTCTATAAAGTTAATCTCCTCTCCAGCAGATGTCGCGTACCCGACATGATCCACCTAGCCACTTGAGAGCTCGACAGCGTACTGATTAGTGACTAGCGTATGATGAGGTGGAGCGGTGGCGTTCTGGCGAAGGTTTGCCGGCATGGAGCCTGTCGGGCTCTGATCTCGGCGGCCCCGGGAACCCTGCCGGGCGGCTTGGCCTTGTCCCCACGCGCAGTCTCGACCCTGTTGGGCTCGCCTTCCCGACAAGGGAGACCTTCCTGGGGAATTCTCTGGTCTCTTCGGTCTTCTTAAAGTGTTCTTTGATCTCACGAAGAGCGGTTTCTCTGGCTCATCATCAATCTAGTCTTGATACTAGATGTATGATCCGTCGTACGCCTGTGCATAAGTCCGGGCGGCAAACACAAATGTTTGCTGCACCAACAGGTGGCTGAGAAGCAATGTAGCGCAAAGCATTGATTCAAAACTTAGGCATTAACGAATATGCATTTCTCCTCACGGGGGGTTATAGTACTCAAATAAATATGCAAAGAAATTCTTTGAAGATTATTGAACATAATGGTTTGAAGAATAATGCACATATTCATCAGAACGCTGTTTGTTTCCCCACGAAGAAGCATTAGTGTGACCATAAGTTGGCCTGCGTCCATTTGACGACTTTGGTCCAAGTGAAGAATTTGTCCTGAGGTTTTTCGTCTTGTTTGGTGGTGTCATGATGACATTCACCTGAAGATTTTGAAGAAGACTTTTGGGCACCCAGATTTTCTTCAGTGGGGAACCATTCCTGCAGCTAGTACCAACAAATCTAGCAAATAGTTCACCATTCTGATTTTTGGAAAGTTTGTAATTGGAGTCAATGACTCATTTGAAGAATGTGAAGTATCACAGTTGTAACTAGATAGAGTGGATGGAGTAACTGGAGGTCCTTTTGTAGCAACCCATGTGGTTTTGGGATACTGCTATGCTTTCCAATATGATCCATCAGCATTAAGCTTCTCTCAAAAGCAAAACCCTCTTTCCTAGGGTTCCTGTTCAGAATCTGCTTCTAGAGCACATAACAAAGAGCTTGGTGCCCTTTGAGGCTTTTGTACATGCATGTGACATACAATTCCTCCAACCCTACATTGATATGGGGCTAACCCGGTGTAGGCCGATCTTTCACGATTTGGAGGGGATCCCACGAAGAACACAAAGAACACGAGGGGAAACACGAGGGAAATCATGAGAGGAACACTCAAGAACAAGTCCAATCACACATCCACTAGACAATCAAACACACAAGATCTAGAAGGGTACATGAACAACAAAGAGAAAGATACAAGGTAGAGTTCATCCCAAATCCAAAGGAGATGGGGGCTTGATGATCTAGATAGATCCTTCCCCGATCGGGGTCTTGATATCCCTCAGGATCTTCCCCTAGATGGAGGTCTTGGCCTCCAATGGAGTAGTCTCTCTCTCTCAAGAGGAGAAGGTAGGAGCAAAGATCACATACAAATGAGTTATCATATTTGCTAACCCTAACTAGAGGAAGGGGAAGGAGTATATATAGGCTAGTCCACGAATGGGTAAGTGTGGAGGGAATACATGGGCCTCTGGCCCGGTTAGGCACGCGCAGGTGCCGGACATCTGGGCTGGGGGCCGGATGTCTGGGGCTTCGGGACGAGCCGGATGTCCGGGGTCTCGGCCGGATGTCCGGGCTGAAGTGGCCAAACTTCTGGTGCGTTCTGTTATCGATGCCGGATTTCTGGGCTGGGGCCGGATGTCCGGCGGCTCGTGTCGGGCAGGATGTCCGGGCCTTGTAGCACTTCGGTTGCTGGGCTGCTGCTATTGTTGACATCTTCAGGGGCCGGATGTCCGGGGCTGTGGCCGGATGTCCGGGTCCTGGGAGCTATCTCCGTCTTCTTCTTCCGTCGTCGCTTCCATGCTTCCCTCGTGGATGGTGTAGTCGTTCCTTGGCGCTTGCACTCCTCCTCAACATCCGTGATGCTCCAACAATACCTATGCATGCACACGGGAGAAGTGTCAAGTAGTATACCATCCTCGAAGGGGTCAAGTGAGCACGTGTAAAGGAGATGATTCACCTTTGTGTATGTGAAGTAGATGTCGCACGTGTCACTTGCCGAACGGACTCTTGACATGGTGATGTCCATAGGATGCTCCGCATCATCTCCCCCCCCCCTTGGGAAAGATTCGACCTCGGATCGAAAACCAAATCACCATGGGAAAGAGATGGCTTCATCGTGTAGAAGTGGACGTTCACCAAGTACTCGTCATCTTGAAGCTCGAAATGGGCACTCTCCAATGTCGCACCGTCTTGTGATTCCTTCAAAAGGAGTAAGGACAACAAACACTTGGAAAAACAAATGTGGTTAGCATTAGTGCAAAACCAAGCATTCGAGAGGTGATTCACCCAACAAGTGTCATCATCAAGCATAGCATATGGTGTGACAAAGGATTGTGACATGTCATGTAAGCATATCAATCGAGCACAAGCAAAGATATCATGGGGACAAGCATGTAAATGGGAGGTAGAGATGCAAATATGTGTGACAAGTGAACAAGCATCTACCTCAAGATCATAGCAAGTATTCACAAAGCGCTCAATGAAAGGTCTATGGTAGGCATAGGAATCATTCACAACAACAAAGAAGATGAGATGTCTAAACACATGGAACAAGTGCAAGACAATCCAAGCATAACGTGCATAGGGTGTAGTGAATATAGTGTTGCACTCAAGACAATAGAAAGAGCAATTGTTCATCATGTGTGAGGCAATCAAGTCAATCACGTGACAAGCAATGGGACATGGCATATGTGAAGAAATGACATTGTTGCAACCAAACATATGATAGAAGCAAGTAATCCACAAGTCGGATGGAACACACAAGGCATATATATCATGATGCATGGAACGGGGAAAGTGACAAGTCGAAGCATGATCTCTAACATGTGTGCAATCAAATGGTCCGAGATGGCCAATAAGTCTCATGGTGCAAGCAACACAAGTAGTATGATCCGTAATATCCATGCTCAAGAAAGATGTCACCTTGAAGGCGTGTCCTTGTGCGTCCTTCACAATGCCGAAGCGCAAGTAAAAGTGGTGTAGAAGCGAGTCGTGGTAGAATGTATGGGGCTCACTCTCAAGAGCTCGAATGGTCAACTCACGTGAAGTGGAAGTCGACACAAAGTCCAAGTATCCTACACATGCACACAACAAAACAAAGAACATATGCGCATGGTAGATAAACACATCATCCATCATGATGGTTCTCTTCTCTTGCACATAACCATTAGGAGCACAAGTGCATTAATAATATGATGCAACAATGGCTATATTCATGGCACTAGGTATATGGTGCAAAGAAGTAAGACGAGCATGCTTCACAAGAAATGTGTCAAAATCTCCAAAGATATGCGAGAATGCTATGGGGGCAATCTCATTAGCAAGACTAAAATCATTGTTGCACTCAATACATGGAAAATCATCTAGCATGAGGGAGGCAAGATATGGAGATATATGACAAGAAGCAATAACAATCATGTGCAAAGCATGTAGATGGTTGTCATCAACCGCATGGAATGAGCAAGTATGAATCATGGGTGATGCAACGTAAGCAAGCATAGTAATCAAGTCGTGCAAGCTAGTAGTGCGAAGAAGCAACATACTAGAGGAAATCATGGCAATCATGTCATGTGAGCAAATAATAGGCATAGACAATGCACATGACATATCGCAAGCACGAACACAAAGCAAGATCATAGTATCATCATAGGCATGGGGTACAAGGCAAACATGGCAATAACAATCAATATCTCCACCAAGCTTGCAAATACACATACAAGTACTAGAATCATGGATCATTGGAAATGCAAAGCATGGGTCACCAAAGCATGTCATCCAAATGGAAATGAGCATATCATGCAAAGTGAACATGGCAAGATGGGCATATAATATATAATGGACAAGAACCCATAGCCAAGTGAGGGCCATGTAGAAGAGATGCACGAAGAGAGCGGTGGGAAAGACAATCCATGGGATCCCAAGTCATCGTTGCTCTCTAGAGCTCGTTTTGTCAACTCGTGGGATTGCGAGGTTGACAAGTATTCATGGGTACCTACACAAAAGAGACACAAACCAAAGAAATTATGTGCGTGGTAAATGTACACATCATCCATCATGATGTGCATGTGCACATGTGAGTTAGCACAAGATAAGCATCGCTCGAAGAAATTTGATGCATGATATAAGAACATGTCATCCATCATGAAAGAATAGTTGTTATGTATGACACGATGGGGACACAAATTGAGTGTGCAAGTATATGGCACAACAAGATCATTTGTATTCATGGGGAGCATATTGTGCACACAAGTAATGGGATCATGCAATGGATGGGATTGATCAAAATCTCCTAACATGTATGAGGAAACTATGGGGGTCTCCTCATGAGCAATATTGGAAACATCATATGGAGAAAATGGACAACATCCAAAAGAATGCATATCCGAAGCTAGGTGGTCATGGCATGGCATATGAGATGAATGATGCAAAGGGAGCATATCAATATCATCACAAGAAAAACAAATGCCAATAACCATGGGCTTATCATCTATGCCATATGTGCAAATTGGGTCTATTTTAATGGCATATGCATAGTCACTACGAAGAGATTGCAAATATGACATATGGTTGATCTCATGCATAGCATATGACAAGTCAAGCGGATTGTCAAACATGATGTGACCTAAAGAATTGTCACAAGAAATCCTATGTAACATGGCATCACAACTAATAGACTCCACATGAGAATCATCATACTCATCATAAATGGGCAAGAAATCATCACATAAGGATGTCGCACTAGCATGAAGCATGGTAGTAGGTGGATCAACATCATGCAAGCAATCATTGTCAAGATAGTCCACTAGTGGGACAAGAGCATCACCTTCACCTATGTTACCTTTGTCATTCCACTCAAGTGGTGTAGGTGAGGTGGTAAAGACCAAATGGTGGTCATCATCATCAACTTGATGGAACCATGTGGGGTGCATCATATTCCACCATGGCCATCGTCTTGTCCAAAGGAAGGACGTAGTCGTCGCGAATCGGGGCGTCATCATATATCGGACCTAGCACCAAATGAGAAGACACAATAGAGGTAGAGGTTAAGTCATTAGAAATCGAAGTGGCCTCATGAGACCTATCAACTATCTCACTATCTCTATGTGGTGGCTCACTCACTCCCTCAACGTAGGTGCACTCAATCTCACATATGGTGGAGTCACTCATCTCACTCAAGTGGTGGGGGTTGTGGCTCTCCTCACATGGGAATTGGGCAACACATCATATATGGGGCTAGTGGTGAAGTCACTTTCACTCTCAATATGGTGGCAAAAGTCACTCAAGTCATCATACGTCGACGTGGTCGAGGTGAAATACTCAACCATCTCATCGCCGTCGTCGTGGATGAAGGCCGAAGATGGCACATCATCAGTCTCCTCCATGACCGAAGGGAAAATCCCATGCTCGATCATATCGTCACCGTCATCGTGGATGAAGGCTGAAGATGGCACATCATCACTCTTGCCTCCTAAGATGGAAGCATCATCCTTGCTCGTCACCGTGTCGCTCACCTCCAAAGCATGTTCCTTGATTTGCTCCGTAGTCGTAGTCGTCGCCGCACCATCTTGAAAAAGAGTCGAAGTAGACTCGGCATCATCAATGCCACAAAGAGGAATGGCGGTGAAGTCAAACTTGGGAGCATCGTCTTGGAGCTCGTCGGGCTTGGACATCGTGGTGGTACTAGTCTCATGCTCGTTGACGTGGAGCTTGGTCGTCGAGAAGTGTGATTGGGGTGGAGAAGTGATGAGGACATCAATACCATTGTTACACGCACAACCCCTGCTTCTATACATACTGGACCAATTACTAGAGCTCGCGCACGCCAATTAAAATATCAGGTACTTTCGTTTCTTGGTAATGATTCTAAAGTTCATGAGAATATGATGCTGCCTAAATTGGATACATTTGTTTTGCTTACAAATGAAGGGCCTAGCTTGGACAAGAAAGAGGAACCTTGGAGCAAGTTCAAGCATGGAGATGATGGCATGCACAAGGGGAACAAGAACGGAGTTACAAGTGATGATTTCAGGACTTTGAAGCCACCATAATGAGTGCAGGAAGCCTTGGACGAAATATACAAGATGTCACTTCATAAATTTCGTCCAGAGGCTATTATAGGTGCTGCGTCACCTTATTATTGGGCCAGGCCCATGTAATTTCGAAATACTTGAGTATAGGCTGTTTTTAGAGTCCGTATGTGTGGGGAAACAAGAGATAGGGTTGGTTTCGGACCCCTCCTTCAAGGGCCGCGAAATCCCCTCCTCTTCCTCCATATATACAGCCCTTAGGGCACCGTTTAGACTTTGGGATTTGTTTAGTTAAAAGTTAGCCATTGCAACTTCGTGTACTTCGTTTGTGTCCAACGACCAGACCAAGACCGCTTTCGGGTCCCCACCATTATCAATACTTCATATATATTCGCAATATTCAGATTGCATTATCATATTCTTGCTTGTTCTTCGATTGCGTGCAGGAATAGACCTTCGTGGTCAGGTTGATCGTGCTTCCAGCATCGTCAGTAACCTCAGGAGATTGGTTTAGCGATTGCTAAGGCGCAACGTCATGCACGTTTGTAGTCGGATCGTCAAAGTCGGCTCCACCAAATCGATAGTTACCATCTCATCGAAAGATCGGGACACCCTCGCCTCTATCAAGTGGTATCAGATTCCCAGGTTGCTCGGTGAGATTTACAGTTTTTTGTAGTTTAGATCGAGTCTGTTCTTCATACCTACAGTCCAGGAAAAAGCCAAAAAAAAATTTAGGGTTAGTTCATCATATCCGAACCAATCTGAGCCTTTGCATAATCTTTTTAGGGTTTTTGCTTTGTTGAATTTGCGGTTGCATCGTCGTGTCAAGTTGCTGGTCTTAGTGTCTAGTTCGTTTAGAGTTTCGAGTTCTGTTCACATTAGTCACGCCACCGCTGCATCATTATTCCTTCCGCTATCCACCATCCCATCCGTCAATTTCCACCACGTACTACCCATCGTTCATTGTCATAATCATAGTTGAGGTCGTTCACATCTTTGCTTGATCCAATCTGCATCTTATCTAGTTTGTTTTGAAAAGAGGAAAAAAGAGGAAAAAAAGTGCAAAAAAATATATTCAGAGTGTGCTCCTCCCTTGTTTACGTGCAGCGCCGTGATTTTTGTTAGTGTTCTAGGCTCGCGTCTCTAGCACGGTCTAGCCTAGGACCAGCACAGTACCGTCGTTGAGAGTTTATTCAACATTGCATCTCTGAATTGATTATTGCTGACCCTTTTTGCTACCATATCATAAGCCTTCCCTGCTCCACATACATCTACATCGTGCGTTTGACACCACCTGGCAATCGCTCTGTCCAAGCTCTGAGAGTTTTGACTACAAAGGTTGCCGATCACCACCTGCTGCTGGGTAAGAACTGGTAAGAATTTGAGATTTGCTTGACGGATTTGTGACACCACACCACACCACCACCACTTTCTAGTAGTCTGTAGGATCATATTCTTGTGTGTTTCTATTGCTGCTAACCATGGCAGGATCACAAGCCGACGAGATTGACTGGGAGAACATGACGAACAAGGAGTTGCATGATAAATTTCAGCAAATGATGAGTGGCCAGGTGGGAGATGTGCTAAACAGATTTGAAGAGGCCATGGAGAAGATAGATGGCATGGAGAAGTCGTTCGAGACAAAGCTGGATAACAAGTTTAATGAATTGCTCACGCGTCTTCCCCAACCACCACCGGCTGCACCTGTCGCACCTCTGCAACGACAACAACAACGCCCCCTTCCAAATCAGTTCGGACGAGCGAAGCGTGTTCCTCTTGAGGATGGCCAAACTTCTGGTGCTGCTGTACCTACTGTTGATGCTTCTTTGGCTCCTGCTCCTGCTGCTGCTGGTGCCAAGGAGGAGGATGATTACGCGGGTGATTATGAGGATGAGTTTGATCAAAATCATAACTACGTGCAACCACCGGCACCAGGTCGTCCACATGCAAATAATCGCAATGGTAGGCCTGCGCCACCACTTCAGGTACGAGATCATGACCATCTTCCTAAATTAAAATTGAATATTCCACCATTCGAGGGTAGATATGTTCCTGATATATATCTTACTTGGGAGTTAGAAACTGAACAACGTTTTACATGTTTACAATATCCCGAGGAACGACGTGTTGCTGCTGCTGTTTGTGCTTTCACTAGTTTTGCATGTGTATGGTGGTCTGAACATTGTAGATTATATCCTATTCCAGCTACGTGGGCTGCTTTGAAAACTGCTATGCGTACTCGTTGGGTTCCACCATATTATCAACGTGAATTACTTCAAAAATTGCAGCGCTTAAGACAAGGAAAAAATTCTGTAGAAGAATATTATCAGGAATTACAAACTGGCATGATTAGATGTGGTATTGTTGAGGAGAATGAAGCTATGCTTGCACGTTTCATGGGTGGATTAAATAGAGAGATTCAGACCATTCTAGAGTATAAGGAGTATAATAATATCACTCGTTTATTCCATCTTGCTTGTAAAGCTGAACGTGAAGTGCAGGATCGACAGGCATTGGCGCGAACTAATTTTTCTGCGGGTCGATCTTCATCATGGACACCGCGTGCCTCCTCTACTCCCACACGTCCTACTGCGGCACCACTGACTTCAGCCGCCAATTCCAACCGAGATACAAGAAAACAGGCACCACCACCACCATCTGCCAAGAGTACACCTTCTGGGCCTGCCCAGAGCTCTTCTTCATCTATGGCATCAACAGGGCACACACATGATATTATTTGTCGTCGTTGTAAGGGAAGAGGTCATTATGCGAGAGAATGCCAATCTCCGCGTGTTATGATTGCTACTGAGGATGGTGGGTATGAGTCCGCTAGTGATTATGATGAGGAGACTTTGGCTCTTATTACAAGTGAAGAACACGGTGGAGATGATTCTGATCATGAGACGCAATACATGGCTCCTGAAGACGCTGACAGGTATGAATGTTTAGTTGCTCAACGTGTTTTGAATGTGCAGGTCACACAAGCTGAGCAAAATCAGAGGCATAATTTGTTCCATACAAAGGGAGTTGTGAAGGAGCGTTCTGTTCGCGTCATCATAGATGGAGGGAGCTGCAACAACTTGGCTAGCATGGAGATGGTGGAGAAGCTATCTCTCACCACAAGACCACATCCACATCCTTACTATATCCATTGGTTCAACAACAGCGGCAAGGTTAAGGTAACACGTACTGTTCGTGTGCATTTTAGTATCTCTACATATGCTGATTATGTTGATTGTGATGTGGTACCCATGCAAGCATGTTCATTATTACTTGGTAGACCATGGCAATTTGATAAAAATTCTGTACACCATGGTAGAAACAATCAGTATACTCTTGTTCATAAGGATAAACATATTACTTTGCTTCCTATGACTCCTGATTCTATTTTGAAAGATGATATTAATAGAGCTAGTAAAGCAAAACAGGAGAAAAATAAGAGTGAAAATCAGATTGTGGCAAAAGAATTTGAGCAACAAATGAAGCCTAATAATAAACCATCTAGTGTTGCTTCTGAAATTAAATTGAAAAGTGCATGCTTACTTGCCACCAAATCTGATATTGATGATCTAGATTTCAGCAATTCTGTTTGCTATGCTTTTGTGTGCAAAGAGGCGTTATTTTCATTCGAGGACGTGCCTTCCTCTTTGCCTCCTGCGGTCACTAACATTTTGCAGGAGTTCGCTGACGTCTTTCCACAAGACGTGCCACCGGGATTACCACCTATTCGCGGGATTGAGCATCAGATTGACTAAATTCCCGGTGCTTCGTTGCCAAACCGTGCGCCATACCGTACCAATCCAGAGGAGACGAAGGAGATTATGCGTCAAGTACAGGAGTTGCTCGACAAAGGTTATATACGCGAATCCCTTAGTCCTTGTGCTGTTCCTATTATTCTAGTGCCGAAAAAGGATGGTACATCGCGTATGTGTGTTGATTGTAGAGGCATTAATAATATTACTATTCGTTATCGTCATCCTATTCCTAGACTAGATGATATGCTTGATGAATTGAGTGGCTCTACAATATTCTCCAAAGTTGATTTGCGTAGTGGATACCATCAAATTCGTATGAAATTGGGGGATGAATGGAAAACAGCATTTAAAACAAAGTTTGGAATATATGAGTGGTTAGTCATGCCTTTTGGGTTAACTAATGCACCTAGTACTTTCAGGAGATTAATGAACGAAGTTTTACGTGCTTTCATTGGACGATTTGTGGTAGTCTATTTTGATGATATACTGATTTATAGCAGATCTTTGGAGGAACATTTGGAACATTTACGTGCTGTTTTTATTGCTTTACGTGATGCACGTTTGTTTGGTAACCTTGGGAAGTGCACCTTTTGCACCGACCGAGTATCTTTTCTTGGCTATGTTGTTACTCCACAGGGAATTGAAGTTGATAAAGCCAAGATTGAAGCTATTGAGAGTTGGCCACAGCCCAAAACGGTCACTCAAGTGAGGAGTTTTCTTGGACTCGCTGGTTTCTATAGGCGTTTTGTGAGAGATTTCAGCACCATTGCTGCACCTCTCAATGAGCTTACAAAGAAGGATGTGCCTTTTGTTTGGGGTACCTCACAGGAAGAAGCCTTCACGGTATTGAAAGATAAGTTGACACATGCTCCTTTACTCCAACTTCCTGATTTTAATAAGACTTTTGAGCTTGAATGTGATGCTAGTGTGATGAGGACATCAATACCATTGTTACACCCACAGCCCCTGCTTCTATACATACTGGACCAATTACTAGAGCTCGCGCACGTCAATTAAAATATCAGGTACTTTCGTTTCTTGGTAATGATTCTAAAGTTCATGAGAATATGATGCTGCCTAAATTGGATACATTTGTTTTGCTTACAAATGAAGGGCCTAGCTTGGACAAGAAAGAGGAACCTTGGAGCAAGTTCAAGCATGGAGATGACGGCATGCACAAGGGGAACAAGAACGGAGTTACAAGTGATGATTTCAGGACTTTGAAGCCACCATAAGGAGTGCAGGAAGCCTTGGACGAAATATACAAGATGCCACTTCATAAATTTCGTCCAGAGGCTATTCTAGGTGCTGCGTCACCTTATTATTGGGCCAGGCCCATGTAATTTCGAAATACTTGAGTATAGGCTGTTTTTAGAGTCCGTATGTGTGGGGAAACAAGAGATAGGGTTGGTTTCGGACCCCTCCTTCAAGGGCCACGAAATCCCCTCCTCTTCCTCCATATATACAGCCCTTAGGGCACCGTTTAGACTTTGGGTTTTGTTTAGATTAAAAGTTCGCCATAGCTGCAACTTCGCGTACTTCGTTTGTGTTCAACGACCAGACCAAGACGTCACAGAACCCCACCTTGATCAATAAAGCTTTCATCTTATATTCGCAATATCCAGATTATAAATCTTAGTTTCTTGCTTGTTCTTCGTTTGCTTGCAGGAGATAGACCCTCGTGGTCAGGTTGATTGTGCTCCGGCGTGGTCAATAACCTCTCGGAGTTGGTTTAGCGATTGCTAAGGCGCGACGTCCTCGCACGTTCGTAGTCGGATCGTCAAAGTCTACTCCACCAAAAACGATAGCTATCATCTCATCGAAAGATCGGGACACCCTCGCCTCTATCATTAGTCCTTGTGCTGTTCCTATTATACTAGTGCCAAAAAAGGATGGTACGTCGCGTATGTGTGTTGATTGTAGAGGCATTAATAATATTACTATTCGTTATCGTCATCCTATTCCTAGGCTAGATGATATGCTTGATGAATTGAGTGGCTCTACAATATTCTCCAAAGTTGATTTGCGTAGTGGATACCATCAAATTCGTATGAAATTGGGAGATGAATGGAAAACAACATTTAAAACTAAGTTCGGTTTATATGAGTGGTTAGTCATGCCTTTTGGGTTAACTAATGCACCTAGTACTTTCATGAGATTAATGAACGAAGTTTTACGTGCTTTCATTGGACGATTTGTGGTAGTTTACTTTGATGATATATTGATTTATAGCAGATCTTTGGAGGAACATTTGGAACATTTACGTGCTGTTTTTATTGCTCTACGTGATGCACGTTTGTTTGGTAACCTTGGGAAGTGCACCTTTTGCACCGACCGAGTATCTTTTCTTGGCTATGTTGTTACTCCACAGGGAATTGAAGTTGATAAAGCCAAGATTGAAGCTATTGAGAGTTGGCCACAGCCCAAAACGGTCACTCGAGTGAGGAGTTTTCTTGGACTCGCTGGTTTCCATAGGCGTTTTGTGAGAGATTTCAGCACCATTGCTGCACCTCTCAATGAGCTTACAAAGAAGGATGTGCCTTTTGTTTGGGGTACCTCACAGGAAGAAGCCTTCACGGTATTGAAAGATAAGTTGACACATGCTCCTTTACTCCAACTTCCTGATTTTAATAAGACTTTTGAGCTTGAATGTGATGCTAGTGGAATTGGATTAGGAGGTGTTTTATTACAAGATGGCAAACCTGTTGCATACTTTTCTGAAAAATTGAGTGGGCCTAGTCTGAACTATTCTACTTATGATAAAGAATTATATGCTCTTGTTCGGACCTTAGAAACATGGCAACATTATTTATGGCCCAAAGAATTTGTTATACATTCTGATCATGAATCTTTGAAACACATTAAAAGTCAAGCAAAACTGAACCGTAGACATGCTAAATGGGTTGAATTTATTGAGACTTTACCTTATGTCATTAAACACAAGAAGGGTAAAGAAAATGTTATTGCTGATGCATTGTCTCGTCGTTATACTATGCTTTCACAACTTGACTTTAAAATATTTGGTTTGGAGACCATCAAAGATCAATATGTGCATGATGCTGAATTTAAAGATGTATTGCAGAATTGTAAGGAAGGGAGAACATGGAACAAGTTCGTCGTTAACGATGGATTTGTGTTTCGTGCTAACAAGCTATGCATTCCAGCTAGCTCCGTTCGTCTTTTGTTGTTGCAGGAGGCGCAAGGAGGAGGATTAATGGGACACTTTGGCGTGAAGAAGACGGAGGATATACTTGCTACACATTTCTTTTGGCCAAAGATGAGACGGGATGTTGAGCGTTTTGTTGCTCGCTGCACTACATGTCAAAAAGCTAAGTCACGACTCAATCCTCATGGTTTATATATGCCTTTGCCTGTACCTAGTGTTCCTTGGGAGGATATATCTATGGACTTTGTTTTAGGTTTACCTCGAACAAAGAAGGGGAGGGATAGCATATTTGTTGTCGTGGATAGGTTCTCGAAAATGGCACACTTTATACCATGTCATAAAAGCGATGATGCTGTTAATGTTGCTGATTTGTTCTTTCGTGAAATTATACGCTTGCATGGTGTGCCAAATACTATTGTTTCAGATCGTGATACTAAATTTCTTAGCCACTTTTGGAGATGTTTATGGGCTAAGTTGGGGACTAAACTGCTTTTTAGTACTACATGTCACCCCCAAACTGATGGACAAACTGAAGTAGTCAATAGAACATTGTCTACTATGCTTAGGGCTGTTTTGAAGAATAACAAGAAAATGTGGGAAGAATGCTTGCCTCATATTGAATTTGCTTATAATCGTTCATTGCATTCTACTACTAAGATGTGTCCTTTTGAAATTGTGTATGGTTTCCTTCTTGTGCACCAATTGATTTGTTGCCTCTTCCATCTTCGGAGAAGGTTAATTTTGATGCTAAACAACGTGCTGAATTGATCTTAAAAATGCATGAGTTAACTAAGGAGAACATTGAGCGTATGAATGCTAAATATAAACTTGCTCGAGATAAGGGTAGAAAACATGTAGTGTTTGCACCTGGAGATCTTGTTTGGTTACATTTGCGTAAGGATAGATTTCCTGATTTGCGCAAATCAAAGCTAATGCCACGTGCTGATGGTCCTTTTAAGGTGTTAGAGAAAATAAATGATAATGCATATAAACTTGAGCTGCCTGCAGATTTTGGGGTTAGTCCCACTTTTAACATTGCAGATCTGAAGCCTTATTTGGGTGAGGAAGATGAGCTTCCGTCGAGGACGACTTCATTTCAAGAAGGGGAGGATGATGAGGACATCAATACCATTGTTACACCCACAACCCCTGCTTCTATACATACTGGACCAATTACTAGAGCTCGCGCACGCCAATTAAATTATCAGGTACTTTCGTTTCTTGGTAATGATTCTAAAGTTCATGAGAATATGATGCTGCCTAAATTGGATACATTTGTTTTGCTTACAAATGAAGGCCCTAGCTTGGACAAGAAAGAGGAACCTTGGAGCAAGTTCAAGCATGGAGATGATGGCATGCACAAGGGGAACAAGAACGGAGTTACAAGTGATGATTTCAGGACTTTGAAGCCACCATAATGAGTGCAGGAAGCCTTGGACGAAATATACAAGATGTCACTTCATAAATTTCGTCCAGAGGCTATTATAGGTGCTGCGTCACCTTATTATTGGGCCAGGCCCATGTAATTTCGAAATACTTGAATATAGGCTGTTTTTAGAGTCCGTATGTGTGGGGAAACAAGAGATAGGGTTGGTTTCGGACCCCTCCTTCAAGGGCCACGAAATCCCCTCCTCTTCCTCCATATATACAGCCCTTAGGGCACCGTTTAGACTTTGGGTTTTGTTTAGATTAAAAGTTCGCCATAGCTGCAACTTCGCGTACTTCGTTTGTGTTCAACGACCAGACCAAGACGTCACAGAACCCCACCTCGATCAATAAAGCTTTCATCTTATATTCGCAATATCCAGATTGCAAATCTTAGTTTCTTGCTTGTTCTTCGTTTGCTTGCAGGAGATAGACCCTCGTGGTCAGGTTGATTGTGCTCCGGCGTGGTCAGTAACCTCTCGGAGTTGGTTTAGCGATTGCTAAGGCGCGACGTCCTCGCACGTTCGTAGTCGGATCGTCAAAGTCTACTCCACCAAAAACGATAGATATCATCTCATCGAAAGATCAGGACACCCTCGCCTCTATCACTTTTGCACCGACCGAGTATCTTTTCTTGGCTATGTTGTTACTCCACAGGGAATTGAAGTTGATAAAGCCAAGATTGAAGCTATTGAGAGTTGGCCACAGCCCAAAACGGTCACTCAAGTGAGGAGTTTTCTTGGACTCGCTGGTTTCTATAGGCGTTTTGTGAGAGATTTCAGCACCATTGCTGCACCTCTCAATGAGCTTACAAAGAAGGATGTGCCTTTTGTTTGGGGTACCTCACAGGAAGAAGCCTTCACGGTATTGAAAGATAAGTTGACACATGCTCCTTTACTCCAACTTCCTGATTTTAATAAGACTTTTGAGCTTGAATGTGATGCTAGTGGAATTGGATTAGGAGGTGTTTTATTACAAGATGGCAAACCTGTTGCATACTTTTCTGAAAAATTGAGTGGGCCTAGTCTGAACTATTCTACTTATGATAAAGAATTATATGCTCTTGTTCGGACCTTCGAAACATGGCAACATTATTTATGGCCCAAAGAATTTGTTATACATTCTGATCATGAATCTTTGAAACACATTAAAAGTCAAGCAAAACTGAACCGTAGACATGCTAAATGGGTTGAATTTATTGAGACTTTCCCTTATGTCATTAAACACAAGAAGGGTAAAGAAAATGTTATTGCTGATGCATTGTCTCGTCGTTATACTATGCTTTCACAACTTGACTTTAAAATATTTGGTTTGGAGACCATCAAAGATCAATATGTGCATGATGCTGAATTTAAAGATGTATTGCAGAATTGTAAGGAAGGGAGAACATGGAACAAGTTCGTCGTTAACGATGGATTTGTGTTTCGTGCTAACAAGCTATGCATTCCAGCTAGCTCCGTTCGTCTTTTGTTGTTGCAGGAGGCGCATGGAGGAGGATTAATGGGACACTTTGGCGTGAGGAAGACGGAGGATATACTTGCTACACATTTCTTTTAGCCAAAGATGAGACGGGATGTTGAGCGTTTTGTTGCTCGCTGCACTACATGTCAAAAAGCTAAGTCACGACTCAATCCTCATGGTTTATATATGCCTTTGCCTGTACCTAGTGTTCCTTGGGAGGATATATCTATGGACTTTGTTTTAGGTTTACCTCGAACAAAGAAGGGGAGGGATAGCATATTTGTTGTCGTGGATAGGTTCTCGAAAATGGCACACTTTATACCATGTCATAAAAGCGATGATGCTGTTAATGTTGCTGATTTGTTCTTTCGTGAAATTATACGCTTGCATGGTGTGCCAAATACTATTGTTTCAGATCGTGATACTAAATTTCTTAGCCACTTTTGGATATGTTTATGGGCTAAGTTGGGGACTAAACTGCTTTTTAGTACTACATGTCACCCCCAAACTGATGGACAAACTGAAGTAGTCAATAGAACATTGTCTACTATGCTTAGGGCTGTTTTGAAGAATAACAAGAAAATGTGGGAAGAATGCTTGCCTCATATTGAATTTGCTTATAATCGTTCATTGCATTCTACTACTAAGATGTGTCCTTTTGAAATTGTGTATGGTTTCCTTCCTCGTGCACCAATTGATTTGTTGCCTCTTCCATCTTCGGAGAAGGTTAATTTTGATGCTAAACAACGTGCTGAATTGATCTTAAAAATGCATGAGTTAACTAAGGAGAACATTGAGCGTATGAATGCTAAATATAAACTTGCTGGAGATAAGGGTAGAAAACATGTTGTGTTTGCACCTGGAGATCTTGTTTGGTTACATTTGCGTAAGGATAGATTTCCTGATTTGCGGAAATCAAAGCTAATGCCACGTGCTGATGGTCCTTTTAAGGTGTTAGAGAAAATAAATGATAATGCATATAAACTAGAGCTGCCTGCAGATTTTGGGGTTAGTCCCACTTTTAACATTGCAGATCTGAAGCCTTATTTGGGTGAGGAAGATGAGCTTCCGTCGAGGACGACTTCATTTCAAGAAGGGGAGGATGATGAGGACATCAATACCATTGTTACACCCACAACCCCTGCTTCTATACATACTGGACCAATTACTAGAGCTCGCGCACGCCAATTAAAATATCAGGTACTTTCGTTTCTTGGTAATGATTCTAAAGTTCATGAGAATATGATGCTGCCTAAATTGGATACATTTGTTTTGCTTACAAATGAAGGGCCTAGCTTGGACAAGAAAGAGGAACCTTGGAGCAAGTTCAAGCATGGAGATGATGGCATGCACAAGGGGAACAAGAACGGAGTTACAAGTGATGATTTCAGGACTTTGAAGCCACCATAATGAGTGCAGGAAGCCTTGGACGAAATATACAAGATGTCACTTCATAAAATTCGTCCAGAGGCTATTATAGGTGCTGCGTCACCTTATTATTGGGCCAGGCCCATGTAATTTTGAAATACTTGAGTATAGGCTGTTTTTAGAGTCCGTATGTGTGGGGAAACAAGAGATAGGGTTGGTTTCGGACCCCTCCTTCAAGGGCCACGAAATCCCCTCCTCTTCCTCCATATATACAGCCCTTAGGGCACCATTTAGACTTTGGGATTTGTTTAGTTAAAAGTTAGCCATTGCAACTTCGTGTACTTCGTTTGTGTCCAACGACCAGACCAAGACCGCTTTCGGATCCCCACCATTATCAATACTTCATCTATATTCGCAATATTCAGATTGCATTATCATATTCTTGCTTGTTCTTCGATTGCGTGCAGGAATAGACCTTCGTGGTCAGGTTGATCGTGCTTCCAGCATCGTCAGTAACCTCAGGAGATTGGTTTAGCGATTGCTAAGGCGCAACGTCGTGCACGTTTGTAGTCGGATCGTCAAAGTCGGCTCCACCAAATCGATAGTTACCATCTCATCGAAAGATTGGGACACCCTCGCCTCTATCAAGAAGTCTTGGACTTCATGAGTTCTTGTTCCGCCTTGAGGGCACCAATGTAGTAGTCATCGAGGGACTTGTAGTTCTCGGGGAAGATAATCTTGGAGATGTCGTTGTGTAATCCAATCATGAAGTGGAACTTCATTGAAATGGGATCATCCACGCCGGCTCGTCGCAAGGCAATCTTCATCTCCTTGAAGTACGCGTCGATGGACTTGGATCCCTGGGTGGTGTTCTCCAATTAGCGTAGAAGTTATTCCGTGAACGTTGGAGGCATGAACTCTCGCCGCAAAGCTCTCTTCGTCTTGGGCCAACTCATGTCGTAGCTCTCCGAAGGTGTGTGAAGCCACCATGCCGATTCGTAGTGGTGGAAGTTCGTTGTGGCGCACTTCACTTGATCTTCGGGAGGAACTTGATGTAGCTTGAGGTAGTCGTCCATTAGGCACTCCCACTCGAGATACTCCTCGGGTTCTTGAGTCCCATAGAAAGGAATCTTGTGGTCGGTGTCAAGGTCGTAGTAGCTCGTGGAAGTCGCGGACTTGAGCTTGGGGGGCTTCTCTTGAGCGAAGTCTTGAGGTGCTTGTAGGCGAAGATGTCGTATGTCCGTAGGCGAAGATGCCAAGGGAGATGGTGAAGTCGTTGAGCGGTTGTTGGTGTTGAGCTCTTGACCTTCACATTCTTGTCGGTGGTGGTGTCGATGCCGATGTGATCTTGCCGGAGATGGTAGCTCGGAGGCATGTGTTCTTGAGCATCTTCTCGAAGATGAGGAAGACTGCTTGTAGGACTTGATGAGGGCTTTGATCTCCTCCATTTGAGCATCCATCTTGGCATCCAAGTTGTTTTTCATGGCACCAAACTCGTTGTTGTTGTTGTAGACTGAAGGAGGTGTGCTTTGCCTATCCATCACAAGACTCGAGTAGAGGTGAGTAGGAAATGAGATAAACAATATCAAGCTACCTTTTCCCAAAGTTGAGGATGTATCCCGTTTCACTCAATGTGAAATGAAAGAATAGTGGAATTGGTACCGGACTTGTTCACTCACACCTATCAAGTAAAGCTTATGGAGTGGCTCGGTGAGGATAGTGGCACAAAAAAAATTTGATGCAAAATGTTAGCAAGAGTCAATAATGTTGAAAGAGATTCACAAATTCGCAAGTGAAACAAGTAGACCAATAGCAATGAATGGCACACGGAAACACACACACGGATAGATAAATGGGGTCGTGCAACCAAGGAATGAGCACAAAATGTGGAGTCCACGAAAAATGCTCATGTTGCACAACTCAAGAGAGACGCTAGCACGATTGCTCAATAGGCGGATACGACACTTGTGCACAACCTATAAGATGCAAAATGGATAAATTTTCTATCCCAAGTATGCTATGTATGTATGTTCCGGTGCTTTAGCACAAGATGATCCAAGATGATTGAGTGTGATACCATATGATATATTGTAATGCACTATGATATGATGCTATGGCTCTTGCTTACAAGCTCTTTGTTCACTCTTTTATGCGCTTAAAAGCTTATTCTTTTTTTTTTAATATGGCCACTATGCGAAATGCACAAACCAAGATAGGAATTGTGTATATGCGGGAACAAACTTGTGGCACACGAGATGATATGATGATACGAATATGATATGGTATGTATGTAATGGAAGGTCGGATCGATGATCACTAATGTGCACAAGTAACATTGCCGGTAATACTCAAATGGCTAGTCTCGATAGGCAAGTAACGCAAAATGGGCTAGGGGGTTATCAATGCAATTGCAAGAGGAATATACAATGGTGTCGTCGAGGTTACCGTCGAGGGTTTCTCGTTTGTAAGCCACGGACGGATGATGGTGAAGTGGTCAAAGTCGATGACGACCTCATGGCGATGATGAGTGGCTGTGGTGTCGATGTCGAACCATTCCTAGTTAGCCGAAACACCTTAGGAAACGGAAAAACCACGAACTCAAAATCTCAAATGTCAAATGTCAAAATGGTGGTAGCGGGAATGCGGTGGTGGTTGCGGAAGTATTGGTGGAAACCTCGGTCAAAATGGGTTATGGTGTAGTGGTATGATGGGCTATACACGGTGTTGGAGTTGAAAGCACGGTCCCTAAGTAGCCGAAACACCTTAGGAGACACAACTCACAACACAAGCAAAATTGGGTTAAGTTGGGGTGGCGGAAGTGTATGGTGGGTAAGCCTATGCGGAAGTTATGGTGGTGGTTGATGAAGAAGCAACCGTCCCTAAGTAGCCGAAACACCTTAGGAGACTCAAATCACAACTCAAACAACCACAAATGCGATGGGGAACAAAATGGGTTAGGTTGCGGAAGTTGGTGGTGGTATAGCGGAGGATGTGGTGGAAGCCCTAGGCAAAGATGCCAAAGTTCCAAAACTTTGATGAAGTCAAATGGTGATGGTGGTATTTTTGTTGGATGGGGGATGTCAATAGCTTCAAAACGAGTTAAAAAACGTCAAAATCGGATTCCGGATGAATTAGTTATGGTCAAAATGGTAAAACACGGGAGGCAAAATTCCCAGGGGCCGGATATCCGGGGGGTAGGCCGGATTTCTGAGGGTGAGTATCCAGAACCGTGCAGATTTGGCGCTCTAGGAGCCGGATGTCCGGCTTGGGGCCCGGATGTCTGGCCCAATGGCCCGGATGTCCGGCCCGACGATTCCAGATCAGGATTTGGACTTCGAAACTCGATTTGGGGCGGAAATAGAAGATTTCGGGGGCAAAATTTGATGGATTTCGTGGATGGAAATGGGGAGAAAGATGGGGGAAAGGTAGATCCACTTGAAACCAAGCAAATCCATGGATCAAAATCAACAAAACATCATCAAACCAACAAATCACAAAAAAAATTGGGGGCTATTTTTGGTGGGGATTTTCGAATTTAGGACAAAATCACGCAAAAGAAGGCTAGAAACAAAGGGGGAAGACTCCAAATTCATGGTCAACGTGGCTCATGATACCATATGATACGGGGCTAACCTGGTGCAGGCCGATCTTTCACGATTTGGAGGGGATCCCGCGAAGAACACGAAGAACACGAGGGGAAACACGAGGGACATCACGAGAGGAACACTCAAGAACAAGTCCAATCACACATCCACTAGAAAATCAAACACACAAGATCTAGAAGGGTACAGGAACGACAAAGAGAAAGATACAAGGTAGAGTTCATCCCAAATCCAAAGGAGATGGGGGCTTGATGATCTAGATAGATCCTTCCCCGATGGGGGTCTTGATATCCCTTCGGATGTTCCCCTAGATGGAGGTCTTGGCCTCCAATGGAGTAGTCTCTCTCTCTCAAGAGGAGAAGGTAGGAGCAAAGCTCACATACAAATGAGCTATCATATTTGCTAACCCTAACTAGAGGAAGGGGAAGGAGTATATATAGGCTAGTCCACGAAGGGGTAAGTGAGGAGGGGATACATGGGCCTCTGGCCCGATTAGGCACGCGCAGGTGCCGGACATCCGGGCTGGGGGCCGGATGTCCGGGGTCTCGGCCGGATGTCCGGGCTGAAGTGGCCAAACTTCTGGTGCGTTCTGTTGTCGATGCCGGATTTCCGGGCTGGGGCCGGATGTCCGGCGGCTCGCGTCGGGCCGGATGTCCGGGGCCTGGGGGCCGGATGTCCGGCCCTATAGCACTTCGGTTGCTGCGCTGCTACTGTTGTTGACATCTTCAGGGGCCGGATGTCCGGGGCTGTGGCCGGATGTCCGGGTCCTGGGAGCTGTCTTCGTCTTCTTCTTCCGTCGTCGCTTCCATGCTTCCCTCGTGGATGGTGTAGTCGTTCCTTAGCGCTTGCACTCCTCCTTAACATCCGTGACGCTCCGACAATACCTATGCATGCACACGGGAGAAGTGTCAAGTAGTATACCATCCTCGAAGGGGTCAAGTGAACACGTGTAACGGAGATGATTCACCTTTGTGTATGTGAAGTAGATGTCGCACGTGTCACTCGCCGAATGGACTCTTGACATGGTGATGTCCATAGGATGCTCCGCATCATACATGTTCATCAGTAACACTTGTGGTCTCCTCAGATGAGGGGATTGAAACCACAAAAACATTTGAAGATATAGCAGTAGCTGAAGCATTTGAACATTCAGCTGAAGAACTTGCATTTTCACGTTCAAGGCATTTTAAGCATGGAGCAACAAATTCTTCCTAAGCGGTGCTGATGTATTGAGTGAGTAATGAATCGTTCTCTTTTTGAAGATCATCATGACACCCTCTTAGTTTCTCGAGATCTTGCTGCCTTTGAAGAAATTCATAGGATAGGTTGTCATGTTCGGCTGAGAGGGCCACATGATGACTTTCAAGTTCATCATGCTTTGACTTAATACGTCTGAGGTCTACAGACAAAGCTTGACTACGATCCATTTCCTCATCTAACAGATCATCACTTTTGTGTAGCAATATTTGCATCTTTTCCATAGTAGTTTGTTGTTCAGTTGCAATTTTAGCCAGTTTTTTATAGCTAGGTTTTGCTTCATACTCAGAGTCGTCGTCACTTGAAGTATTAAAGTAGGCTTCTCGTGAGGTTACCTTGGTACCTCTTGCCATGAAGCAAAAGGTGGAAGTGTAGTCATCAGCATAGTCCTCGGAGTTGGTGTAGTTACCATTGTCTTCATGGTTGAAGATGGAGTTCCTGACGAACTCAGTAGGGAGGGCTAAGCTCGCCACCCCTATGTCGGACTCCTCCTCAGATTCCTCAGCTTCCACTTGATCAGATTCTTCCTCAGAATCCATTTCCTTCCCAATGAAAGCACGATCTCTGCCAGAACTCCTTTTCTTGCGTATGAAGATTTTGATGAAGACTTTGAGGATTTCTTCTTTTTTTCATCTGACTCATCATCTCTGCTAGATTTCTTCTTCTTTGAGCCCTTCTGCCGGAGTGGGTAGTCAGCAAGGTAGTGGCCTGGCTTCTTGCATTTGTTGCAAGTTCTCTTGTTTTAGTCTCAAGCAGAAGCTTCTCCGATGTTCTTCAAGTCATGCTTTGAAGACTTTCCAAAGTGATTCCTCTTGGAAAACTTCTGGAACTTCTTCACAAGCATAGCCAGCTCTCTGCCAATTTCCTCAGCACCATCTGAACTACAGTCAGATTCTTCTTCTTCAGATGAAGAGATTGCCTTGGCTTTTTCTTTTGCCTTCAGAGCGCATGGTCGTCCATAGTTGGGACCATACATATCTCTCTACTCAGTTTGCTTAAATTCATGAGTATTGAGCCTCTCAAGAATATCAGTCAGATCAAGTGACTTGTAATCAGGATGCTCTTGAATCATCAGGGCCAAGGTGTCAAAGGAACTGTCAACGGACCTTAGCAATTTCTTCACCACCTCGTGGTCAGTGATGTCAGCAACACCAAGAGCCTGAAGCTCATTGGAGATATCGGTGAGGTGGTCGAAGGTTTGCTGCATATTTTTGTTGTTGAGCCTCTTGAAGCGGTTGAAGAGATTATGAAGAGCATCAACTCGAGAGTCACGTTGAGTGGAAACACCTTCACTGACCTTGGAGAGCCTATCCCAGATAAGCTTTGATGTTTCCAATGCACTCACTCTACCATACTGTCCTTTGTTCATATGCCCACATATGATATTCTTAGCTTGAGAGTCGAGTTGCCTAAATCTCTTCACGTCTGCAGCATTGATGCTAGGAGCAAAAGTGGACGCCATTCTCAACGACGAACCAAATCATTGTCAATTGCCTCAAGATGCATGCACATCTTGTTCTTCTAGTAAGGATAGTCTGTGCCATCAAAGATGGGGCATGCATAGGATACCTTGATCATACCTGTGATCGACATAACTAAAACTCCAGGTGGTTAAACTCAAATCACATAGAACAAGTGAGTACCTTGCTCTGATACCAATTGAAAGCGCAGGTTTACTCCGAAAGGGGGGTGAATGGGAGATTTTTAAAACTCATCAAACTCTAATGAATTTGACGAAGATTAGAGTGAAGAAATAGAAACGCAAGGCAACTATTTCATCACAGTGATGGAAAGCATGCATACAGGGAACATGTAGGTGAAGAACATGCAATCATACAAGCTTACAAGCATGAGGAAGATGAACTGAAGAAATGAAACAGAACATGATGAAATTCTTCAGTGGTAAGAATGAGGAATTTGAAACCAGGTAGGCTCAGTGAAGACACACCAATTTGGTAGACCAGTTCCAGTTGCTATATACACTGTACGTCTAGTTGAGGCGGCTGAGATGACCTCAGAGGACACTTAGTCCTCACCGTATTCCTCTTGAGCCAAGGTCACTTAGACCTTGCCCAACCACTCATGGTAAGTCTTCAAGCTAGAATTCCAAAACCTTCACAGACTTGTTCACCGACACACCATAACGACTCTTGGGTGCTTAGAACATGATGACTAACCGTCTGGAAGAATGGCAGTCTTCAAAGGTAATAGGCGTCGGGTCATATAGATCAATCTCTTTAGTGATGCTCAATCACTTTGGCTCTGGTTGGGTTTTTCCTCAATTAGGATTCTCTTAAAGTCGTCAGAGGATGGGTTTCTCTCAAATGACAAGTGTCAAGTTCTCTCTAGAGCAGCCAACCAACAAGTGGTTGTGGGGGGCGGCTATTTATAGCCAGGGGTGATACGTCTCCAATGTATCCATATTTTTATTATTATCCCATGCTATTATAGTATGAATATTGGATGTTTTATATGCAATTATGTGCAATTATATATCATTTTTTGGGACTAACCTATTAACCTAGTGCCAAGTGCCACTTGATATTTTTTGCTTGTTTTTGGTTTTCCAGGAAATCAGTACCAAACGAAGTCCAAATGCTACGAAACTTTTTGATGGTTTTTTCTGGACAAGAGAGACCCTAGAAGCTTCGGAAGGAGACCAGAAGGCAAACGAGTAGATGGCAAGGCACTAGGGCGTGCCCTGTCGGGGTTATGATACTGATAATTAGTACTAGGGGTACGAATAAGGGGCAGAGCCTAGCTATGGCGTAGGTGTAACACACGGTGTTTAACGAGTTCAGGCCCCTCACTCGATGGAGGTAAAAGCCTTACGTCTCGTGCCCTGAGGCTTGCTTTGATTTGATAGATAGGATTGCAGAGTTGAACGTGCCCGGCTATGGAGAGGGGTGCGGCTTATATAGAGTGCGTCACAGCCCAATGTCTCCCACGCCGCCAGGGCAATTAATGCCATTGAATGACGCATTTATTAGTGTAATGAGCCTATACTACAGCAGTTACAGGTAACGGTAGTTATAACTCTATTTAGTGGATGACTTAGGATCCCTCGACCCTTGCAGCTCCCACGACACCTTCATGCCCTGTACGTCCGAGTGGTCGATCGTCCGCCGAGTGACGTGTGGTTGTCCGAGTGCTGTGGAGCCGTCCGAGTGATCCTCCTGAAGTATGCATCTGAATGTTGGCATGGTCCAGGGACCTACCTATGATGGTGATGGGCCCCATGTGGGTCCCAAATGACGGGTCCTTGACCCTACCTGTAATAGGTGACCACATCATTAGCCCCCGAATCGGTTGGGATTTCGTAGAACAGACGAACCGATCCTTCGGTTAAGTCCGAGTGCTGCAGGGTCACTCGGAATATGTTTCCGAGTCGTGATTCGTTGTTCCTTGGACGAAAACGCAACGGATTCTGTTTAATTTTACCCAGATGACCGGGTGTTGTTGATCGTCGAGAAAAAACCCAGTGGAATTCGTTTGTCTCTTGGGAGAGATAGACTAGGGGCCCAAGTGAGGGCATGCCATGGTAACTCGAGGGGTGATGCCGGCGCGTGGTCTGATTCTCCAAAGCGATGCCACTCCTTATCCCAGGGGAACGCCGGCGCGGGCCTTCTACAAGTCCAGGTTTACGAGTCATACGCCTTGGAGCCTTCCGAGAGGGCCAAGTGAACCTGTAGAGGGGCGTCAAGCTCATCACATAACGATCATGAAGAAGACTTCAGTCAGGTGTTTAACGGGGCCGAGTGCACGGGTCCCTGCGGAGGGTGGTCGGTCGGACTGACGTGCTTCCTTTAGGAAAGGAATCGCTGGTAATCAATCAGATTGATCTGTCCCAGAAATCCTGGGATTTGAATTCACGTGTTTGCGTGCTGAAGCGGTAACATCTTGCGTTGGTGGGAAAGTGGGGGCGTGGCTCCTCTATTTGCGTGCATGATCTCCGCCACGTACCACGGCTGTCCTGCACAAAGCACTGCCGCGCGGGCCGTCGATCCGGGGATTGGCGGTGAGAGATTTGTCCCGAGATTTTGTCTGTTGATATAAAAGGTTCGGCGGCAGAGCTCCTGGCCTCAGATCCCCTTTCTCTCATTTCGACTCCTCTGCTTCTTCTCTCCACCCGAGTGCACGGCGATGGTGAAAGGTTCCACGGCAAAGGCAGAGAGGGCGAAGAAGGCGGGGAAGGCCACCTCCTCCGATTCAGGCGCTGCGGTGGCCGGCGGCGCGTCAGGGGAATGGCTCCCGTCGCGCGTTTCCGCTCGGCGACTGGAGGATTTGGCGGAGGAGGGGCTGATCCCACACGACGGGTGGCGTCGCCCGGGTGCGGGAGAGATCGAACCGGCGCCTGAGGTAGAGGAGCGCGTCCTACTCGTCACCCACGTCGAGCGAGGTTTCTCGATGTCTCTGCACCCTTTCTTTCGAGCATTCCTTGATTTCTTCGGCGCTCAACTCCACCATCTTCCCCCCAATGCTATTATTTATCTTTCGGCTTTCATCTCCCTCTGTGAGAACTTCCTAGGTTGCCATCCTCACTGGGGTCTCTTCAAATACATCTTCACCTACCGGTCGATGTCGGTGAAGAAGGACTCGCCGACTGGTGAGAAAACCCACGTCACCCAGCTATGCGGGGGTCTGGGCATCCAGGTCCGTGGGGGGAGGTCGTTTCTCAAGATGAGCTTTCCCGACTCCGTTAAGGGGTGGCAGGGAACTTGGTTCTACTACAAAGATGTCCCCAGCGCCAACAGCCAGTCGGGCCTTCCGCTGTACTCGACCGAGAGGGTATGGGCTCCACTGACCCTCACCGTAGATAAGGAGGAGAAGGTGGGTGTCGACATCCTGTCCAGCGCATTAATAGGCGTTGTGAACGGTGGGGTGAATGGCATGGAGTTGCTGGAGACTTTCTTCAGTCAGCGCATCCAGCCGCTGCAGGCCAGGCCCCACCCCATGTGGCTGTACGAGGGGCCGGGTGCATCCAGAAGATCTCACCGAGAAGGAGGTGGGCGCCAAGATAAAGGCCATCACCTGTGCCCGCGATAATCCGCGGGGGACTCAGCTAGTGCCAGCCTTTCACAAGGACCTGCCGCCCATCGAGGTATTTGCCTTCAACTCAGTCGGTTTAGTTGTAGGTTGTCTTCTGTACAGTTGATCCTCACATTTACATGTGTTTGCTTCTCAGGACTTCCAGAACCTGATCTCCATGATTCCCATGGTGGACCACTCGCCTCAAGATGTGACGAATGACACCGAGCTGCAGTACTCGGAGAGGTCTGATAATGATGAGAGTGACGACGACGACGATGATGAAGAAGAGAGTTCGGAGGAGGGGGAAGAGGCGGAGTCCTCTCCATCTTATGAGGGCCCTAAAGAACCCCGCTCCAAGGCACTGCATGACCCAAAGGGCAAGGCAGGAGAGATTCAGCAGCCAACTGCTTCCGCTCAAGCGACTCGGAGTTCCAAGCACGCCCGCGCCGAGGCTGAGAGCTCGGCGGAGAAACAACCTAAGCTGCCCAAGCAGATCTCCTCCAAGCCTTGGAAGGCTTCCGTGCCGCGGATCCGAGTGGCGGTGCCTATGGCCTCGAAGTAAGCGTTCTCACCAATCCTTTGTCCAATTTTTAATCCATTCGGTTGCTGACCGAGTGTTGTTTTGTTCTTGCAGCAATGACACCTCAACAACCTCAGCAGACCCACACGCCCACAAGCCTGGCCTGAGTGATGCCGATGCGGCAGACGCCGCTAGTTCCAAAGGTATGTTGTATCGATTGACCCACATGGTTATGCCTTTTTCGAATGAACTTTGATGATTTCTCTGATTTATACAGCCCCGCCTGAGATTATCCAGCTAGATGATGAAGTGGGTGTTGACCCACCGAATCCGAATGCCACCAGGGAGAGAGCGTCGAGTGCTGACACGCCAATGAAAGATGCCTCTCCCCGCCAGACGGCGCGCGTTTCTCCGGCAAAGGTTGCTTCCAGAACCGTGAGGCTGAGCCCTCTGGCTCAGGGTGGTTCGGCATCCTCGTCGGCAGTGGTGCCCCCTGCAGGGTCTACCCAAGCTCCTCCGAGTGGAACGGCGATGATCCCAGCCCCGAGGCCAACTCCTGCACCTCTGTCAACTCCGGCTACTTCTTTCCCCATGTACCATGTCCCAAAGGATCAGGTGGGGGCGAGTAAGGAAGCGCTGATCCAGGTGGGCTTGATGTGTAGCCGACTGAAGGATGCCTATGACGCCAGCACCGCGCTGGAGACCAATGTCCGAGTAAGTACCATTGTGAGTATAATTTCTAGTTTGAGTTTCTTCTTTTCTCGTAATAGGATTTCTGTCAGTGGGTTTGCGTAGGGCACACCCACTAGGTGTACATGATCTAGTGGGGGCACGCTGAGTGCGCCCACTGGGTGTAGTCCCTGAGGCTCCTGCCAACTGGAGTCAGTCGGCGGGAGTCTTTGAGTGTTGAATTTTCTTATGTCCACTCGGAATCTAGCCAGAGCGTATTTGAATGGACATGATCCAGTGGAGGCACGCTGAGTGCACCCACTGGGTGTAGTCCTCGAGGCTACCGTTGATTGGAGCGGTCGGCGGTAGTCTTAGAGCTTTTTTTAGCTCATCGACGAGTCACTTTCTAGTGGGGGCACGCTGAGTGCACCCACTGGGTGTAGTCCCCGAGGCTGACACTGATCACTGGCGATCGGCGGTAGCCTTTAGAACTTGTCATTAGGCGTTCGGGGCGCCTTACGACACTCGTGCGCTGGTGAGATAATAAGTAAGATTTCCATCGTTACCGACTCGGGAGTCGGCCGAGCGAAGCCACCATTATCCTCTATCTTCTTCATCGCCGACTCAGAAGTCAGCCGAGTGAGGAGTAAGTCACCTTGTGTTGTTGTCCTCTATCTTCTTCATCGCGGACTCAGAAGTCGGCCGAGTGAGGGTAGAACAGAGGGTACTTCAAGATCTGGTATTGGTCTAGTTTGTTCCTTCCAGCGGTGTCTGCTCGGGCAACTCGGTAATCAGAGCGTACTTGAGGATTTGGTACTGGTCAAGCTTGTTCCTCTCGGGGGGGGGGGGGGGATGAACGAGTGAATAATCCACGTAGTAATCCAAGGGTACTTCAGGATCTGATATTGATCAAGCTTGTTCCTTCCAGCGGCGCATGCCCAGATGTTTGTGAGTTACTGCTTTTAATTTCCCTTCAGGATCTTCCGACTAACTATTTTTGTATGTTGTAGAGGACCTACGAGATGGGATCCCACTATGCCACGATGGAGAAGGAGGTGACAACCCTTCGAATTGACTTGGAGGCTGAGAAACTCAAGAGCGCCCGACAGGAGCAGAAGAAGAAGGCCATGGGAGGTAAGTTATCTCCTCTGACTGGCAGCTACGCACTGTTTTTCCCCTTTGATCTGAATCGTTTCGCCCCAACAGATGTTCGTAGCGAGAATGCTCAACTCATAATGAGGCTCAGGACTTCTATTTCTTTAGAAACCATGAAGCAGGCGCTAGAGAACAAGGACAAGGACCTGGCTCTGGCCCAGAAGAAGGCAAGGACCAAGGCCAAACTTGCCGACGAGAAGCTAGCTTCAGTCGACAAGTTGGAGGAGGAGATCAAGAACCTTAAGGCTGCCGCCGAGGCCTTCGCTTAGGAGAAGGTCAAACTAGATGAGAAGGTCACCCAGCTGACTGACAAGAAGGATGCCCTGGAAAAGCACATCAAAGAGGTCTGTGAAGAGTTTAGTGAGAAGCTCGTTGGTAAGTTTTTTCTTCGGCCGAGTGAAATCTGCATATTACCAAATTTTTCCTTGATCATCCGTTCACAGATTATTCTTCTTGACGCAGAGCATTGTTATAACAAGGAACTAGAGCTGCAGAGGATAGAGAGGGATCTGGACCCTGCTAGGTCGCTTGTCGCAGCCAACGCCGCCCTTGCCATCCTTCGGCTCGAAGACCGTTTGGAGAACGCATTGGGCTTCATCACTCGGGCGAAAGGTGCAGCGGGTCGGATTAACAAGGAGTTACAGCCGGGTGAAGAGACTTAGAAGGACCTGGAGTCGATCCTGACGCAGCTAAATGATGTTCCCGCTCGGGTGAAGGCTTGGAAGAAATCAGCCGCCCGGAGTGGTGCTGATGTGGCGCTGTCATTCGTCCGCGTTCATTGCAAGAACGTGGACGAAGAGAAGCTGAAGAACCTCTAAGTGGTGAACAAGAAGAACCTCAAGTTTGACGATTTTATGGAGACCTTCGCTGAAACCGCCACTCGCATCGCCGATGGGATTGATCTGGAGACCTTCGTCAACCCAGCCAGCCCTCCGCCGGAAGCTTAAAAACACTTGATTGAATTTGCGCCAGAATGCCGGGTGGTTGATGTAATGAAATACTTTGCCGAGCGTTTGGGCTCGTTTTGCCTTGGAGACATTCGGACGGATCTAAACTTTAATTCGAAACCCTTTGCGCTTCTATTTGCTTAGTGTTTTGTTTGACTTTGGGCGAAAGCTGGTTCGTGGCTAAGCCCCGAGTGTGGAGCGGATCCTCACTCAGATTGTTTTTTAACTTAGGCGAAAGCTAGTTCGCGGCTAAGCCCCCGAGTGTGGAGCGGATCCTCAATCAGATTGTTTTTAACTTAGGCGAAAGCTGGTTCACGGCTAAGCCCCCGAGTGTGGAGCGGATCCTCACTCGGATTGTTTTTTTAACTTAGGCGAAAGCTGATTCGCGGCTAACCCTTTGAGTGTGGAGTGGATCCTCACTCGGATTGTTTTTTAACTTAGGCGAAAGCTGATTCGCGGCTAAGCCTCTGAGTGTGGAACGGATGCTCACTCGGATTGTTTTCTAACTTAGGCGAAAGCTAGTTCACTGCTAAGCCTCCGAGTGTGGAGTGGATCCTCACTCGGATTGTTTTTTAACTTAGGCGAAAGCTGTTTCGCGGCTAAGTTCTCTCACCTTTTCACCCACTGGAGGTGTGTTAGTTTCCGAATGCTATTAATCACCTGAGTGAGATGCGACCGTAGGTCGAACTAGACGATATATGGCAAAAGTGAGACTTTTATTCATCTAAGTTCATTCGGACTAACTATTACAAGGGAGAAATTTTATTCTAAGTATAAAACTTGCGAAGCAGATCTGCATTCCAAGCTCTGGGCTCTTCTATTCCTCTGGTGAAGTTGTACAGTCAGTATGCTCCATTGTACAAGACCTTGGAGATGGCGAATGGTCCCTCCCAGGGGGTGCTAGCTTGTGAGGCTTCTGTTGATCCACTCGGAGGACCAGGTCTCCTTCCTAGAAGGCACGTCCTCTGACGTGTCTATCGTGGTAGCGGCGTAAGTCTTGTTGGTACAACGTTGATATTATAAGTGCTAGCTCACGTTCTTCCTCCAGAAGGTCTAGGCCATCCTTCCTTGCTTCCTCGGCTTCAGCTTCCGAGTAAAGATCCACTCGGGGAGAGTTGTGGAGCAGATCACTCGGCAAGACCGCTTCTGACTCATACACCATGAAGAATGGGGTGCGGTTCGTGGATTGATTCGGGGTTGTTCGTAGGCCCCAGAGGACCGATGGTAGCTCGGTCACCCAGGCACCTGCTGCTTGAGTCAGATCACGCATGAGGCGAGGTTTCAACCCCTGAAGTATGAGCCCATTTGCCCTCTCGGCTTGTCCATTCGATTGCGGGTGCGCCACAGAGGCGTAATCAACCCGAGTGCCCTGGGTGTAATAGAACTCACGGAACTCGTCTGAGTCGAAGTTAGACCCATTGTCGGTGATGATGCTGTGTGGGACTCCGAACCTGAAGATGGTCTTCTTGATGAACTGAATTGCGGTGGCTGAGTCCAGCTTCTTTATGGGTTTGGCCTCGATCCATTTGGTGAACTTGTCCACTGCTACCAACAGGTGCGTGAAGCCACTTGCCCCGGTCCGGAGAGGGCCGACCATGTCGAGTCCCCAGTCAGCAAATGGCCAAGTGAGGGGGATGGTCTTCAGGGTGGATGCTGGCTTGTGCGACTGGTTCGCATAGAACTGGCACCCGACGCAGTGATCCACTATGTCTCAGGCGGCCTCATTGGCTCGGGGCCAATAGAATCCGGCTCTGAACGCTTTGGCAACCAAGGTTCGAGAGGACGCATGATGGCCGCATGTTCCTGAGTGAATCTCTTGCAGAATCTGTTGCCCTTCCTCTGGGGATATGCATCGCTGAGTGACTCCAGTTGTGCTTTTCTTGTACAATTGATCTCCCATGATGGTGAAAGCTTTGGATCGACGGACGATCTGGCGGGCCTCATCCTCATCCTCTGGGAGCTCTTGCCGGAGCAAATATGCCAAATACGGTTCGGTCCACTCGGGAGTGATGAGCAATACCTCTTGGACCAGATCAATTACTGCAGGAATATCTACTTCAGTCGGATTGGAAGGTCCGACTAGCTGCGGGGGCTCTTCCACAAAAGGATCTTCCTTGATAGTGGGCGAGTGCAGGTGTTCCAGGAACACATTCTTGGGTACTAGCTTCCGAGTGGAACCCATCTTGGCCAGGTCGTCAGCCGCTCGGTTCTTGAGACCCGGCACATGGTGAAGCTCCAGCCCTTCAAAGTGTTTCTCTAACTTTCTTATGGCATTGCAATAGCTGGTCATCGCCGGACTACGGATGTCCCATTCCTTCATGACTTGATTCACCACTAGGTCCGAGTCGCCAAAGATCATCAGTCGGCGAATCCCCAGAGAGATTGCCATTCGCAACCCATACAGGAGAGCTTCGTATTCAGCTTCGTTGTTGGAGGAATCAAAATGAATCTAAAGAACGTAACTGAGTCGATCGCCTTTAGGAGACACCAAGACCACTCCGGCCCCAGAGCCGTGAAGTATCTTGGAGCCGTGAAGTATCTTGGAGCCGTCGAAGAACATCGTCCAGTGTTCGGGAACACTCGGGATAGGTTGTTCTTGCTCAATCCATTCGGCCAATAAATCTACCAGGGCTTGCGATTTGATGGCCTTCTTGGCTTCAAACCTGATGTCCAACAGGAGGAGCTCAATGGCCCACTTGGCCACTCGGCCAGTGGCATCTCTATTGTTCATGATCTCAGATAGAGGAGCGTCACTTATCATCGTGACCGAGTGTTCTTGAAAATAATGTGCCACCTTCTTTGCAGTTAGATAAATTCCGTAAACTAGCTTCTGATAATGCGGATACCTTTGCTTGGAAGGCGTGAGGACTTCAGAGATGCAGTAAACCGGTCATTGGAGCTTGAAGGCTTTGCCTTGTTCTTCCCGTTCCACAGTGAGGACCGTGCTAACAACTTGGCTCGTGGCCGCGCTGTATAAGAGCAAAGGCTCCTTGCTGCTCGGAGCAGCTAGCACCGGCAGGGTGGAAAGTAGGGCTTTAAGTTCCTGGAACGCAGCCTGCAATTCGGGAGTCTATTCGAACCTGTCAGACTTCTTCATCAGCCGGTAAAGCGGCATGGATTTTTCACCGAGTCTGGAGATGAATCTACTCAGGGCCGCTAGGCAGCCTATGAGGCATTGCACGCCGTGTAGACATTCGGGTTGCTTCATTCGGATAATTGCCCCTATCTTCTCGGGATTGGCATCGGTCCCTCGTTTGGAAACGAGGAAACCAAGTAGCTTGCCTGCGGGTATGCCGAATGTACACTTGATTGGGTTGAGTTTGATGCCGAATGCTCGCAAATTTGCGAAGGTCTCAGCGAGGTCAGTCAGGAGGTCGGAACCTTTCCTGGACTTAACCGCAATGTCATCCATATAAGCTTCTACGTTCCGCCTGATTTGCTTCCATAAGCACTTCTGGATCATACGCTGGAATGTGGCCCCAGCAGTTTTTAACCCGAATGGCATCGTGATATAGCAGAAACACCCAAATGGGGTGATGAATGCTGTTTTTACTTCATCAGGGCCATACAATCAGATCTGGTGGTACCCGGAGTACGCATCCAGAAATGATAACCGCTCACAACCAGCAGTAGAATCTACTATCTAATCTATGCGAGGGAGAGGAAAATGATCTTTCGGGCAGGCCCGATTGATGTGCCTAAAGTCTACACACATTCGAAGAGACTTATCTTTCTTCGGCACCATGACGATGTTGGCGAGCCACTCGGAGTGGTACACCTCTCGGATGAATTCGGCGGCTAAGAGCTGCGCTATCTCCTCGCCAATCACCTTGCGCTTCTCGGTTGTAGATCACCGAAGATACTCTTTGACAGGCTTCGTCGCAGAATCGACACGGAGTCTGTGCTCGGCCAGTTCCCTGGGAACACCCGGCATGTTAGAAGGCTTCCATGCGAAGATGTCCCAGTTCTCACGGAGGAACTGGAAGAGCATGACTTCCTATTTGCTGTCCAGGGTGGTGGAGATGTTGGTCGGGTCAGCGTTCGGGTCCTCAGGATGGATGTGCACCGGCTTCGTCTCTCCTGTCGACTGGAAACCGGATTCCACAGTCGGCTTCTTGGACTTCAAAAGTTCGCTTGGATTTGCCACCTTCTTGTACTCGTCCAACTCGGCCATCGCCATCTTCTCATCAGCGATCTGGGAGCCCTTCTGGAGGCACTCTTCGGCCATCTTCCGATTGCCTGTGATAGTGATCACGCTTTTAGGCCCCGGCAGCTTGAGTCTAAGATACACATAACATGGACGGGCCATGAAACGCGCGTAGGCAGGCCTACCCAGGATGGCATGGTAAGCGCTAATGAAGTCTACCACCTCAAAAGTCAGCCGTTGCTTTTGATAGTTCTTCTCTTCGCCGAATACGACATCGAGAGCGATCTGGCCGAGTGACTTGGCCTTCTTCCCCGGGATTACCCCGTGGAACTGCATATTGCTCGGGTGTCCCGATCTTTCGATGAGATGGTAACTATCGATTTGGTGGAGCCGACTTTGACGATCCGACTACAAACGTGCACGACGTTGCGCCTTAGCAATCGCTAAACCAATCTCCTGAGGTTACTGACGATGCTGGAAGCACGATCAACCTGACCACGAAGGTCTATTCCTGCACGCAATCGAAGAACAAGCAAGAATATGATAATGCAATCTGAATATTGCGAATATAGATGAAGTATTGATAATGGTGGGGATCCGAAAGCGGTCTTGGTCTGGTCGTTGGACACAAACGAAGTACACGAAGTTGCAATGGCTAACTTTTAACTAAACAAATCCCAAAGTCTAAACGGTGCCCTAAGGGCTGTATATATGGAGGAAGAGGAGGGGATTTCGTGGCCCTTGAAGGAGGGGTCCGAAACCAACCCTATCTCTTGTTTCCCCACACATACGGACTCTAAAAACAGCCTATACTCAAGTATTTCGAAATTACATGGGCCTGGCCCAATAATAAGGTGACGCAGCACCTATAATAGCCTCTGGACGAAATTTATGAAGTGACATCTTATATATTTCGTCCAAGGCTCCTGCACTCATTATGGTGGCTTCAAAGTCCTGAAATCATCACTTGTAACTCCGTTCTTGTTCCCCTTGTGCATGCCATCATCTCCATGCTTGAACTTGCTCCAAGGTTCCTCTTTCTTGTCCAAGCTAGGCCCTTCATTTGTAAGCAAAACAAATGTATCCAATTTAGGCAGCATCATATTCTCATGAACTTTAGAATCATTACCAAGAAACGAAAGTACCTGATATTTTAATTGGCCTGCGCGAGCTCTAGTAATTGGTCCAGTATGTATAGAAGCAGGGGCTGTGGGTGTAACAATGGTATTGATGTCCTCATCATCTTTTTTTCTTTTTTTCTTTTGCACTTTTTTTTTTTGCTCCGCAAATTCAACAAAGCAAAAACCCTAAAAAGATTATGCAAAGGCTCAGATTGGTTCGGATATGATGAACTAACCCTAATTTTTTTTGTGGCTTTTTTTTTGGACAATACGTAAGAAAATAAATCTAATCTAGGGAAAACTGGAAATTCTCACCGAGCAACCTGAAAACTGATACCACTTGATAGAGGCGAGGGTGTCCCGATCTTTCGATGAGATGGTAACTATCGATTTGGTGGAGCCGACTTTGACGATCCGACTACAAACGTGCACGACGTTGCGCCTTAGCAATCGCTAAACCAATCTCCTGAGGTTACTGACGATGCTGGAAGCACGATCAACCTGACCACGAAGGTCTATTCCTGCACGCAATCGAAGAACAAGCAAGAATATGATAATGCAATCTGAATATTGCGAATATAGATGAAGTATTGATAATGGTGGGGATCCGAAAGCGGTCTTGGTCTGGTCGTTGGACACAAACGAAGTACACGAAGTTGCAATGGCTAACTTTTAACTAAACAAATCCCAAAGTCTAAACGGTGCCCTAAGGACTGTATATATGGAGGAAGAGGAGGGGATTTCGTGGCCCTTGAAGGAGGGGTCCGAAACCAACCCTATCTCTTGTTTCCCCACACATACGGACTCTAAAAACAGCCTATACTCAAGTATTTCGAAATTACATGGGCCTGGCCCAATAATAAGGTGACGCAGCACCTATAATAGCCTCTGGACGAAATTTATGAAGTGACATCTTGTATATTTCGTCCAAGGCTTCCTGCACTCATTATGGTGGCTTCAAAGTCCTGAAATCATCACTTGTAACTCCGTTCTTGTTCCCCTTGTGCATGCCATCATCTCCATGCTTGAACTTGCTCCAAGGTTCCTCTTTCTTGTCCAAGCTAGGCCCTTCATTTGTAAGCAAAACAAATGTATCCAATTTAGGCAGCATCATATTCTCATGAACTTTAGAATCATTACCAAGAAACGAAAGTACCTGATATTTTAATTGACGTGCGCGAGCTCTAGTAATTGGTCCAGTATGTATAGAAGCAGGGGCTGTGGGTGTAACAATGGTATTGATGTCCTCATCATAAGCCGAGTCATCAGGATGCCCATCGCCTCTAAGGTGTCAGCGTAGATGATGTTGAGCCCGTTGTCACCGTCCAATAGGACTTTGCGCAATCGGATTCCTCCTACAACTGGATCCACCACCAAAGCGTGTCGCCCGGGGGTTGGTATGTGAGCCGGATGGTCCGACTGGTCGAATGTTACCGGTGTCTTGGCCCAGTCAAGATATTTGGTGACAGTCGGAGCCGCCATGTTAACCTCTCGGTTGATCACCTTGAGGTGGCTCTTGCTTTCAACATCAGCAAAAAATCATGAGGACGTTCTCAACATTGGGGTACCCGGAAGTACCTTTGCCTCTGTCTTCGTCATCATCATCTCTTTCTCTAGAAGAATCTTGCCGCATCTCTTGCTTCAGGAGTCGACACTCTCGAGTGGTATGTTTGGGCAAGATCAAATTACCCTCCTCGTCTTTCTTCGTGTGGATCTGGCAAGGCTGGTCGAGGATGTCACTCTTCATGGTGACCTGCTTCTTTCCTTTCCAATCCTTCTTCTGCTTTTGGGAGTTCTTTTTGCCTTGGCTGGCTAGAGCCGCGGCCTCGGCATTCCCTCCAGCATCTGCTTTCCGCTTGTGCTTCTTGCCCTTGTTCTCCGACTGATGAGCGTCGCCTGCTCTGCTCTTGCCTCTCCTCAGTCAGTCTTCCTCTTCACCATTGGCGTACCAGTTGGCTATCTCCATTGCCCGACTGAGAGTCGGGGTCTCAGTTCGGCCGAACTTCATGTTCAGCTCCCGGCACCTGACTCCGACCTTGAAGGCGCAGATTGCCTGGTGCTCGGTGACATTCTCCACCGTGTTGTGCAGAGTAGTCCACCGCTGGATGTACTCTCGGAGAGTTTCATTCTGCATTTGCACACAGTGCTGTAAATCGGTCAAACCTCCTGCTCTCTTGTATGTGCCTTCAAAGGTCTTGACGAACACTTTTGCCAGGTCATCCCAGCAAAAGATACTACTCGGCGGGAGCTGTGTCAGCCAAGCCCAAGCAGAGCCTTCTAGCATCAGCGGCAAATGCTTCATGGCCACGTTGTCGTTGCCGCCGCCGACATGGATTGCCACTCGGTAATCTTCTAACCAAATTTCAGGCCTGGATTCGCCGGTGAACTTGCTGATCCCAGAGGTGATGAGGACATCAATACCATTGTTACACCCACAGCCCCTGCTGCTATACATACTGGACCAATTACTAGAGCTCGCGCACGCCAATTAAATTATCAGGTACTTTCGTTTCTTGGTAATGATTCTAATGTTCATGAGAATATGATGCTGCCTAAATTGGATACATTTGTTTTGCTTACAAATGAAGGGCCTAGCTTGGACAAGAAAGAGGAACCTTGGAGCAAGTTCAAGCATGGAGATGATGGCATGCGCAAGGGGAACAAGAACGGAGTTACAAGTGATGATTTCAGAACTTTGAAGCCACCATAAGGAGTGCAGGAAGCCTTGGACGAAATATACAAGATGCCACTTCATAAATTTCGTCCAGAGGCTATTATAGGTGCTGCGTCACCTTATTATTGGGCCAGGCGCATGTAATTTCGAAATACTTGAGTATAGGCTATTTTTAGAGTCCGTATGTGTGGGGAAACAAGAGATAGGGTTGGTTTCGGACCCCTCCTTCAAGGGCCACGAACTCCCCCCCTCTTCCTCCATATATACAGCCCTTAGGGCACCGTTTAGACTTTGGGTTTTGTTTAGATTAAAAGTTCGCCATAGCTGCAACTTCGCGTACTTCGTTTGTGTTCAACAACCAGACCAAGACGTCACAGAACCCCACCTCGATCAATAAAGCTTTCATCTTATATTCGCAATATCCAGATTGCAAATCTTAGTTTCTTGCTTGTTCTTCGTTTGCTTGCAGGAGATAGACCCTCGGGGTCAGGTTGATTGTGCTCCGGCGTGGTCAATAACCTCTCGGAGTTGGTTTAGCGATTGCTAAGGCGCGACGTCCTCGCACGTTCGTAGTCGGATCGTCAAAAGTCTACTCCACCAAAAACGACAGATATCATCTCATCGAAAGATCGGGACACCCTCGCCTCTATCAAGTGGTATCAGATTCCCAGGTTGCTCGGTGAGATTTACAGTTTTTCGTAGTTTAGATCGAGTCTGTTCTTCATACCTACAGTCCAGGAAAAAGCCAAAAAAAAAAATTTAGGGTTAGTTCATCATATCCGAACCAATCTGAGCCTTTGCATAATCTTTTTAGGGTTTTTGCTTTGTTGAATTTGCGGTTGCATCGTCGTGTCAAGTTGCTGGTCTTAGCGTCTAGTTCTTTAGAGTTTCGAGTTCTGTTCACAAGTTGTCACGCCGCCGCCGCACCATCATCATCGCCCCTACCATATACCACCACAGCTTATCTGCTATTTCTCTGAGTCCATATACCACCACCGATCCGAGTCCATATACCACCACCGATCCGAGTCCATATACCACGACCAATCCGAGCCCACATATACTACCGTCATATACCATCACCAGTCCGAGTTCCACCAGATTCATCTCTGCCACCAGTCCTAGTCCGAGTCCAGTATTTATTCCTTTATTTTAGAGTTCCAGATCACGCGATACTACGAGTCGTGAACAAGTCGGATTCCCCAATTTTCGTGCTACCCGCAGAAGAAAAATAGTTCCAGTTTCAAAAAAAAAAAAACTAAGTCAGGAAAATTCTGGCTAGGCAGTTTTTAGACCATTTGTAGACTTTTTAGAAAAAAAATTGTTGCGGAGCAAAAAAAAAAGAGGAAAAAAAAAGTGCAAAAAAGAAAAAGAAAAAAATTCAGAGTGTGCTCCTCCCTTGTTTACGTGCAGCGCCGTGATTTTTGTTAGTGTTCTAGGCTCGCGTCTCTAGCACGGTCTAGCCTAGGACCAGCACAGTACCGTCGTTGAGAGTTTATTCAACATTGCATCTCTGAATTGATTATTGCTGACCCTTTTTGCTACCATATCATAAGCCTTCCCAGCTCCACATACATCTACATCGTGCGTTTGACACCACCTGGCAATCGCTCTGTCCAAGCTCTGAGAGTTTTGACTACAAAGGTTGCCGATCACCACCTGCCCCTGGGTAAGAACTGGTAAGAATTTGAGATTTGCTTGACGGATTTGTGACACCACACCACACCACCACCACTTTCTAGTAGTCTGTAGGATCATATTCTTGTGTGTTTCTATTGCTGCTAACCATGGCAGGATCACAAGCCGACAAGATTGACTGGGAGAATATGACGAACAAGGAGTTGCATGATAAATTTCAGCAAATGATGAGTGGCCAGGTGGGAGATGTGCTAAACAGATTTGAAGAGGCCATGGAGAAGATAGATGGCATGGAGAAGTCGTTCGAGACAAAGCTGGATAACAAGTTTAATGAATTGCTCACGCGTCTTCCCCAACCACCACCGGCTGCACCTGTCGCACCCCTGCAACGACAACAACAACGCCCCCTTCCAAATCAGTTCGGACGAGCGAAGCGTGTTCCTCTTGAGGATGGCCAAACTTCTGGTGCTGCTGTACCTACTGTTGATGCTTCTTTGGCTCCTGCTCCTGCTGCTGCTGGTGCCGAGGAGGAGGATGATTACGCGGGCGATTATGAGGATGAGGTTGATCAAAATCATAACTACGTGCAACCACCAGCACCAGGTCGTCCACATGCAAATAATCGCAATGGTAGGCCTTCACCACCACTTCAGGTACGAGATCATGACCATCTTCCTAAATTAAAATTGAATATTCCACCATTCGAGGGTAGATATGTTCCTGATATATATCTTACTTGGGAGTTAGAAACTGAACAACGTTTTACATGTTTACAATATCCCGAGGAACGACGTGTTGCTGCTGCTGTTTGTGCTTTCACTAGTTTTGCATGTGTATGGTGGTCTGAACATTGTAGATTATATCCTATTCCAGCTACGTGGGCTGCTTTGAAAACTGCTATGCGTACTCGTTGGTTTCCACCATATTATCAACGTGAATTACTTCAAAAATTGCAGCGCTTAAGACAAGGAAAAAATTCTGTAGAAGAATATTATCAGGAATTACAAACTGGCATGATTAGATGTGGTATTGTTGAGGAGAATGAAGCTATGCTTGCACGTTTCATGGGTGGATTAAATAGAGAGATTCAGACCATTCTAGAGTATAAGGAGTATAATAATATCACTCGTTTATTCCATCTTGCTTGTAAAGCTGAACGTGAAGTGCAGGATCGACAGGCATTGGCGCGAACTAATTTTTCTGCAGGTCGATCTTCATCATGGACACCGCGTGCCTCCTCTACTCCCACACGTCCTACTGCGGCACCACTGACTTCAGCCGCCAATTCCAACCGAGATACAAGAAAACAGGCACCACCACCACCATCTGCCAAGAGTACACATTCTGGGCCTGCCCAGAGCTCTTCTTCATCTATGGCATCAACAGGGCACACACATGATATTATTTGTCGTCGTTGTAAGGGAAGAGGTCATTATGCGAGAGAATGCCAATCTCCGCGTGTTATGATTGCTACTGAGGATGGTGGGTATGAGTCCACTAGTGACTATGATGAGGAGACTTTGGCTCTTATTACAAATGAAGAACACGGTGGAGATGATTCTGATCATGAGACGCAATACATGGCTCCTGAAGACACTGACAGGTATGAATGTTTAGTTGCTCAACGTGTTTTGAGTGTGCAGGTCACACAAGCTGAGCAAAATCAGAGGCATAATTTGTTCCATACAAAGGGAGTTGTGAAGGAACGTTCTGTTCGCGTCATCATAGATGGAGGGAGCTGCAACAACTTGGCTAGCATGGAGATGGTGGAGAAGCTATCTCTCACCACAAGACCACATCCACATCCTTACTATATCCAATGGTTCAACAACAGCGGCAAGGTTAAGGTAACACGTACTGTTCGTGTGCATTTTAGTATCTCTACATATGCTGATTATGTTGATTGTGATGTGGTACCCATGCGTTTTTGGTGGAGTAGACTTTGATGATATATTGATTTATAGCAGATCTTTGGAGGAACATTTGGAACATTTACGTGTTGTTTTTATTGCTCCACGTGATGCACGTTTGTTTGGTAACCTTGGGAAGTGCACCTTTTGCACCGACCGAGTATCTTTTCTTGGCTATGTTGTTACTCCACAGGGAATTGAAGTTGATAAAGCCAAGATTGAAGCTATTGAGAGTTGGCCGCAGCCCAAAACGGTCACACAAGTGAGGAGTTTCCTTGGCCTCGCTGGTTTCTATAGGCGTTTTGTGAGAGATTTCAGTACCATTGCTGCACCTCTCAACGAGCTTACAAAGAAGGATGTGCCTTTTGTTTGGGGTACCGCACAGGAAGAAGCCTTCACGGTGTTGAAAGATAAGTTAACACATGCTCCTTTACTCCAACTTCCTGATTTTAATAAGACTTTTGTGCTTGAATGTGATGCTAGTGGAATTGGATTAGGAGGTGTGTTATTACAAGATGGCAAACCTGTTGCATACTTTTTCTGAAAAATTGAGTGGGCCTAGTCTGAATTACTCTACTTATGATAAGGAATTATATGCTCTTGTTCGGACTTTGGAAACATGGCAACATTATTTATGGCCCAAAGAATTTGTTATTCATTCTGATCATGAATCTTTGAAACATATTAAAAGTCAAGCCAAACTGAACCGTAGACATGCTAAATGGGTTGAATTCATTGAGACTTTCCCTTATGTCATTAAACACAAGAAGGGTAAAGAAAATGTTATTGCTGATGCATTGTCTCGTCGTTATACTATGCTTTCACAACTTGACTTTAAAATATTTGGTTTGGAGACCATCAAAGATCAATATGTGCATGATGCTGAATTTAAAGATGTATTGCAGAATTGTAAAGAAGGGAGAACATGGAACAAGTTCGTCGTTAATGATGGATTTGTGTTTCGTGCTAACAAGCTATGCATTCCAGCTAGCTTCGTTCGTCTTTTGTTGTTGCAGGAGGCGCATGGAGGAGGATTAATGGGACACTTTGGCATAAAGAAGACGGAGGATGTACTTGCTACACATTTCTTTTGGCCAAAGATGAGACGGGATGTTGAGCGCTTTGTTGCTCGCTGCACTACATGTCAAAAAGCTAAGTCACGACTCAATCCTCATGGTTTATATATGCCGTTGCCTGTACCTAGTGTTCCATGGGAGGATATATCTATGGACTTTGTTTTGGGTTTACCTCGAACAAAGAAGGGGAGGGATAGCATATTTGTTGTCGTGGATAGGTTCTCGAAAATGGCACACTTTATACCATGTCATAAAAGCGATGATGCTGCTAATGTTGCTGATTTGTTCTTTCGTGAAATTATTCACTTGCATGGTGTGCCAAATACTATTGTTTCAGATCGTGATACCAAATTTCTTAGCCACTTTTGGAGATGTTTATGGGCTAAGTTGGGGACTAAACTGCTTTTTAGTACTACTTGTCACCCCCAAACTGATGGACAAACTGAAGTAGTCAATAGAACTTTGTCTGCTATGCTTAGGGCTGTTTTGAAGAATAAGTAGAAAATGTGGGAAGAATGCTTGCCTCATATTGAATTTGCTTATAATCGTTCGTTGCATTCTACTACTAAGATGTGCCCTTTTGAAATTGTATATGGTTTCCTACCTTGTGCACCTATTGATTTGTTGCCTCTTCCATCTTCGGAGAAGGTTAATTTTGATGCTAAACAACGTGCTGAATTGATCTTAAAAATGCATGAGTTAACTAAGGAGAACATTGAGCGTATGAAGGCTAAATATAAACTTGCTGGAGATAAGGGTAGAAAACTTGTTGTGTTTGCACCTGGAGATCTTGTTTGGTTACATTTGCGTAAGGATAGATTTCCTGATTTGCGCAAATCAAAGCTAATGCCACGTGCTGATGGTCCTTTTAAGGTGTTAGAGAAAATAAATGATAACGCATATAAACTTGAGCTACCTGCAGATTTTGGGGTTAGTCCCACTTTTAACATTGCAGATTTGAAGCCTTATTTGGGTGAGGAAGATGAGCTTCTGTCGAGGACGACTTCATTTCAAGAAGGGGAGGATGATGAGGACATCAATACCATTGTTACACCCACAGCCCCTGCTGCTATACATACTGGACCAATTACTAGAGCTCGCGCACGCCAATTAAATTATCAGGTACTTTCGTTTCTTGGTAATGATTCTAATGTTCATGAGAATATGATGCTGCCTAAATTGGATACATTTGTTTTGCTTACAAATGAAGGGCCTAGCTTGGACAAGAAAGAGGAACCTTGGAGCAAGTTCAAGCATGGAGATGATGGCATGCGCAAGGGGAACAAGAACGGAGTTACAAGTGATGATTTCAGGACTTTGAAGCCACCATAAGGAGTGCAGGAAGCCTTGGATGAAATATACAAGATGCCACTTCATAAATTTCGTCCAGAGGCTATTATAGGTGCTGCGTCACCTTATTATTGGGCCAGGCCCATGTAATTTCGAAATACTTGAGTATAGGCTGTTTTTAGAGTCCGTATGTGTGGGGAAACAAGAGATAGGGTTGGTTTCGGACCCCTCCTTCAAGGGCCACGAAATCCCCTCCTCTTCCTCCATATATACAGCCCTTAGGGCACCGTTTAGACTTTGGGTTTTGTTTAGATTAAAAGTTCGCCATAGCTGCAACTTCGCGTACTTCGTTTGTGTTCAACGACCAGACCAAGACGTCACAGAACCCCACCTTGATCAATAAAGCTTTCATCTTATATTCGCAATATCCAGATTGCAAATCTTAGTTTCTTGCTTGTTCTTCGTTTGCTTGCAGGAGATAGACCCTCGTGGTCAGGTTGATTGTGCTCCGGCGTGGTCAATAACCTCTCGGAGTTGGTTTAGCGATTGCTAAGGCTTGACGTCCTCGCACGTTCGTAGTCGGATCGTCAAAGTCTACTCCACCAAAAACGATAGCTTCTCATCGAAAGATGATGAGGACATCAATACCATTGTTACACCCACAGCCCCTGCTGCTATACATACTGGACCAATTACTAGAGCTCGCGCACGCCAATTAAATTATCAGGTACTTTCGTTTCTTGGTAATGATTCTAATGTTCATGAGAATATGATGCTGCCTAAATTGGATACATTTGTTTTGCTTACAAATGAAGGGCCTAGCTTGGACAAGAAAGAGGAACCTTGGAGCAAGTTCAAGCATGGAGATGATGGCATGCGCAAGGGGAACAAGAACGGAGTTACAAGTGATGATTTCAGGACTTTGAAGCCACCATAAGGAGTGCAGGAAGCCTTGGACGAAATATACAAGATGCCACTTCATAAATTTCGTCCAGAGGCTATTATAGGTGCTGCGTCACCTTATTATTGGGCCAGGCCCATGTAATTTCGAAATACTTGAGTATAGGCTATTTTTAGAGTCCGTATGTGTGGGGAAACAAGAGATAGGGTTGGTTTCGGACCCCTCCTTCAAGGGCCACGAAATCCCCCCCTCTTCCTCCATATATACAGCCCTTAGGGCACCGTTTAGACTTTGGGTTTTGTTTAGATTAAAAGTTCGCCATAGCTGCAACTCCGCGTACTTCGTTTGTGTTCAACAACCAGACCAAGACGTCACAGAACCCCACCTCGATCAATAAAGCTTTCATCTTATATTCGCAATATCCAGATTGCAAATCTTAGTTTCTTGCTTGTTCTTCGTTTGCTTGCAGGAGATAGACCCTCGGGGTCAGGTTGATTGTGCTCCGGCGTGGTCAATAACCTCTCGGAGTTGGTTTAGCGATTGCTAAGGTGCGACGTCCTCGCACGTTCGTAGTCGGATCGTCAAAAGTCTACTCCACCAAAAACGATAGATATCATCTCATCGAAAGATCGGGACACCCTCGCCTCTATCAGATAATCTGATCATAAATCCACAATTCATCGGATCTCGACAAACACACCGCAAAAGAATATTACATCGGATAGATCTCCAAGAACATCGAGGAGAACATGGTATTGAGAATCAAAGAGAGAGAGAAGAAGCCATCTAGCTACTAGCTATGGACCCGTAGGTCTGAGGTAAACTACTCACGCTTCATCGGAAGAGCAATAGGGTTGATGTAGATGCCCTCCGTGATCGAATCCCCCTCCGGCAGATTGCCAAAAAAGGCCCCAAGATGGGATCTCACAGGAACAGAAGGTTGCGGTGGTGGAAAAGTATTTTCGTGGCTCCCTCCTAGGGTTTTGGAATATATGTGAATTTATAGGACGAAGAAGTAGGTCGGTGGACTCCCGAGGGGGCCACAAGCCACGGGGGCGCCCCCCTAGGGCGCGCCCCTACGGCTTGCCATCTCCTCGTGGGTCTTCTGACTTCGACTCCAAGTCTCGTAGGTGTCTTCTGGTCAAAGAAAAATCATCATAAAGTTTTATTCCGTTTGGACTCCGTTTGATATTCCTTTTCTGCGAAACTCAAAAACAAGGAAAAACAGAAACTGGCACTGGGCTCTAGGTTAATAGGTTAGTCCCAAAAATAATATAAAATAGCATATTAATGCATATAAAACATCCAAAATAGATAATATAATAGCATGGAACAAACAAAAATTATAGATACGTTGGAGACGTATCAAGCATCCCCAAGCTTAATTCCTGCTCATCCTCGAGTAGGTAAATGCTAAAAACAGAATTTTTGATGTGGAATGCTACCTAACATATTTATCCTTGTAAATTTCTTTATTGTGGCATGAATGTTCAGATCCATAAAATTCAAAACAAAAGTTTAATATTGACATAAAAACAATAATACTTCAAGCATACTAATAAAGCAATCATGTCTTCTCAAAATAACATGGCCAAAGAAAGTTATCCCTACAAAATCATATAGTCTGGCTATGCTCCATCTTCATCACACAAAGTATTAAATCATACACAACCCCGATGACAAGCCAAGTAATTGTTTCATACTTTTGATGTTCTCAAACTTTTTCAACTTTCACGCAATACATGAGCGTGAGCCATAGATATAGCACTATAGGTGGAATAGAATATGGTGGTTGTGGAGAAGACAAAAAGAAGGAGATAGTCTCACATCAACTAGGCGTATCAACGGGCTATGGAGATGCCCATCAATAGATATCAATGTGAGTGAGTAGGGATTGCCATGCAACGGATGCACTAGAGCTATAAGTGTATGAAAGCTAAAAAAGAAACCAAGTGGGTGTGCATCCAACTCGCTTGCTCACGAAGACCTAGGGCACTTTGAGGAAGCCCATCATTGGAATATACAAGCCAAGTTATATAACAAAAATTCCCACTAGTATATGAAAGTGACAAAATAGGAGACTCTCTATCATGAAGATCATGGTGCTACTTTGAAGCACAAGTGTGGAAAAAGGATAGTAGCATTGCCCCTTCTCTCTTTTCTGTCATTTTTTTTATTTTGGGCTCTTTGGCCTCTATTTTTTCTCTCTTTTTTTATTTTTATTTTATTTTTCGTCCGGAGTCTCATCCCGACTTGTGGGGGAATCATAGTCTCCATCATCCTTTCCTCACATGGGACAATGCTGTAATAATGATGATCATCACACTTTTATTTACTTACAACTCGATACTTAGAACAAAAATATGACTCTATATGAATGCCTCCGGTGGTGTACCGGGATGTGCAATGATCAAGAGAGACATGTATAAAAAATATTAATGGTGGCTTTGCCATAAATACGATGTCAACTACATGATCATGCAAAGCAATATGACAATGATGAAGCGTGTCATAATAAACGGAAGGGAGGAAGTTGCATGTCAATATATCTCGGAATGGCTATGGAAATGCCATAATAGGTAGGTATGGTGGCTGTTTTGAGGAAGGGTATATGGTGGGTGTAGTGCACCGGTGAAAGTTGCGCGGTACTAGAGAGGCTAGCAATGGTGGAAGGGTGAGAGTGCGTATAATCCATGGACTCAACATTAGTCATAAAGAACTCACATACTTATTGCAAAAGTCTACTAGCTATCGAAACAAAGTACTACACGCATGCTCCTAGGGGGATAGATTGGTAGGAAAAGACCATCGCTCGTCCCCGACCGCCACTCATAAGGAAGACAATAAATAAATAAATCATGCCCCGACTTCATCACATAACGGTTCACCATACGTGCATGCTACGGGAATCACAAACTTTAAGACAAGTATTTCTACCAATCCACAATTACTCACTAGCATGACTCTAATATCACCATCTTTATATCTCAAAACAATCATAAGGAATCAAACTTCACATAGTATTCAATGCACTTTATATGAAAGTTTTTATTATATCCCTCTTGGATGCCCATCATATTAGGACTAAATTCAAAACCTAAGCAAATTACCATGCTGTTTGGAGACTCTCAAAATAATATAAGTCAAGTAAGAGAGTTCAACAATTTCTATAAAATAAAGCCATCGCCGTGCTCTAAAAAGATATAAGTTGATAGAGGCGAGGGTGTCCCGATCTTTCGATGAGATGATATCTATCGTTTTTGGTGGAGTAGACTTTGACGATCCGACTACGAACGTGCGAGGACGTCGCGCCTTAGCAATCGCTAAACCAACTCCGAGAGGTTATTGACCACGCCGGAGCATAATCAACCTGACCCCGAGGGTCTATCTCCTGCAAGCAAACGAAGAACAAGCAAGAAACTAAGATTTGCAATCTGGATATTGCGAATATAAGATGAAAGCTTTATTGATCGAGGTGGGGTTCTGTGACATCTTGGTCTAGTTGTTGAACACAAACGAAGTACGCGAAGTTGCAGCTATGGCGAACTTTTAATCTAAACAAAACCCAAAGTCTAAACGGTGCCCTAAGGGCTGTATATATGGAGGAAGAGGGGGGGGATTTCGTGGCCCTTGAAGGAGGGGTCCGAAACCAACCCTATCTCTTGTTTCCCCACACATACGGACTCTAAAAATAGCATATACTCAAGTATTTCGAAATTACATGGGCCTGGCCCAATAATAAGGTGACGCAGCACCTATAATAGCCTCTGGACGAAATTTATGAAGTGGCATCTTGTATATTTCGTCCAAGGCTTCCTGCACTCCTTATGGTGGCTTCAAAGTCCTGAAATCATCACTTGTAACTCCGTTCTTGTTCCCCTTGCGCATGCCATCATCTCCATGCTTGAACTTGCTCCAAGGTTCCTCTTTCTTGTCCAAGCTAGGCCCTTCATTTGTAAGCAAAACAAATGTATCCAATTTAGGCAGCATCATATTCTCATGAACATTAGAATCATTACCAAGAAACGAAAGTACCTGATAATTTAATTGGCGTGCGCGAGCTCTAGTAATTGGTCCAGTATGTATAGCAGCAGGGGCTGTGGGTGTAACAATGGTATTGATGTCCTCATCATCCTCCCCTTCTTGAAATGAAGTCGTCCTCGACGGAAGCTCATCTTCCTCACCCAAATAAGGCTTCAAATCTGCAATGTTAAAAGTGGGACTAACCCCAAAATCTGCAGGCAGCTCAAGTTTATATGCATTATCATTTATTTTCTCTAACACCTTAAAAGGACAATCAGCACGTGGCATTAGCTTTGATTTGCGCAAATCAGGAAATCTATCCTTACGCAAATGTAACCAAACAAGATCTCCAGGTGCAAACACAACATGTTTTCTACCCTTATCTCCAGCAAGTTTATATTTAGCATTCATACGCTCAATGTTCTCCTTAGTTAACTCATGCATTTTTACGATCAATTCAGCACGTTGTTTAGCATCAAAATTAACCTTCTCCGAAGATGGAAGAGGCAACAAATCAATAGGTGCACGAGGTAGGAAACCATACACAATTTCAAAAGGGCACATCTTAGTAGTAGAATGCAACGAACGATTATAAGCAAATTCAATATGAGGCAAGCATTCTTCCCACATTTTCTTGTTATTCTTCAAAACAGCCCTAAGCATAGTAGACAAAGTTCTATTGACTACTTCAGTTTGTCCATCAGTTTGGGGGTGACAAGTAGTACTAAAAAGCAGTTTAGTCCCCAACTTAGCCCATAAACATCTCCAAAAGTGGCTAAGAAATTTGGTATCACGATCTGAAACAATAGTATTTGGCACACCATGCAAGCGAATAATTTCACGAAAGAACAAATCAGCAACATTAGCAGCATCATCGCTTTTATGACATGGTATAAAGTGTGCCATTTTCGAGAACCTATCCTCGACAACAAATATGCTATCCCTCCCCTTCTTTGTTCGAGGTAAACCCAAAACAAAGTCCATAGATATATCCTCCCATGGAACACTAGGTACAGGCAAAGGCATATATAAACCATGAGGATTGAGTCGTGACTTAGCTTTTTGACATGTAGTGCAGCGAGCAACAAAGCGCTCAACATCCCGTCTCATCTTTGGCCAAAAGAAATGTGTAGCAAGTACATCCTCCATCTTCTTTACGCCAAAGTGTCCCATTAATCCTCCTCCATGCGCCTCCTGCAACAACAAAAGATGAACGGAGCTAGCTGGAATGCATAGCTTGTTAGCACGAAACACAAATCCATCGTTAACGACGAACTTGTTCCATGTTCTCCCTTCTTTACAATTCTGCAATACATCTTTAAATTCAGCATCATGCACATATTGATCTTTGATGGTCTCCAAACCAAATATTTTAAAGTCAAGTTGTGAAAGCATAGTATAACGACGAGACAATGCATCAGCAATAACATTTTCTTTACCCTTCTTGTGTTTAATGACATAAGGGAAAGTCTCAATGAATTCAACCCATTTAGCATGTCTACGGTTCAGTTTGGCTTGACTTTTAATATGTTTCAAAGATTCATGATCAGAATGAATAACAAATTCTTTGGGCCATAAATAATGTTGCCATGTTTCCAAAGTCCGAACAAGAGCATATAATTCCTTATCCTAAGTAGAGTAATTCAGACTAGGCCCACTCAATTTTTCAGAAAAGTATGCAACAGGTTTGCCATCTTGTAATAACACACCTCCTAATCCAATTCCACTAGCATCACATTCAAGCTCAAAAGTCTTATTAAAATCAGGAAGTTGGAGTAAAGGAGCATGTGTTAACTTATCTTTCAACACCGTGAAGGCTTCTTCCTGTGCGGTACCCCAAACAAAAGGCACATCCTTCTTTGTAAGCTCGTTGAGAGGTGCAGCAATGGTACTGAAATCTCTCACAAAACGCCTATAGAAACCAGCGAGGCCAAGGAAACTCCTCACTTGTGTGACCGTTTTGGGCTGCGGCCAACTCTCAATAGCTTCAATCTTGGCTTTATCAACTTCAATTCCCTGTGGAGTAACAACATAGCCAAGAAAAGATACTCGGTCGGTGCAAAAGGTGCACTTCCCAAGGTTACCAAACAAACGTGCATCACGTAGAGCAATAAAAACAACACGTAAATGTTCCAAATTTTCCTCCAAAGATCTGCTATAAATCAATATATCATCAAAGTAAACTACCACAAATCGTCCAATGAAAGCACGTAAAACTTCGTTCATTAATCTCATGAAAGTACTAGGTGCATTAGTTAACCCAAAAGGCATGACTAACCACTCATATAAACTGAACTTAGTTTTAAATGTTGTTTTCCATTCATCTCCCAATTTCATACGAATTTGATGGTATCCACTACGCAAATCAACTTTGGAGAATATTGTAGAGCCACTCAATTCATCAAGCATATCATCTAGCCTAGGAATAGGATGACGATAACGAATAGTAATATTATTAATGCCTCTACAATCAACACACATACGCGACGTACCATCCTTTTTTGGCACTAGTATAATAGGAACAGCACAAGGACTAAGAGATTCGCGTATATAACCTTTGTCAAGCAGCTCCTGTACTTGACGCATAATCTCCTTCGTCTCCTCTGGATTGGTACGGTATGGCGCACGGTTTGGCAACGAAGCACCGGGAATTAAGTCAATCTGATGCTCAATCCCGCGAATAGGTGGTAATCCCGGTGGCACGTCTTGTGGAAAGACGTCAGCGAACTCCTGCAAAATGTTAGTGACCGCAGGAGGCAAAGAGGAAGGCACGTCCTTGAATGAAAATAACGCCTCTTTGCACACAAAAGCATAGCAAACAGAATTGCTGAAATCTAGATCATCAATATCAGATTTGGTGGCAAGTAAGCATGCACTTTTCAATTTAATTTCAGAAGCAACACTAGATGGTTTATTATTAGGCTTCATTTGTTGCTCAAATTCTTTTGCCACAATCTGATTTTCACTCTTATTTTTCTCCTGTTTTGCTTTACTAGCTCTATTAATATCATCTTTCAAAATAGAATCAGGAGTCATAGGAAGCAAAGTAATATGTTTATCCTTATGAACAAGAGTATACTGATTGTTTCTACCATGGTGTACAGAATTTGTATCAAATTGCCATGGTCTACCAAGTAATAATGAACATGCTTGCATGGGTACCACATCACAATCAACATAATCAGCATATGTAGAGATACTAAAATGCACACGAACAGTACGTGTTACCTTAACCTTGTCGCTGTTGTTGAACCATTGGATATAGTAAGGATGTGGATGTGGTCTTGTGGTGAGAGATAGCTTCTCCACCATCTCCATGCTAGCCAAGTTGTTGCAGCTCCCTCCATCTATGATGACGCGAACAGAACGTTCCTTCACAACTCCCTTTGTATGGAACAAATTATGCCTCTGATTTTGCTCAGCTTGTGTGACCTGCACACTCAAAACACGTTGAGCAACTAAACATTCATACCTGTCAGCGTCTTCAGGAGCCATGTATTGCGTCTCATGATCAGAATCATCTCCACCGTGTTCTTCACTTGTAATAAGAGCCAAAGTCTCCTCATCATAATCACTAGCGGACTCATACCCACCATCCTCAGTAGCAATCATAACACGCGGAGATTGGCATTCTCTTGCATAATGACCTCTTCCCTTACAACGACGACAAATAATATCATGTGTGTGCCCTGTTGATGCCATAGATGAAGAAGAGCTCTGGGCAGGCCCAGAAGGTGTACTCTTGGCAGATGGTGGCGGTGGTGCCTGTTTTCTTGTATCTCGGTTGGAATTGGCGGCTGAAGTCAGTGGTGCCGCAGTAGGACGTGTGGGAGTAGAGGAGGCACGCGGTGTCCATGATGAAGATCGACCTGCAGAAAAATTAGTTCGCACCAATGCCTGTCGATCCTGCACTTCACGTTCAGCTTTACAAGCAAGATGGAATAAACGAGTGATATTATTATACTCCTTATACTCTAGAATGGTCTGAATCTCTCTATTTAATCCACCCATGAAACGTGCAAGCATAGCTTCATTCTCCTCAACAATACCACATCTAATCATGCCAGTTTGTAATTCCTGATAATATTCTTCTACAGAATTTTTTCCTTGTCTTAAGCGCTGCAATTTTTGAAGTAATTCACGTTGATAATATGGTGGAACCCAACGAGTACGCATAGCAGTTTTCAAAGAAGCCCACGTAGCTGGAATAGGATATAATCTACAATGTTCAGACCACCATACACATGCAAAACTAGTGAAAGCACAAACAGCAGCAGCAACACGTCGTTCCTCGGGATATTGTAAACATGTAAAACGTTGTTCAGTTTCTAACTCCCAAGTAAGATATATATCAGGAACATATCTGCCCTCGAATGGTGGAATATTCAATTTTAATTTAGGAAGATGGTCATGATCTCGTACCTGAAGTGGTGGTGCAGGACTACCATTGCGATTATTTGCATGTGGACGACCTGGTGCTGGTGGTTGCACGTAGTTATGATTTTGATCAACCTCATCCTCATAATCGCCCGCGTAATCATCCTCCTCCTCGGCACCAGCAGCAGCAGGAGCAGGAGCCAAAGAAGCATCAACAGTAGGTACAGCAGCACCAGAAGTTTGGCCATCCTCAAGAGGAACACGCTTCGCTCGTCCGAACTGATTTGGAAGGGGGCGTTGTTGTTGTCGTTGCAGAGGTGCGACAGGTGCAGCCGGTGGTGGTTGGGGAAGACGCGTGAGCAATTCATTAAACTTGTTATCCAGCTTTGTCTCGAACGACTTCTCCATGCCATCTATCTTCTCCATGGCCTCTTCAAATCTGTTTAGCACATCTCCCACCTGGCCACTCATCATTCGCTGAAATTTATCATGCAACTCCTTGTTCGTCATGTTCTCCCACTCAATCTCATCGGCTTGTGATCCTGCCATGGTTAGCAGCAATAGAAACACACAAGAATATGATCCTACAGACTACTAGAAAGTGGTGGTGGTGTGGTGTGGTGTCACAAATCCGTCAAGCAAATCTCAAATTCTTACCAGTTCTTACCCAGCAGCAGGTGGTGATCGGCAACCTTTGTAGTCAAAACTCTCAGAGCTTGGACAGAGCGATTGCCAGGTGGTGTCAAACACACGATGTAGATGTATGTGGAGCTGGGAAGGCTTATGATATGGTAGCAAAAAGGGTCAGCAATAATCAATTCAGAGATGCAATGTTGAATAAACTCTCAACGACGGTACTGTGCTGGTCCTAGGCTAGACCGTGCTAGAGACGCAAGCCTAGAACACTAACAAAAATCACGGCGCTGCACGTAAACAAGGGAGTAGCACACTCTGAATTTTTTTTTTTGCACTTTTTTTTCCTCTTTTTTTTTTGCTCCGCAACAATTTTTTTTTGAAAAAGTCTACAAATGGTCTAAAAACTGCCTAGCCAGAATTTTCCAGACTTAGTTTTTTTTTTTTTTTTGAAACTGGAAATATCTTTCTTCTGCGGGTAGCACGAAAATTAGGGAATCCGACTTGTTCACGACTCGTAGTATCGCGCGATCTGGAACTCTAAAATAATTCATCAATACTTTCCTCTACTATTCCTTTTTTCCCAGCTTACCTCTTTGTTAGGAACTCAGTGCCCTTTTGATATTTTCTCATAGCAGCGGAAGTGAACGGTCGGGGTTATCTTCGCGGCTGTGGTATAACGCGTAAAAAAAGAGAAAAAATTGCTGGTGGATAAGGGGGGGCGTGAGCTACATTTTGTTACGAGTTTTTGTCCTTGTTTATTTGATGGTTGTCTTAGCGTATCTTTTCTCTGAGCGGGTTGCCGTCTTTTTTTGGTGTCCTGGTATATTGACTCGGATCGGTGGTGGTATATGGACTCCAGAGAAATAGCAGATAAGCTGTGGTGGTATATGGTAGGGGCGATGATGATGGTGCGGCGGCGGCGTGACAACTTGTGAACAGAACTCGAAACTCTAAAGAACTAGACTCAAGACCAGCAACTTGACACGACGATGCAACCGCAAATTCAACAAAGCAAAAACCCTAAAAAGATTATGCAAAGGCTCAGATTGGTTCGGATTATGTAACTAACCCTAATTTTTTTTTTGGCTTTTTCCTGACTGTAGGTATAGACACACTCGATCTAAACTACGAAAAACTGTAAATCTCACCGAGCAACCTGGGAATCTGATACCACTTGATAGAGGCGAGGTGTCCCGATCTTTCGATGAGATGATATCTATCGTTTTTGGTGAGTAGACTTTGACGATCCAACTACGAACGTGCAAGGACTCGCGCCTTAGCAATCGCTAAACCAACTCCGAGAGGTTATTGACCACGCCGGAGCACAATCAACCTGACCCCGAGGTCTATCTCCTGCAAGCAAACGAAGAACAAGCAAGAAACTAAGATTTGCAATCTGGATATTGCGAATATAAGATGAAGATTTATTGATCGAGGTGGGGTTCTGTGACGTCTTGGTCTGTTTTTGAACACAAACGAAGTAAAAAACGCGAAGTTGCAGCTATGGCGAACTTTTAATCTAAACAAAACCCAAAGTCTAAACGGTGCCCTAAGGGCTGTATATATGGAGGAAGAGGGGGGGATTTCGTGGCCCTTGAAGGAGGGGTCCGAAACCAACCCTATCTCTTGTTTCCCCACACATACGGACTCTAAAAATAGCCTATACTCAAGTATTTCGAAATTACATGGGCCTGGCCCAATAATAAGGTGACGCAGCACCTATAATAGCCTCTGGACGAAATTTATGAAGTGGCATCTTGTATATTTCGTCCAAGGCTTCCTGCACTCCTTATGGTGGCTTCAAAGTCCTGAAATCATCACTTGTAACTCCGTTCTTGTTCCCCTTGCGCATGCCATCATCTCCATGCTTGAACTTGCTCCAAGGTTCCTCTTTCTTGCCCAAGCTAGGCCCTTCATTTGTAAGCAAAACAAATGTATCCAATTTAGGCAGCATCATATTCTCATGAACATTAGAATCATTACCAAGAAACGAAAGTACCTGATAATTTAATTGGCGTGCGCGAGCTCTAGTAATTGGTCCAGTATGTATAGCAGCAGGGGCTGTGGGTGTAACAATGGTATTGATGTCCTCATCATAAGTGAAGCACTAGAGCAAAATTGCCTAGCTCAAAAGATATAAGTGAAGCACATAGAGTATTCTAATAAATCATGATTCATGCATGTCCCTCTCAAAAGGTGTGTACAGCAAGGATGATTGTGGCGAACTAAAAAGCAAAGACTCATATCATACAAGACGCTCCAAGCAAAACACATATCATGTGGTGAATAAAAATATAGCCTCAAGTAAATTTACCGATAGACGAAGACGAAAGAGGGGATGCCTTCCGGGGCATCCCCAAGCTTAGTCTCTTTCCACTCCTTATTCCATAGTCCATCAAATCTTTAGCCAAAACTTGAAAACTTCACAACACAAAACTCAACAGAAAACTCATGAGATCCGTTAGTATAAGAAAATAAATCACCACTTGTTGGTACTGTTGTGAACTCATTATTTATTTATATTGGTGTAATATCTACTGTATTCCAACTTCTCCATGGTTCATACCCCCCGATACTACCCATAGATTTATCAAAATAAGCAAACAACACATAGAAAACAGAAGCTGTTGAAAACAGAACAGTCTGCGAAGATCTGAATTGTTCTAATACTTCTGTAACTCCAAAAATTGTGAAACATTAGGACAATAGAGGAAATTTGTATATCAATCTTGTGTAAAACAATTCAGGGTTTTTGCACGCTCCAGTGAATTTAAACAATTCTGTGACTGGACACAAAATTTTCTGTTTTTCAGCAAGATCAAATCAACTATCACCGTAAGCCATCCCAAAGGTCTTACTTGGCACAAACACTAATTTAAACACCAAAACACAATTATTACAGAGGTAATAATGTGTATTTTATTCAAGAACAGAAGCAAAACAAAAAAACACAAAAATAAAATTGGGTTGCCTCCCAACAAGCGCTATTGTTTAACGCCCCTAGCTAGGCATATTGCAATAGATCTAGGTATTGTCATCTTTGGTATGCAATCCATAAGTAGCTCTCATAATAGATTCATATGGCAACTTAATTTTCTTTCTTGGAAAGTGTTCCATGCCCTTCCTTAACGGAAATTGAAATCTAATGTTTCCTTCTTTCATATCAATAATTGCACCAATCGTTCTAAGGAAAGGTCTACCAAGAATAATAGGACATGTAGGATTGCAATCTATATCAAGAACAATGAAATCTACGGGCACATAATTTCTATTTGCAACAATAAGAACATCATTAATCCTGCCCATAGGTTTCTTTATTGTGGAATCCACAAGATGCAAATTTAAAGAACAATCATCAAATTCACGGAAACCTAGCACATCACATAAAGTTTTTGGAATCATGGAAACGCTAGCACCCAAATCACACAAAGCATGACACTCATAATCTTTAATTTTAATCTTAATGGTAGGTTCCCACTCATCATAAAGCTTTCTAGGGATAGAAACTTCCAACTCAAGTTTTTATTCAAAAGATTTCATCATAGCATTAATGATATGTTTAGTAAAAGCTTTATTTTGATTATAAGCATAAGGAGAATTCAACATGGATTGCAACAAGGAAATACAATCTATCAAAGAACAATTATCATAATTTAAATCCTTGAAATCCAAAAGAGTGGGTTCATTGCTACTTAAAGTTTTAACCTCTCCAATCCCACTTTTATCAATTTTTGCATCAAGATCTATAAACTCCGAATCATTGCGACGCCTTCTAGCTGAAGTTGACTCATCTCCAGTCCCATCTTTATCAAGATTTATATTAGAAAACAAAGATTCAATAGGAGTCACACCAATCACTTTAAGATCTTCATCATTATTTAAAGACTCCGGTTTAGCGGCCATCTTATTAACCAAAGTAGCTTGTTTATCAGAAATTTGGCCTACTAAATTTTCAAGATGAGCAAACTGAGATTTCAAACCATAAAATTCCCTAGACATGTCATCAAGCTCTTTATTAATATACTCGATCATGGTTTTTTGTTCTTTAAGCTCGTTTCTAAAGAGATTATTATACTCATATTGTAAAGTCATAAAACTTTTAGCATCACTTTCAATCTCTTCCAACTTCTTAAAGTAAGGATCGAAGCTCTTGGGTTGAGCCATAAAGGCAAGCAAACTAACACACGAGCAACCAAAAAGCAAACAAAAAGACGAACGGAAGAAGGGCAAATAAAAAGGCAAATCTTTTTGTATTTTTTTGAAAATCATTTTAGAAGTGGGGGAGAGGAAAATGAGAGGCAAATGGTGAATAATGTAATGCAAGAGATGAGAGTTTATGATGGGTACTTGGTAGGCTTGATGTAGACCTCCCTGGCAACGGCGCCAGAAATTCTTCCTGCTACTTCTTGAGCTTGCGTTGGTTTTTCCCTTGAAGAGGAAAGGGTGATGCAGCAAAGTAGAGATAAGTATTTCGCTCAGTTAGAAAACCATGGTATCAATCCAGTAGGAGGTACAAGCAAGTCCCCAATCTACGCACCTGCACAAACAATCAAACACTTGCACCCAACACGATAAAGGGGTTGTCAATCCCTTCACGGTCAATTGCAAAGGTGAGATCTGATAGAGATAGGTATATAAGATTGCCAAAACGTAAAACAAAATAAAAGTAAATAAATTGCAGCAAGGTATTTTTGGTATTTTTGATATATAGATCTGAAAATATATGATGGAAAATAGACCCGGGGGCCATAGGTTTTGCTAGAGGCTTCTCTCTTGAAGGCAAATAATACGGTGGGTGAACAAATTACTGTCGAGCAATTGATAGAAAAGCGCAAAGTTATGACGATATCCAAGACAATGATTATGCATATAGGCATCACGTCCTTGTCAAGTAGACCGACTCCTGCCTGCATCTACTACTATTACTCCACACATCAACCGCTATTCAGCATGCATATAGAGTATTAAGTTCATAAAGAACGGAGTAACGCCTTAAGTAAGATGACATGATGTAGAGGAATAAACTCAAGCAATATGATGGAAACCCCATCTTTTTATCCTCGATGGCAACAATACAATACGTGCCTCGCTAACCCTACTATGTCACTGGGTGAGGACACCGCAAGATTGAAGCCAAACCAAACCGATAATTCCAAGAGAAATACAAAGATATGAAATCATGCATAAAAGAATTCAGAGAAGATTCAAATAATATTCATAGATAATCTGATCATAAATCCACAATTCATCGGGTCTCGACAAACACGCCGCAAAAGAATATTACATCGGATAAATCTCCAAGAACATTGAGGAGAACATGGTATTGAGAAGCAAAGAGAGAGAAGAAGCCATCTAGCTACTAGCTATGGACCCGTAGGTCTGAGGTAAACTACTCACGCTTCATCGGAAGGGCAGTAGGGTTGATGTAGATGCCCTCCGTGATCGAATCACCCTCCGGCAGATTGCCGGAAAAGGCCCCAAGATGGGATCTCACGGGAACATAAGGTTGCGGCGGTGGAAAAGTATTTTCGTGGCTCCCTCCTAGGGTTTTGGAATATATGTGAATTTATAGGACGAAGAAGTAGGTCCGTGGACTCCCGAGGGGGCCACAAGCCAGGGGGCGCGCCCCCCTAGGTCGCGCCCCTACGGCTTGCCGTCTCCTCGTGGGTCTTCTGACTTCGACTGCAAGTCTCGTAGGTGTCTTGTGGTCCAAGAAAAATCATCGTAAAGTTTTATTCCGTTTGGACTCCATTTGATATTCCTTTTCTGCGAAACTCAAAAACAAGGAAAAAACAGAAACTGGCACTGGGCTCTAGGTTAATAGGTTAGTCCCAAAAATAATATAAAATAGCATATTAATCCATGTAAAACATCCAAAACAGATAATATAATAGCATGGAACAAAAAAAAATTATAGATACGTTGGAGATGTATCAATAGTCTCCATCATCCTTTCCTCACTAGGACAATGCTCTAATAATGATGATCATCACACTTTTATTTACTTACAACTCAATATTACAACTCGATATCTAGAATAATATGACTCTATATGAATGCCTCTGGCAGTGTACCAGGATGTGCAATGATCTAGCGTAACATGTATGATAATGATGAACGGTGGCTGAGCCTGATGAGGACATCAATACCATTGTTACACCCACAGCCCCTGCTTCTATACATACTGGACCAATTACTAGAGCTCGCGCACGCCAATTAAAATATCAGGTACTTTCGTTTCTTGGTAATGATTCTAAAGTTCATGAGAATATGATGCTGCCTAAATTGGATACATTTGTTTTGCTTACAAATGAAGGGCCTAGCTTGGACAAGAAAGAGGAACCTTGGAGCAAGTTCAAGCATGGAGATGATGGCATGCACAAGGGGAACAAGAACGGAGTTACAAGTGATGATTTCAGGACTTTGAAGCCACCATAATGAGTGCAGGAAGTCTTGGACGAAATATACAAGATGTCACTTCATAAATTTCGTCCAGAGGCTATTATAGGTGCTGCGTCACCTTATTATTGGGCCAGGCCCATGTAATTTCGAAATACTTGAGTATAGGCTGTTTTTAGAGTCCGTATGTGTGGGAAAACAAGAGATAGGGTTGGTTTCGGACCCCTCCTTCAAGGGCCACGAAATCCCCTCCTCTTCCTCCATATATACAGCCCTTAGGGCACCGTTTAGACTTTGGGTTTTGATTAGATTAAAAGTTCGCCATAGCTGCAACTTCGCGTACTTCGTTTGTGTTCAACGACCAGACCAAGACGTCACAGAACCCCACCTTGATCAATAAAGCTTTCATCTTATATTCGCAATATCCAGATTGCCAATCTTAGTTTCTTGCTTGTTCTTCGTTTGCTTGCAGGAGATAGACCCTTGTGGTCAGGTTGATTGTGCTCCGGCGTGGTCAATAACCTCTCGGAGTTGGTTTAGCGATTGCTAAGGCGCGACGTCCTCGCACGTTCGTAGTCGGATCGTCAAAGTCTACTCCACCAAAAACGATAGCTATCATCTCATCGAAAGATCGGGACACCCTCGCCTCTATCAAGTGGTATCAGATTCCCAGGTTGCTCGGTGAGATTTACAGTTTTTCGTAGTTTAGATCGAGTCTGTTCTTCATACCTACAGTCCAGGAAAAAGCCAAAAAAAAATTTAGGGTTAGTTCATCATATCCGAACCAATCTGAGCCTTTGCATAATCTTTTTAGGGTTTTTGCTTTGTTGAATTTGTGGTTGCATCGTCGTGTCAAGTTGCTGGTCTTAGCGTCTAGTTCTTTAGAGTTTCGAGTTCTGTTCACAAGTTGTCACGCCGCCGCCGCACCATCATCATCGCCCCTACCATATACCACCACAGCTTATCTGCTATTTCTCTGAGTCCATATATGATGAGGACATGACTACCTTGGATACGACCAAAAATATTGCATACATGTATATTTGTGAGGTGATTTCTAATGCAAACTATGCAATAATTTATTTATGTCATCCAAGACAAAAATACTTCACAAACTTTTGTGCCATGTCTAATTGCAGGTGCATGGGAGATTTGTACAATCCACATATGAAGATAAGGGAAAAAGAGAAGTTTATGTGCTGTTCAAAAAGTCATATCACGTCACTTTTGGGCCAAGAGAAGATAGAGTCCAAGTCTCTCACGTTCTGGATTCAGATTCGGACTGCATAGATATACCTGACTCAAAACGCCAAGAACTATTTCATACGGACTCCGAATTGGGTGATTCTTTTTTTGTTGGAAAGTAGATTTCGTGCTCTTTCTAACCCAATTGGTTTCACCTTTAAATTCATCCGGAGCGTTGAGTTGTCGTCAAAACAATCTGACGCTGTAGCAGAATCCGAGTCAAACTACAAGTCCAAAGGTGTTGCATCACCTCCACTTGGGCCCATTGGCCTTGTACGACCTAGGGTTAGTTTTAGGCTGCCTTGGGACGTCCTCCCACCTCCTTGGCCGCCACCCCTTGCTCCTATATAAGTAGATCCATCTAGTAGCTTTTTGCTGGGGATTTGTTTAGTTAAAAGTTAGCCATTGCAACTTCGTGTACTTCGTTTGTGTCCAACGACCATACCAAGACCGCTTTCGGATCCCCACCTTTATCAATACTTCATCTATATTCGCAATATTCAGATTGCATTATCATATTCTTGCTTGTTCTTCGATTGCGTGCAGGAATAGACCTTCGTGGTCAGGCTGATCGTGCTTTCAGCATCGTCAGTAACCTCGGGAGATTGGTTTAGCGATTGCTAAGGCGCAACGTCGTGCAGGTTTGTAGTCGGATCATCAAAGTCGACTCCACCAAATCGATAGCTATCATCTCATAGAAAGATCGGGACACCCTCGCCTCTATCAAGTGGTATCAGTTTTCAGGTTGCTCGGTGAGAATTTCCAGTTTTCCCTACATTAGATTTATTTTCTTACCTATTGTCCAAAAAAAAGCCACAAAAAAAGTTAGATCTATTCATCCTTTGTCCAAGCCAGTCTGAGCCTTTGCAATTTTCTTTTCATTGCTTGCATAGTTGAATTATCGGTTACATCGTCGTGTCGAGTTGCTGGTCTTAGTGTCTAGTTCGTTTAGAGTTTCGAGTTCTGTTCACATTAGTCACGCCGCCGCTGCATCGTTATTCCTTCCGCTGTCCACCATCCCATCCATCAATTTCCAAATCGTGCTACCCACCATTCATTGTCATAATCATAGTTGAGGTCGTTCACATCTGTGCTTGATCCAATCTACATCTTATCTAGTTTGTTTTGGAAAGAGGGAGAGAGAAAAAAAAGAGAGGAAAAAAAAGTAAAAAAAAAAGTCAGAGAAAAAAAAGAGAGAAAGAAAAAGAAAAAAAGTGTGAGGAAAAAAAAAGAGCAGAAAAAAAAAACAAAATTCGGATCTATCTAGACTCAATCTCGTAGCTGAATTCGGATTGGAAACTGTTTTGCGCAGTGTTCAGTAAAACAGGCATATCTTTTTCGTACGAAGTCTGTTTTGGCTCCGTGAGTACTCAAATTAAAGCTAGTGACGAGCCGCATCTAAATAGTTGCAGAAGCTAGTTCAATATTTGAGACCTCAAAATCGGCTTCTAAATAGGTCTTTTTGCCCTCCGAAGTTTGCGAACACAGCTTGTTCCAGTTTTTCAGGCCAGTTTTAGAATTTTTTGACTCCTCATATCAACTCGGAATTTAGTGATTCTTTTTGCGTTTGAAAGCTTGAGTCAGTGCCATTCTTAAGAAAAATTATCAGAAAATTGGAAAAAACTTTTCCAGAGGAAAGTTGGAGACAAAGTTGTTGGTATATCCTACTTGGTAGTTGTTTCTCATCATTATCTTTACTGCCATTGTGATCTTCACTTATATCTTGCTGTCCAGAGCTACTTCATATCCTTTATTGATGCTAGTTGTGCTACGCCGTGACCTCATTGGTGTTCTAGGCTCGCGTCTCTAGTCCGGTCTAGACAAGGACCAGCACAGTACCGTCGTTGAGCGTTTATTCAACATTGCATCTCTGAATTGATTATTGCTAATCTTTTGCTACCATATATAGCCAACCCAGCTCCACATATTTCTACACCGTGTATACGTACATTTGCCTGGCAATCGCTTTACTCAATCTTCGGAGTTATTTGACACCGCTGGTTGCCCGTCACCACCTGCTGCATGGTAAGAACTTGTAAGATATTGATATTTGCTTTACTGTGAGCGCTTTACCACCACATCCTAGTAGTTCATAGGAACATTATTCTCAATTTTTTTGTTTCTACTAATCATGACAGGTTCCGGAGTTGTTAGTTCTTGGGCTTCATCGATCGTGGGAGATTTGCCATCACCTAAGAAAATACAACAACCGTCACAAGAGGAGCAACAACATCAGAATGCACATAATCAGGTTAATGTTTCCATGCCACCATTTACTGGTCGTTTTAGGCCTGATTTATATATTGAATGGGAGTATGAAATTAATGCTATATTTGCTTCCCATAATTTTGATGAGCGTGGAAAATTTCAAGCCGCGGTTAGTACTTTCAGTAGCTTTGCTTTAGTTTGGTGGAGTGAATACTGTCGGTTAAACCCTGATTATATACCTACTACTTGGGATGGTTTAAAACATGTCATGAGAGATAGATTCGTAGATGTTCATTATACTCGTGGCATGATTAGAAAACTACAACATTTAAAACAAGGTAGTGACACCGTAACAAAATATTATGATGATTTACAAACTACCTTGTTGCACTCATTTTTAGAAGAAAGTGAAGAAGATTTTATGGATAGATTTTGGGGAGGATTAAACCGTGATATTCAAGAGATACTAATTCATGAAGAGTGTTATCCTATGGACCATTTGTTTCGTCTTGCTTGCAAAGCTGAACAGGAAATAAAACGATGTGTTGCCCACAAGGAGAACAAGCGTACGGTGCACATTCCAAGTGTTGATACAGATGTTTCTTCAACTACTAGGCGTACTATGACAACCACATCCGTTGTTGCGATGACTACATCATCTCCACCATGTGACACATCACCACCGAGAGTGCCTACATCATCTGAGTTGATCATAAGAGGTAATGACAAAGGTACATATTTTCCACTTTCACATGAGAATGATGCATGCCTAGTTAACTTGAATACATCATGTGTTGAGTTACCTATTGATTTGGGCACGTCACCTATTTTAGAGAATTGTGTTACAGTCATGAATGCGTCATGTGATCAAACAACTGAAATACCAACAATTTTGAGTGCACCCATTGAATTAACTGTTGATGCAAAAGAACCAATGTTTAATCATTTTAATATGACCTCTAATCTTGGTGATGATTCTGTGACCAATGACTTATTGCAGGTTTGCTTATTTAAGCATGTTGTAGCATGTAAATTTGATGCAACTAAGGTTTATTCACCAATGTTAGGATGGTTTAATGATGAACATTGTCAACCTTTTGAAATGAATAAGAGCTTCACTTATATGTGCAAACTGAGTTGCAATATTTTCATGCCTTCTACTTCTTGTGATAATATTTTGGCTTTAAATTTTATGAACTACGAAGGTTACTCATGTATACATGTGTCATATATGCAAAAACTAAGGGAAGTAAAACTGGATGACATATACATATACAACATGTACACCTTGTCTCATTTGTTAGCAACATTTCAGCTTAAGCAACGCCGAGGACGGCTTTGTTTTCAAGAAGGGGAGGATGATGAGGACATGACTACCTTGGATACGACCAAAAATATTGCATACATGTATATTTGTGAGGTGATTTCTAATGCAAACTATGCAATAATTTATTTATGTCATCCAAGACAAAAATACTTCACAAACTTTTGTGCCATGTCTAATTGCAGGTGCATGGGAGATTTGTACAATCCACATATGAAGATAAGGGAAAAAGAGAAGTTTATGTGCTGTTCAAAAAGTCATATCACGTCACTTTTGGGCCAAGAGAAGATGGAGTCCAAGTCTCTCACGTTCTGGATTCAGATTCGGACTGCACAGATATACCTGACTCAAAACGCCAAGAACTATTTCATACGGACTCCGAATTGGGTGATTCTTTTTTTGTTGGAAAGTAGATTTCGTGCTCTTTCTAACCCAATTGGTTTCACCTTCAAATTCATCCGGAGCGTTGAGTTGTCGTCAAAACAATCTGACGCTGTAGCAGAATCCGAGTCAAACCACAAGTCCAAAGGTGTTGCATCACCTCCACTTGGGCCCATTGGCCTTGTACGACCTAGGGTTAGTTTTAGGCTGCCTTGGGACGTCCTCCCACCTCCTTGGCCGCCACCCCTTGCTCCTATATAAGTAGATCCATCTAGTAGCTTTTTGCTGGGGATTTGTTTAGTTAAAAGTTAGCCATTGCAACTTCGTGTACTTCGTTTGTGTCCAACGACCAGACCAAGACCGCTTTCAGATCCCCACCTTTATCAATACTTCATCTATATTCGCAATATTCAGATTGCATTATCATATTCTTGCTTGTTCTTCGATTGCGTGCAGGAATAGACCTTCGTGGTCAGGCTGATCGTGCTTTCAGCATCGTCAGTAACCTCGGGAGATTGATTTAGCGATTGCTAAGGCGCAACGTCGTGCACGTTTGTAGTCGGATCATCAAAGTCGACTCCACCAAATCGATAGCTATCATCTCATCGAAAGATCGGGACACCCTCGCCTCTATCAATATACCACCACCGATCCGAGTCCATATACCACCACCGATCCGAGTCCATATACCACCACCAATCCGAGCCCACATATACTACCGTCATATACCATCACCAGTCCGAGTTCCACCATATTCATCTCTGCCACCAGTCCTAGTCCGAGTCCAGTATTTATTCCTTTATTTTAGAGTTCCAGATCACGCGATACTACGAGTCGTGAACAAGTCGGATTCCCCAATTTTCGTGCTACCCGCAGAAGAAAAATAGTTCCAGTTTCAAAAAAAAAACTAAGTCTGGAAAATTCTGGCTAGGCAGTTTTTAGACCATTTGTAGACTTTTTCGAAAAAAAATTGTTGCGGAGCAAAAAAAAAAGAGGAAAAAAAAGTGCAAAAAAGAAAAAGAAAAAAAATTCAGAGTGCGCTCCTCCCTTGTTTACGTGCAGCGCCGTGATTTTTGTTAGTGTTCTAGGCTCGCGTCTCTAGCACGGTCTAGCCTAGGACTAGCACAGTACCGTCGTTGAGAGTTTATTCAACATTGCATCTCTGAATTGATTATTGCTGACCCTTTTTGCTACCATATCATAAGCCTTCCCAGCTCCACATACATTGTCTACTATGCTTAGGGCTGTTTTGAAGAATAACAAGAAAATGTGGGAAGAAATCTTGCCTCATATTGAATTTGCTTATAATCGTTCATTGCATTCTACTACTAAGATGTGTCCTTTTGAAATTGTGTATGGTTTCCTTCCTCATGCACCAATTGATTTGTTGCCTCTTCCATCTTCGGAGAAGGTTAATTTTGATGCTAAACAACGTGCTGAATTGATCTTAAAAATGCATGAGTTAACTAAGGAGAACATTGAGCGTATGAATGCTAAATATAAACTTGCTGGAGATAAGGGTAGAAAACATGTTGTGTTTGCACCTGGAGATCTTGTTTGGTTACATTTGCGTAAGGATAGATTTCCTGATTTGCGCAAATCAAAGCTAATGCCACGTGCTGATGGTCCTTTTAAGGTGTTAGAGAAAATAAATGATAATGCATATAAACTTGAGCTGCCTGCAGATTTTGGGGTTAGTCCCACTTTTAACATTGCAGATCTGAAGCCTTATTTGGGTGAGGAAGATGAGCTTCCGTCGAGGACGACTTCATTTCAAGAAGCGGAGGATGATGAGGACATCAATACCATTGTTACACCCACAGCCCCTGCTTCTATACATACTGGACCAATTACTAGAGCTCGCGCACGTCAATTAAAATATCAGGTACTTTCGTTTCTTGGTAATGATTCTAAAGTTCATGAGAATATGATGCTGCCTAAATTGGATACATTTGTTTTGCTTACAAATGAAGGGCCTAGCTTGGACAAGAAAGAGGAACCTTGGAGCAAGTTCAAGCATGGAGATGATGGCATGCACAAGGGGAACAAGAACGGAGTTACAAGTGATGATTTCAGGACTTTGAAGCCACGATAATGAGTGCAGGAAGCCTTGGACGAAATATACAAGATGTCACTTCATAAATTTCGTCCAGAGGCTATTATAGGTGCTGCGTCACCTTATTATTGGGCCAGGCCCATGTAATTTCGAAATACTTGAGTATAGGCTGTTTTTAGAGTCCGTATGTGTGGGGAAACAAGAGATAGGGTTGGTTTCGGACCCCTCCTTCAAGGGCCACGAAATCCCCTCCTCTTCCTCCATATATACAGCCCTTAGGGCACCGTTTAGACTTTGGGTTTTGTTTAGATTAAAAGTTCGCCATAGCTGCAACTTCGCGTACTTCGTTTGTGTTCAACGACCAGACCAAGACGTCACAGAACCCCACCTTGATCAATAAAGCTCTCATCTTATATTCCCAATATCCAGATTGCAAATCTTAGTTTCTTGCTTGTTCTTCGTTTGCTTGCAGGAGATAGACCCTCGTGGTCAGGTTGATTGTGCTCCGGCGTGGTCAATAACCTCTCGGAGTTGGTTTAGCGATTGCTAAGGCGCGACGTCCTCGCACGTTCGTAGTCGGATCGTCAAAGTCTACTCCACCAAAAACGATAGCTATCATCTCATCGAAAGATCGGGACACCCTCGCCTCTATCATGTTCCTTGGGAGGATATATCTATGGACTTTGTTTTAGGTTTACCTCGAACAAAGAAGGGGAGGGATAGCATATTTGTTGTCGTGGATAGGTTCTCGAAAATGGCACACTTTATACCATGTCATAAAAGCGATGATGCTGTTAATGTTGCTGATTTGTTCTTTCGTGAAATTATACGCTTGCATGGTGTGCCAAATACTATTGTTTCAGATCGTGATACTAAATTTCTTAGCCACTTTTGGAGATGTTTATGGGCTAAGCTGGGGACTAAACTGCTTTTTAGTACTACATGTCACCCCCAAACTGATGGACAAACTGAAGTAGTCAATAGAACATTGTCTACTATGCTTAGGGCTGTTTTGAAGAATAACAAGAAAATGTGGGAAGAATGCTTGCCTCATATTGAATTTGCTTATAATCGTTCATTGCATTCTACTACTAAGATGTGTCCTTTTGAAATTGTGTATGGTTTCCTTCCTCGTGCACCAATTGATTTGTTGCCTCTTCCATCTTCGGAGAAGGTTAATTTTGATGCTAAACAACGTGCTGGATTGATCTTAAAAATGCATGAGTTAACTAAGGAGAACATTGAGCGTATGAATGCTAAATATAAACTTGCTGGAGATAAGGGTAGAAAACATGTTGTGTTTGCACCTGGAGATCTTGTTTGGTTACATTTGCGTAAGGATAGATTTCCTGATTTGCGCAAATCAAAGCTAATGCCACGTGCTGATGGTCCTTTTAAGGTGTTAGAGAAAAAAAATGATAATGCATATAAACTTGAGCTGCCTGCAGATTTTGGGGTTAGTCCCACTTTTAACATTGCAGATCTGAAGCCTTATTTGGGTGAGGAAGATGAGCTTCCGTCGAGGACGACTTCATTTCAAGAAGGGGAGGATGATGAGGACATCAATACCATTGTTACACCCACAGCCCCTGCTTCTATACATACTGGACCAATTACTAGAGCTCGCGCACGCCAATTAAAATATCAGGTACTTTCGTTTCTTGGTAATGATTCTAAAGTTCATGAGAATATGATGCTGCCTAAATTGGATACATTTGTTTTGCTTACAAATGAAGGGCCTAGCTTGGACAAGAAAGAGGAACCTTGGAGCAAGTTCAAGCATGGAGATGATGGCATGCACAAGGGGAACAAGAACGGAGTTACAAGTGATGATTTCAGGACTTTGAAGCCACCATAATGAGTGCAGGAAGTCTTGGACGAAATATACAAGATGTCACTTCATAAATTTCGTCCAGAGGCTATTATAGGTGCTGCGTCAGCTTATTATTGGGCCAGGCCCATGTAATTTCGAAATACTTGAGTATAGGCTGTTTTTAGAGTCCGTATGTGTGGGAAAGCAAGAGATAGGGTTGGTTTCGGACCCCTCCTTCAAGGGCCACGAAATCCCCTCCTCTTCCTCCATATATACAGCCCTTAGGGCACCGTTTAGACTTTGGGTTTTGTTTAGATTAAAAGTTCGCCATAGCTGCAACTTCGCGTACTTCGTTTGTGTTCAACGACCAGACCAAGACGTCACAGAACCCCACCTTGATCAATAAAGCTTTCATCTTATATTCGCAATATCCAGATTGCCAATCTTAGTTTCTTGCTTGTTCTTCGTTTGCTTGCAGGAGATAGACCCTCGTGGTCAGGTTGATTGTGCTCCGGCGTGGTCAATAACCTCTCGGAGTTGGTTTAGCGATTGCTAAGGCGCGACGTCCTCGCACGTTCGTAGTCGGATCGTCAAAGTCTACTCCACCAAAAACGATAGCTATCATCTCATCGAAAGATCGGGACACCCTCGCCTCTATCAGAGCCACAAATACTATGTTAGCTATATGATCATGCAAAGCAATATTACAATGAATGCTTAAGTCATGTATATGATGATGGAAGTTGCATGGCAATATATCTCGGAATGACTATGGAAATGTCATGATAGGTAGGTACGGTGGCTATTTTGAGGAAGATATAAGGAGGCTTATGTGTGATAGAGCGTATCATATCACGGGGTTTGGATGCACCAGCGAAGTTTGCACCAACTCTCGAGGTGAGAAAGGGCAATGCATGGTACCGAAGAGGCTAGCAAATTGCGGAAAGGTGGGAGTGCGTATAATCCATGGACTCACATTAGTCATAAAGAACTCACATACTTGTTACGAAAGTTTATTAGCCCTCGAAGCAAAGTACTACTATGCATGCCCCTAGGGGGATAGATTGGTAGGAAAATACCATCGCTCGTCCCTGACCGCCACTCATAAGGAAGACAATCAATAATAAATCATGCTCCAAATTCTTAGCATAACTAGAGACTATACGTGCATGCTTCGGGAATCACAAACCTTAACACCAATATTCTTACGAAACCACAATCATTCACTCGTACCTCCCACATATTACCATCTCTATATGGCAAAATTATTGCAAGGAATCAAACATATCATATTCAGTGATCTACAAGTTTTATGTAGGATTTTATGAATAACCATGTGAATGACCAATTCCTGTTGACTCTGTAAATAGATATAATTGAAGCAAGAGAGTTTAATTCTTTCTAAAAAAACCATGCTCTAATAAATATAAGTGAAGCAAAAGAGCATTCTACAAATAACTATTTTTCTATAAGTAGAGAAATAGGCATCCAAACTTCAAATAATATAAGCGAAGCAAATGAAGCATTCTATAAAGCCATACTCAAAAGATATAAGTGAAGTGCAAAGATCATTCTATAAATCAACCAAGGACTATCTCATACCAGCATGGTGCATTATTAAAAGAAAAATAAAAAGCAGATGCTCCAAGAATTTACGCATATCATGTGTACAAAACAAAAACCGAAACATACCGATAATTGTTGAAGAAAGATGGGATGCCTTCCGGGGCATCCCCAAGCTTAGATGCTTGAGTCTCCCCAAGCTTAACTCTTGCCTCTCCTTATTCTCCTCATATCGATACCTCCTCGATCTTTGAACACTTCATCCACACAAAACTTAACCGAACTTTTTATTAGAGGGGTTAGTACATATAACATAAAATCCCATCATGTCCTGCTGTAACATTATTGTATAATTATAATCAAACATTACCCACTGTATGCAATCACAATTCTATGGCTTCCAAGTCAACGGGGATCAACAAGATTTCAAACATTAGCAAATAACGAAACTATAACAGCAATCTGTGAAAACAAGACACTCTTAAAGATGCAGATGGTACATATACTTCTATAAGTCCAGAAATTCTAAAAAATTAGTAAATAAAAAAAATCATAGAAGTACTGTGTAAAAATTTCAGAATTTTTGCATGTTCCAGTAAAAAATGTAAATTCACGCACTACAGCAAAAGTTTCTATTTTTGCATTGCACATACCAAACAAGCAATCTAAACATACTAAAGGCAAATCTTGGCACATTAGCTTTATAATACAATGTGTCGGTGTACTAAGTATTGGGCCATTAGTACCCCGTACTTGTGCACGGGCAGTTGTAGCCATACTCGTGGCAAGGCTTGTCGAGGAACAGTTCGAGGTTGACTCAGGCTATCGAAGAAATACTCAAGTCAAAGATCTGAGGATCAGCAGATAGGAAGAGCTGGAATCCAAAAGCCAGCCTCCCCGGCAAGATCTTGCCGGGGTGGCCTGCGAAGTCCGGCAAGATTCGGCGCCCGGCAAGATTCTGCTACTGTGCCACCGCTTCGATACAGCAACAAGCCCGACATTATGGGTCCTTCTCTGGATGCGTGGCAACGCGCCAGTGGAGGAGAGCTTAAGCGGTGCTGATGGGATGGCCCCTTTTTCCATCCCCAAGAAAGTGAGGACACCTAAACGGACACCTCACGGTGCATTAAATGCATTCGTCCTCATCCGTCAGTGGTTAGGTATGATGACCCTGTAGCTACTTTACACCTCAATGTATGTACATTTTGCCACTGCGGTGACCCCTTTGAGCGTATAAAAGGAGGCCCAAGGCAACTGCTACAGGAGAGGAGGATCTTCTGGCCCATTCTGCATGCGTAGCTGCTCTTTGAACGCACTGTTCATCGCAAGCGCTCCTGGAGCCTGGGCTCAAGAACACTCATAATAAAACAAGGCAGGAGTAGGGTTTTACGCTGATCAGCGGCCCGAACCTGGGTAAAATCGCCCCGCGTTGATCGTTGGTTCTGCTCTTTGTGCATACCTCTCTCCCTGCCGAATCGTAAAGGGGTCCCTTGGGGTCCCATAGGTGTCGCACGCCGACATCTTTGGCGCGCCAGGTAGGGGGAAGAAGGTTGTACGAACCTGATCCAGTGATCGGCGCCTTAGTTTCTTCATCATCTTCATCATCATGCCACCTAAGAAGAAGAGTGCCGCAACGGCACAACCATCTACATCCGTTTTGCCTGTGCCCTCGCGTACGGGCGACGGTGTAGATGCGGAAGGAAGAGGATTAGAGCCTCTACGGTGTTCCGGTGATCCAAGCCAGGCGAGCGGCGTCGTTCGCAGTGGCAGCGGCAACCCACACGCCGCTGGATCCAGAGATGGAGCTGTGCTGCCCACGGGTGGTGCAATGAACTCCAGAGATTGGAGGACACCTTCTAAGACTCCCGTACCGGCGCAAGCATCATGACTTACCCAAGTCGTGCGCGATGAGCAGCGCCATGGCGCTGGTGGTTCAGGGCGTCCCCATGAAAGGACTTCTGCGCATTGATCCCAAGGTGCACAGGTCCAGCATGCGCATCAAACTACTGGCGGAAGTGGCGCGCGGTCGCGTGATCGTGACGGTGCTCCTTCTCACATGGTTAGGAGTCAGAGCACCTCGTGTACTTCGCACCTGTCGCCGCCACCTACGCCAGTGGAAGCTTTGGCGCGTGCGTAGCTGCTCCTCGATTTCCCTCCTGCTCCAGAGAAGATGGAGGAGTGGCGAGCTACTATCTAGAGTCTCATTGGCTTTGCCAACAAGGATGGGCCGCAGGAGGCGGGGCCCTCACAACGGCGGTCCATCGATCCGGCGCGAGCCGGTATGGAAAAAAACGGAGGTGGTGCGACCTAGGTGCACTCCCCTCCATGACACCAGCGGCGGTCGACAACCCGGCGGACTGATGGCCGTGATGGTGACTCCACGGCGTCATCCGATCCGCGGATGGGCCACGATCAGCGGCAGGTTCTCCAGGAACGAAGCAAAGAGGACGCTCGAACTACCATCGAGCGACGACGGGAAGCGCGCTATCAATCTGATAAGCGCGCAGGGCCCGCTATTGACGAGCCTGCGGCAGGGGACGCAGGCGACTTACCTTACGAGGTAGGTACTCCAGCGTTTACCCGTGAGCTGCGGCAAGTCCAGTGGCCCAATTCCCGAACCTTCAAGCCAGAGGTCCCGGAGAAATATGATGGCAAGACTCACCCCCCGGAGTTCCTGAGCATCTACACCATTGCGGTGCGGGCTGCTGGGGGCCGAGACGACAAGATACTTGCCAACTACTTCCCGTTGGTGCTCAAACCCAACGTTAGGTCGTGGTTGTTGCATCTGCCGGAGAATTCTATTTCTTCTTGGTCAGATCTGTGCCATCAGTTTGTTGGCGCCTTTGTTGGAGGCCACCAAGCTCCTGGCCAAGAGAGTGATTTGCATATCATCCCTCAGAAGGAGGGCGAATCCCTGCGCAAGTTTATCCAGAGGTTTAGCCGGGTGCAGTACAATATTCCTGACGTTCACCCTGCCGCTGTTGTTAGCGCGTTTCATCAGAACGTGCGCAACCGAAAAATGCGTGAAGAGCTGGCGATGAACAAGGTCAGGAGTATTGCCAAGCTTTACGCTTTGGCCGACAAGTGCGCTCGAGCTGAAGAAGGGAGGAAACTCCCTGGCGAGGTTGTTGGTGCAAGGGCGAATCAGAAGATGAAGACGCTGCAACCCCGCCAAGGAAGGGCCGGCGACGAAACAAGAAGCGCAAAGGCAAGGCCGTGCTTGCTGTCGAGGAATCCGGCAACCCCGGCACCGCCAAGAAGGCCAAGGCTGACGACCACGGCAAAGAAGTTGCCGGGTGCTCCTCATGCCAGGCCTTGGTGGCTGCCGACAAGTCGGAAAGCTCCGGCAAGCAGTACTGCAAGATCCAGCGCACCAAGGGCCACGATCTCCAAAACTACCGACAAGTTGAGCAGCTTGTCGAGAAGTAGAGAGCTGAGTATGAAAGGCGAGATAAGGAGAAGGCCCATGATGGTGCTGAGGGGTCCGGCAGGAAGCCCGGTGGCCGAGGGGGTCACCGCGGCAAGGCCAAACAACAGAGGGAGAGGCCCGCTTGAGGCCGTGATAAAGAAGAAGGTTATGATGATGAAGAAGATGATGAGTCCAGTGAGCAAGAATTTCAGAAAGCTACAAAGGCCATGTGTATTGACAGGGGCGCCTCATTGCATTCTTCCCACCGTCGACTTAAACAGTGGGTGCGAGAGGTTAATGCAACGGAGCCATCACTAGATGCACGTAAGCCCCTGAAGTGGTCCAACACGCCTATCATTTTCGACGCCAAGGATCACCCTGATCGCACAACCGCGGTCGGGTGTTTGCCATTGTTGGTCTCACCGACAATCCGCAACCTCAAGGTGACGAAAATGCTAGTTGACGGTGGGGCCGGGCTGAACCTAATTTCGCCAGATGTGCTCTAGAGGCTCCAAATTCCTGATGAAGATCTCGAAGAAACGGGTACGTTTCAAGGGGTCAATCCAGGAAGAACCCAGCCAAAGGGCAAGATTACGCTACCGGTGACATTTGGTAGCGAGCTCAACTACAGGACAGAGAAGGTAGTGTTTGATGTCGCCAAGATCCCTATGTCGTACAATGGGATCCTTGGTCGCCCAGCGCTGGCTAAGTTCATGGCGGCATCACACTACGCGTATAATGTGCTGAAGATGCCCGGGCCGTTGAGTGTCATCATTATCCACTCTGATAAAAAGGATGCGCTCATTTGTGCCGACCAACTCTATCGGGAAGCAGTTGCAGCACCTGCCGTCAAGGCATCTGCTCCTGCCGCTGGAATTCCCGAGGGGAAGAAGAAGACCGGCAAGAATCTTGGCGCGAACTCTGGCAAGCGCACCTCCTCGGAGTGCTGCGCCTCCGTTGAGGACGCGCCAGAGAGTTCCACTGACAAGAACAAGAAATCCAAGGCTGCTCCACAAGAAACCAGTGATGATTTTAGGACTTTGAAGCCACCATAATGAGTGCAGGAAGTCTTGGACGAAATATACAAGATGTCACTTCATAAATTTCATCCAGAGGCTATTATAGGTGCTGCGTCACCTTATTATTGGGCCAGGCCCATGTAATTTCGAAATACTTGAGTATAGGCTGTTTTTAGAGTCCGTATGTGTGGGAAAACAAGAGATAGGGTTGGTTTCGGACCCCTCCTTCAAGGGCCACGAAATCCCCTCCTCTTCCTCCATATATACAGCCCTTAGGGCACCGTTTAGACTTTGGGTTTTGTTTAGATTAAAAGTTCGCCATAGCTGCAACTTCGCGAACTTCGTTTGTGTTCAACGACCAGACCAAGACGTCACAGAACCCCACCTTGATCAATAAAGCTTTCATCTTATATTCGCAATATCCAGATTGCCAATCTTAGTTTCTTGCTTGTTCTTCGTTTGCTTGCAGGAGATAGACCCTCGTGGTCAGGTTGATTGTGCTCCGACGTGGTCAATAACCTCTCGGAGTTGGTTTAGCGATTGCTAAGGCGCGACGTCCTCGCACGTTCGTAGTCGGATCGTCAAAGTCTACTCCACCAAAAACGATAGCTATCATCTCATCGAAAGATCGGGACACCCTCGCCTCTATCAAGTGGTATCAGATTCCCAGGTTGCTCGGTGAGATTTACAGTTTTTCGTAGTTTAGATCGAGTCTGTTCTTCATACCTACAGTCCCGGAAAAAGCCAAAAAAAAAATTTAGGGTTAGTTCATCATATCCGAACCAATCTGAGCCTTTGCATAATCTTTTTAGGGTTTTTGCTTTGTTGAATTTGCGGTTGCATCGTCGTGTCAAGTTGCTGGTCTTAGCGTCTAGTTCTTTAGAGTTTCAAGTTCTGTTCACAAGTTGTCACGCCGCCGCCGCACCATCATCATCGCCCCTACCATATACCACCACAGCTTATCTGCTATTTCTCTGAGTCCATATACCACCACCGATCCGAGTCCATATACCACCACCGATCCGAGTCCATATACCACCACCAATCCGAGCCCACATATACTACGGTCATATACCATCACCAGTCCGAGTTCCACCATATTCATCTCTGCCACCAGTCCTAGTCCGAGTCCAGTATTTATTCCTTTATTTTAGAGTTCCAGATCACGCGATACTACGAGTCGTGAACAAGTCGGATTCGCCAATTTTCGTGCTACCCGCAGAAGAAAAATAGTTACAGTCTGGAAAATTCTGGCTAGGCAGTTTTTAGACCATTTGTAGACTTTTTCAAAAAAAAATTGTTGCGGAGCAAAAAAAAAGGAAAAAAAAGTGCAAAAAAAAAAGAAAAAAAATTCAAAGTGTGCTCCTCCCTTGTTTACGTGCAGCGCCGTGATTTTTGTTAGTGTTCTAGGCTCGCGTCTCTAGCACGGTCTAGCCTAGGACCAGCACAGTACCGTCGTTGAGAGTTTATTCAACATTGCATCTCTGAATTGATTATTGCTGACCCTTTTTGCTACCATATCATAAGCCTTCCCAGCTCCACATACATCTACATCGTGTGTTTGACACCACCTGGCAATCGCTCTGTCCAAGCTCTGAGAGTTTTGACTACAAAGGTTGCCGATCACCACCTGCTGCTGGGTAAGAACTGGTAAGAATTTGAGATTTGCTTGACGGATTTGTGACACCACACCACACCACCACCACTTTCTAGTAGTCTGTAGGATCATATTCTTGTGTGTTTCTATTGCTGCTAACCATGGCAGGATCACAAGCTGACGAGATTGACTGGGAGAACATGACGAACAAGGAGTTGCATGATAAATTTCAGCAAATGATGAGTGGCCAGGTGGGAGATGTGCTAAACAGATTTGAAGAGGCCATGGAGAAGATAGATGGCATGGAGAAGTCATTCGAGACAAAGCTGGATAACAAGTTTAATGAATTGCTCACGCGTCTTCCCACCATTTCAGGTACGAGATCATGACCATCTTCCTAAATTAAAATTGAATATTCCACCATTCGAGGGTAGATATGTTCCTGATATATACCTTACTTGGGAGTTAGAAACTGAACAACGTTTTACATGTTTACAATATCCCGAGGAACGACGTGTTGCTGCTGCTGTTTGTGCTTTCACTAGTTTTGCATGTGTATGGTGGTCTGAACATTGTAGATTATATCCTATTCCAGCTACGTGGGCTGCTTTGAAAACTGCTATGCGTACTCGTTGGGTTCCACCATATTATCAACGTGAATTACTTCAAAAATTGCAGCGCTTAAGATAAGGAAAAAATTCTGTAGAAGAATATTATCAGGAATTACAAACTGGCATGATTAGATGTGGTATTGTTGAGGAGAATGAAGCTATGCTTGCACGTTTCATGGGTGGATTAAATAGAGAGATTCAGACCATTCTAGAGTATAAGGAGTATAATAATATCACTCGTTTATTCCATCTTGCTTGTAAAGCTGAACGTGAAGTGCAGGATCGACAGGCATTGGCGCGAACTAATTTTTCTGCAGGTCGATCTTCATCATGGACACCGCGTGCCTCCTCTACTCCCACACGTCCTACTGCGGCACCACTGACTTCAGCCGCCAATTCCAATCGAGATACAAGAAAACAGGCACCACCACCACCATCAGCCAAGAGTACACCTTCTGGGCCTGCCCAGAGCTCTTCTTCATCTATGGCATCAACAGGGCACACACATGATATTATTTGTCGTCGTTGTAAGGGAAGAGGTCATTATGCGAGAGAATGCCAATCTCCGCGTGTTATGATTGCTACTGAGGATGGTGGGTATGAGTCCGCTAGTGATTATGATGAGGAGACTTTGGCTCTTATTACAAGTGAAGAACACGGTGGAGATGATTCTGATCATGAGACGCAATACATGGCTCCTGAAGACGCTGACAGGTATGAATGTTTAGTTGCTCAATGTGTTTTGAGTGTGCAGGTCACACAAGCTGAGCAAAATCAGAGGCATAATTTGTTCCATACAAAGGGAGTTGTGAAGGAACGTTCTGTTCGCGTCATCATAGATGGAGGGAGCTGCAACAACTTGGCTAGCATGGAGATGGTGGAGAAGCTATCTCTCACAACAAGACCACATCCACATCCTTACTATATCCAATGGTTCAACAACAGCGGCAAGGTTAAGGTAACACGTACTGTTCGTGTGCATTTTAGTATCTCTACATATGCTGATTATGTTGATTGTGATGTGGTACCCATGCAAGCATGTTCATTATTACTTGGTAGACCATGGCAATTTGATAAAAATTCTGTACACCATGGTAGAAACAATCAGTACACTCTTGTTCATAAGGATAAACATATTACTTTGCTTCCTATGACTCCTGATTCTATTTTGAAAGATGATATTAATAGAGCTAGTAAAGCAAAGCAGGAGAAAAATAAGAGTGAAAATCAGATTGTGGCAAAAGAATTTGAGCAACAAATGAAGCCTAATAATAAACCATCTAGTGTTGCTTCTGAAATTAAATTGAAAAGTGCATGCTTACTTGCCACCAAATCTGATATTGATGAGCTAGATTTCATCAATTCTGTTTGCTATGCTTTTGTGTGCAAAGAGGCGTTATTTTCATTCGAGGACGTGCCTTCCTCTTTGCCTCCTGCGGTCACTAACATTTTGCAGGAGTTCGCTGACGTCTTTCCACAAGACGTGCCACCGGGATTACCACCTATTCGCGGGATTGAGCATCAGATTGACTTAATTCCCGGTGCTTCGTTGCCAAACCGTGCGCCATACCGTACCAATCCAGAGGAGACGAAGGAGATTATGCGTCAAGTACAGGAGCTGCTCGACAAAGGTTATATACGCGAATCTCTTAGTCCTTGTGCTGTTCCTATTATACTAGTGCCAAAAAAGGATGGTACGTCGCGTATGTGTGTTGATTGTAGAGGCATTAATAATATTACTATTCGTTATCATCATCCTATTCCTAGGCTAGGTGATATGCTTGATGAATTGAGTGGCTCTACAATATTCTCCAAAGTTGATTTGCGTAGTGGATACCATCAAATTCGTATGAAATTGGGAGATGAATGGAAAACAGCATTTAAAACTAAGTTCGGTTTATATGAGTGGTTAGTCATGCCTTTTGGGTTAACTAATGCACCTAGTACTTTCATGAGATTAATGAACGAAGTTTTACGTGCTTTCATTGGACGATTTGTGGTAGTTTACTTTGATGATATATTGATTTATAGCAGATCTTTGGAGGAACATTTGGAACATTTACGTGTTGTTTTTATTGCTCTATGTGATGCATGTTTGTTTGGTAACCTTGGGAAGTGCACCTTTTGCACCGACCGAGTATCTTTTCTTGGCTATGTTGTTACTCCACAGGGAATTGAAGTTGATAAAGCCAAGATTGAAGCTATTGAGAGTTGGCCGCAGCCCAAAACGGTCACACAAGTGAGGAGTTTCCTTGGCCTCGCTGGTTTCTATAGGCGTTTTGTGAGAGATTTCAGTACCATTGCTGCACCTCTCAACGAGCTTACAAAGAAGGATGTGCCTTTTGTTTGGGGTACCGCACAGGAAGAAGCCTTCACGGTGTTGAAAGATAAGTTAACACATGCTCCTTTACTCCAACTTCCTGATTTTAATAAGACTTTTGAGCTTGAATGTGATGCTAGTGGAATTGGATTAGGAGGTGTGTTATTACAAGATGGCAAACATGTTGCATACTTTTCTGAAAAATTGAGTGGGCCTAGTCTGAATTACTCTACTTATGATAAGGAATTATATGCTCTTGTTCGGACATTGGAAACATGGCAACATTATTTATGGCCCAAAGAATTTGTTGATAGAGGCAAGGGTGTCCCGATCTTTCGATGAGATGGTAACTATCGATTTGGTGGAGCCGACTTTGACGATCCGACTACAAATGTGCACGACGTTGCGCCTTAGCAATCGCTAAACCAATCTCCTGAGGTTACTGATGATGCTGGAAGCACGATCAGCCTGACCACGAAGGTCTATTCCTGCACGCAATCGAAGAACAAGCAAGAATATGATAATGCAATCTGAATATTGCGAATATAGATGAAGTATTGATAATGGTGGGGATCCGAAAGCGGTCTTGGTCTGGTCGTTGGACACAAACGAAGTACACGAAGTTGCAATGGCTAACTTTTAACTAAACAAATCCCAAAGTCTAAACGGTGCCCTAAGGGCTGTATATATGGAGGAAGAGGAGGGGATTTCGTGGCCCTTGAAGGAGGGGTCCGAAACCAACCCTATCTCTTGTTTCCCCACACATACGGACTCTAAAAACAGCCTATACTCAAGTATTTCGAAATTACATGGGCCTGGCCCAATAATAAGGTGACGCAGCACCTATAATAGCCTCTGGACGAAATTTATGAAGTGACATCTTGTATATTTTGTCCAAGGCTTCCTGCACTCATTATGGTGGCTTCAAAGTCCTGAAATCATCACTTGTAACTCCGTTCTTGTTCCCCTTGTGCATGCCATCATCTCCATGCTTGAACTTGCTCCAAGGTTCCTATTTCTTGTCCAAGCTAGGCCCTTCATTTGTAAGCAAAACAAATGTATCCAATTTAGGCAGCATCATATTCTCATGAACATTAGAATCATTACCAAGAAACGAAAGTACCTGATAATTTAATTGGCGTGCGCGAGCTCTAGTAATTGGTCCAGTATGTATAGCAGCAGGGGCTGTGGGTGTAACAATGGTATTGATGTCCTCATCATCCTCCCCTTCTTGAAATGAAGTCGTCCTCGACGGAAGCTCATCTTCCTCACCCAAATAAGGCTTCAAATCTGCAATGTTAAAAGTGGGACTAACCCCAAAATCTGCAGGCAGCTCAAGTTTATATGCATTATCATTTATTTTCTCTAACACCTTAAAAGGACCATCAGCACGTGGCATTAGCTTTTATTTGCGCAAATCAGGAAATCTATCCTTACGCAAATGTAACCAAACAAGATCTCCAGGTGCAAACACAACATGTTTTCTACCCTTATCTCCAGCAAGTTTATATTTAGCATTCATACGCTCAATGTTCTCCTTAGTTAACTCATGCATTTTTACGATCAATTCAGCACGTTGTTTAGCATCAAAATTAACCTTCTCCGAAGATGGAAGAGGCAACAAATCAATAGGTGCACGAGGTAGGAAACCATATACAATTTCAAAAGGGCACATCTTAGTAGTAGAATGCAACGAACGATTATAAGCAAATTCAATATGAGGCAAGCATTCTTCCCACATTTTCTTGTTATTCTTCAAAACAGCCCTAAGCATAGTAGACAAAGTTCTATTGACTACTTCAGTTTGTCCATCAGTTTGGGGGTGACAAGTAGTACTAAAAAGCAGTTTAGTCCCCAACTTAGCCCATAAACATCTCCAAAAGTGGCTAAGAAATTTGGTATCACGATCTGAAACAATAGTATTTGGCACACCATGCAAGCGAATATATTCACGAAAGAACAAATCAGCAACATTAGCAGCATCATCGCTTTTATGACATGGTATAAAGTGTGCCATTTTCGAGAACCTATCCACGACAACAAATATGCTATCCCTCCCCTTCTTTGTTCGAGGTAAACCCAAAACAAAGTCCATAGATATATCCTCCCATGGAACACTAGGTACAGGCAAAGGCATATATAAACCATGAGGATTGAGTCGTGACTTAGCTTTTTGACATGTAGTGCAGCGAGCAACAAAGCGCTCAACATCCCGTCTCATCTTTGGCCAAAAGAAATGTGTAGCAAGTACATCCTCCGTCTTCTTTACGCCAAAGTGTCCCATTAATCCTCCTCCATGCGCCTCCTGCAACAACAAAAGACGAACGGAGCTAGCTGGAATGCATAGCTTGTTAGCACGAAACACAAATCCATCGTTAACGACGAACTTGTTCCATGTTCTCCCTTCTTTACAATTCTGCAATACATCTTTAAATTCAGCATCATGCACATATTGATCTTTGAGAGGTGCAGCAATGGTACTGAAATCTCTCACAAAACGCCTATAGAAACCAGCGAGGCCAAGGAAACTCCTCACTTGTGTGACCGTTTTGGGCTGCGGCCAACTCTCAATAGCTTCAATCTTGGCTTTATCAACTTCAATTCCCTGTGGAGTAACAACATAGCCAAGAAAAGATACTCGGTCGGTGCAAAAGGTGCACTTCCCAAGGTTACCAAACAAACGTGCATCACGTAGAGCAATAAAAACAACACGTAAATGTTCCAAATGTTCCTCCAAAGATCTGCTATAAATCAATATATCATCAAAGTAAACTACCACAAATCGTCCAATGAAAGCACGTAAAACTTCGTTCATTAATCTCATGAAAGTACTAGGTGCATTAGTTAACCCAAAAGGCATGACTAACCACTCATATAAACCGAACTTAGTTTTAAATGCTGTTTTCCATTCATCTCCCAATTTCATACGAATTTGATGGTATCCACTACGCAAATCAACTTTGGAGAATATTGTAGAGCCACTCAATTCATCAAGCATATCATCTAGCCTAGGAATAGGATGACGATAACGAATAGTAATATTATTAATGCCTCTACAATCAACACACATACGCGACGTACCATCCTTTTTTGGCACTAGTATAATAGGAACAGCACAAGGTGATGAGGACATCAATACCATTGTTACACCCACAGCCCCTGCTGCTATACATACTGGACCAATTACTAGAGCTCGCGCACGCCAATTAAATTATCAGGTACTTTCGTTTCTTGGTAATGATTTTAATGTTCATGAGAATATGATGCTGCCTAAATTGGATACATTTGTTTTGCTTACAAATGAAGGGCCTAGCTTGGACAAGAAAGAGGAACCTTGGAGCAAGTTCAAGCATGGAGATGATGGCATGCGCAAGGGGAACAAGAACGGAGTTACAAGTGATGATTTCAGGACTTTGAAGCCACCATAAGGAGTGCAGGAAGCCTTGGACGAAATATACAAGATGCCACTTCATAAATTTCGTCCAGAGGCTATTATAGGTGCTGCGTCACCTTATTATTGGGCCAGGCCCATGTAATTTCGAAATACTTGAGTATAGGCTATTTTTAGAGTCCGTATGTGTGGGGAAACAAGAGATAGGGTTGGTTTCGGACCCCTCCTTCAAGGGCCACGAAATCCCCCCCCTCTTCCTCCATATATACAGCCCTTAGGGCACCGTTTAGACTTTGGGTTTTGTTTAGATTAAAAGTTCGCCATAGCTGCAACTTCGCGTACTTCGTTTGTGTTCAACAACCAGACCAAGACGTCACAGAACCCCACCTCGATCAATAAAGCTTTCATCTTATATTCGCAATATCCAGATTGCAAATCTTAGTTTCTTGCTTGTTCTTCGTTTGCTTGCAGGAGATAGACCCTCGGGGTCAGGTTGATTGTGCTCCGGCGTGGTCAATAACCTCTCGGAGTTGGTTTAGCGATTGCTAAGGCGCGACGTCCTCGCACGTTCGTAGTCGGATCGTCAAAGTCTACTCCACCAAAAACGATAGATATCATCTCATCAAAAGATCGGGACACCCTCGCCTCTATCAACAGCTCCGCCGGAGCCCTAGATTGGTTCTGCCCAAGTTCCGCCTCGAGACGGCGGCGCTTCGTTCCGAAAGCTCTCTCCTGATTTTTCCAGGTCAAAACACATCATATAGCAGAAGATGGGCACCGGGGGCCTACCAGGTGGCCCACAAGCCAGTGGGTAGGGCGCGCCCCCCACCCTTGTGGCTACCTGGTGGGTCCCCTCTGGTGCTTTCTTCGCCCAGTATTTTTTATATATTCGAAAATAATTCTCCGTAAATTTTTAGGACTTTTGGAGTTGTGCAGAATAGGTCTCTCAAATTTGCTCCTTTTCCAGTCCAGAATTCCAGCTACCGGCATTCTCCCTCTTCATGTAAACCTTGTAAAATAAAAGAGAAAAGGCATAACTATTGTACCAAAATAGGTAATAACAGCCCATAATGCAATAAATATCAATATAAAAGCATGATGCAAAATGGACGTATCAACTCCCCCAAGCTTAGACCTCGCTTGTCCTCAAGCGAAAGCCAAAATCGATAATCATGTCCACATGTTTAGAGATAGAGGTGTCGATAAAATAAAATATGGACATGAAGGCATCATGATCATCTTTAGAACAGCAACATATATTGTCATATAATTTCTTATGCTAAAGTAACAATTCGTTCACAAGGTAAAGTATGAATCAGAAACTTTATTGAAAACTAACAAACTATGATCTCAGTCATTGAAGCAATTGCAATTTATCATAATATCGGAAAGAGTCAATGCAAGAGCTTTTCAGCAAGTTCACATACTCAACTATCATTTAGCCTTTCACAATTGCTAACACTCACGTGATACTTATGAGTTCAAAGTCTCAGTCGGACATAGAGAAATATAGGGGCTTATAGTTTCGCCTCCCAACCTTTTACCTCAAGGGTAATGTCAACAATAATACTTTGTGATAACCTACATCCGAGTGGATATATATATCTGGATCTTTCCCAACATATAGTGCTTGCCAAAAAGAAAAAGTGTAAAAAGGAAAGGTGAAGATCACCATGACTCTTGTTTAAGGGTAGAAGGTAAAAGTAAAAGATAGGCCCTTCGCAGAGGGAAGCAGAGGTTGTCATGCGCTTTTATGGTTGGATGCACAAAATCTTAATGCAAAAAACATCACTTTATAATGCCGCTTGTGATAAAGAACTTTATTATGCAGTCCGTCGCTTTTATTTCTTCAATATCACAAGTTCGTATAAAGCTTATTTTCTTCACACTAATAGATCATACATATTTAGAGAGCAATTTTGATTGCTTGCATCGATGACAACTTACTTGAAGGATCTTACTCAATCCACATATGGTGGACTCTCATGGCAAAACTGGGTTAGGGGATGTTTGGATGCATAAGTAGTATCTCTACTTGGTGCAAAGTATTTGGCTAGCATAAGAGGGAAAAGCAAGCTCAACATGTTGGAAGATCCATGACAATATAACTTCTATTCGGATATAAGAAAACATAACCCATTATGTTGTCTTCCTTGTCCAACATCAACCTTTTAGCATGTCATACTTTAATGAGTGCTCACAATCACAAAAGATGTCCAAGATAGTATATTTATATGTGATACCTCTCTTTCTTTATTACTTCCTATTAATTGCAACAATGACCAAAACTATGTTTGTCAACTCTCAACATATTTCATGCGACATACTTCTTATATGCGGAGTCATTACTCTCCATAAGATCATTGTATGATCTTTTTATTTCCTCATTCTTTTTCTTTTTCTCATGATCATAGCAAGAAAGCAAAGCCCTCAAGTCAAAACTAATCTTTATTATATAACTCTCGGACTCGATTACATAGAGGGAACATAAAGCAAAACTCAAGGCTAGATCATAATAAAAACTTTCTTCTACTAAACTGAGATATAACCAAAAGGATCGAACTAAGAAAAACGATAAAAGTAAAGGTATGATGGTGATACGATACCGGGGCACCTCCCCCAAGCTTGGCACAAGCCAAGGGGAGTGCCCATACACATGTATTTATGTCTCTTTCTTCGGAGGTGGTGATCCAATATTCTTGGCAATAATACCCTTCAGAATGTGATTTTCTTCTCGAGCTTATTGACTTGTTGTTTGAGATCCATTATTTCCTTACGAAGTTTGCCCGTGACGGCTAGAGCTCTGATCACCCATGGATGATTCCTGGCTGCGGGGGAAAAAGCAACACTCTCTTTCATGTTATCATAAGAGAGAAATCGAGCATTAGGAGGTATGACCGAATCCGGTATTGCTGAGCTCTGAAGCTCCTCAAGCAGAACTCCTGGTTGAAGGCGAGAAGTGGCTTCCTGGTCCTCCTCCATGGCGTCTACTCTTTTAAGGCCGGCCTCCATCTCTTCCTCCGTTGACCATCCAAAGGGTTCAGCTTGGCTGTAGGCCCTTGGGTCCTATGCCGGGTGACAGACACAACTCTCCCCGATTGACTCTTGCGAAGACATCTTGCTCCGAATCTGCTGCAGAATTAGCTAAACACAAGAATAGAGGATTTTGTTGTGGTACGGTGGTCAAAACCTTCGGGAGATTATATAATAAATTTTTACCGACCAAAAGGGGTAGTCCACAAGAAAACGGAGTCCGGAGGGCACACGAGGCGGCCACAAGCCACAGGGGCGCGCCCAGGGGGTAGGGTGCGCCCCCCAAGCTTGTTGCCTTCTCGTGCACTCTTCGGACTACTTTTAATTTTCCTAATTTTTTAAATATTCCAAAACAGAGAAAAATTGCCATTGAAAAAGTTTTGGAGTCGGTTTACTTACCGTACCACATACCTATTCCTTTTCGGAGTCTGAAATGTTCTGGAAAGTCTCTCTTATGTACTCCTCTGGTGTTATGGTATTAATAATATTTATCTCAACATTTATGGGAGTACCTGAGATATAATATTTGATTCTCTGCCCGTTTACCACCTTCGGGTTGCTGCCTTCGGCGTTGTTGATTTTGATGGCACCAGAACGGTATACCTCCTCGACAATGTAAGGCCCTTCCCATTTAGAGAGAAGTTTCCTTGCAAAAAATCTTAAACGAGAATTGTATAGCAAGACAAGGTCACCTACATTAAATTCACGCTTTTGTATCCTTTTGTCATGCCACCTTTTAACTTTTTCTTTAAAAAACTTAACATTCTCATAGGTTTGGGTTCTCCATTCGTCAAGTGAGCTAATGTCAAATAACCTCTTTTCACCGGCAAGTTTGAAATCATAGTTGAGCTCTTTGATTACCCAATAAGCTTTATGTTCTAGTTCAAGAGGTAAGTGACATGCTTTTCCATAGACCATTTTATATGGAGACATACCCATAGGGTTTTTGTAAGCAGTTCTATAAGCCCATAATGCATCATCAAGTTTCTTAGACCAATTCTTTCTAGATCTATTAACAGTCTTTTGTAGGATCAATTTAATTTCTCTATTGCTCAATTCTACTTGACCACTAGACTGAGGATGGTAAGGAGATCCAATTCTATGGTTGACATCATACTTAGCAAGCAATTTACGGAAAGCACCATGAATAAAGTGTGAACCACCATCAGTCATTAAATATCTAGGGATTCCTAACCTCGGAAAAATAACTTCTTTAAGCATTTTAATAGAAGTGTTATGATCAGCACTACTAGTTGGAATAGCTTCTACCCACTTAGTAACGTAATCAACAACAACTAAAATATGTGTATACCCGTTAGAGGAAGGAAAATGTCCCATATAATCAAAGCCCCAAACATCAAATGGTTCAATAACAAGTGAATAATTCATAGGCATTTCCTGACGTCAACTAATATTACCAATTCTCTGGCATTCATCACAAGACAAGACATACTTACGAGCATCTTTGAAGAGAGTAGGCCAATAAAAACCAGATTGTAATACCTTGTGTGCAGTTCTATCTCCAGCATGGTGTCCTCCATAAGCTTCGGAGTGACACTTGCGTAGGATCTGTTCCTGTTCATGCTCAGGCACACAACGTCTAATAACACCATCTAATCCTTCTTTATAAAGGTGTGGGTCATCCCAAAAGTAATGTCTTAAATCATAGAAAAACTTTTTCTTTTGCTGGTATGTGAAGCTAGGTGGTATAAATTTAGCAACAATGTAATTAGCATAATCAGCATACCAAGGAGCATTACGAGAAGCATTTATGACAGCTAATTGTTCATCAGGAAAGCTATCATCAATAGGTAGTGCGTCATCAAGAACATTTTCTAACCTAGACAAGTTGTCTGCTACAGGGTTCTCAGCACCCTTTCTATCAATAATATGCAAATCAAATTCTTGCAGCAGAAGAACCCATCTAATAAGTCTAGGTTTAACATCTTTCTTTTCCATAAGATATTTAATAGCAGCATGGTCAGTGTGAACAGTTACTTTGGAATCAACAATATAGGATCTGAACTTATCACAAGCAAAGACAACTGCTAAAAGTTCTTTTTCAGTAGTAGGGCACTGTCTAGAGTTTTACTAGCATAATGAATAACATTCAACTTCTTATCAACTCTTTGTCCTAGAACAGCACCAACAACATAATCACTAGCATCACACATAATTTCAAAGGGTAGGTTCCAATCAGGTGGTTGAACAATAGGTGTAAAAATCAAGGCTTTCTTTAGGATTTCAAATACTTCTACACAATCATCATAAAAAACAAATGGAACATCTTTTTGCAAGAGACTAGTGAGAGGTCTAGAAATTTTAGAGAAGCTTTAATAAACCTCCTATAGAAACCAGCATGACCAAGGAAACTTCTTATACCTTTGATATCTTTAGGACACGGCATCTTTTCAATAGCATCTACTTTAGCTTTATCAACTTCAATACCTCTTTCAGAAATTTTATGCCCCAAGACAATACCTTCATTAACCATAAAGTGGCACTTCTCCCAATTCAAGACAAGATTAGTTTCTTCACATCTTTGCAAAACTCGATCAAGGTTGCTTAAGCAATCATCAAAAGAAGTTCCGTAAACAAAAATCAGCCATGAAAACCTCAACAATTTTTTCACAAAAGTCAGAGAATATAGCAGTCATACATCTTTGAAAGGTAGCAGGTGCATTGCATAAACCAAAAGGCATACGTCTATAAGCAAAGGTACCGAAAGGGCAAGTAAAAGTAGTTTTTTCTTGATCCTCTTTTGACACAAGTATTTGTAAAAAACCAGAATAACCATCTAGAATCAGAAGTGTGTATGTTTGGATAGTCTTTCTAGCATTTGATCAATAAAAGGTAGAGGATAATGATCTTTCCTAGTAGCTTTATTCAACTTTCTAAAATCAATAACCATTCTATAACCTGTAACAATTCTTTGTGGGATCAATTCATTCTTATCACTAGGAACAACAGTAATACCTCCCTTCTTAGGGACACAATGAACAAGACTTACCCATCTACTATCAGCAATAGGATAAATTATACCTGCTTCCAGAAGCTTTAATATTTCATTTCTTACCACTTCCTTCATCTTGGGATTTAACCGTCGTTGGTGATCAACAATTGGTTTAGCATCAGGTTCCATATTAATTTTGTGTTGACATAGAGTGGGACTAATGCCCTTAAGATCATCAAGAGTATATCCAATAGTAGCATGGTGCTTCTTCAGAGTTTTCAATAATTTCTTTTCTTCATGCTCTGAAAGGTTAGCACTAATAATAACATGATATATTTTCTTTTCATCAAGATAGGCATATTTCAGAGTATCAGGTAATTGTTTAAGCTCAAACACGGGATCACCCTTGGGTGGAGGAGGATCCCAAGAATCTCAACAGGAAAGTTGTGTTTCAAAATAGGCATTTGGTTAAAGAATATTTCATCTAATTCCTTCCTTTCATTCATAAACATATAATTTTTATGGTCCAGCAGATATTGTTCTAAAGGATCAGTAGGGGCCACAGCAATAGAAGCAAGACCAATTATTTCATCTTTACTAGGCAATTCTTTCTCATGGGGTTGTCTACGAAATTTGGAGAAATTAAACTCAAGAGACACATCCCCAAAACTTACAGTAACAGTTTCTTTCTCACAATCTATCTTAGCATTAACAGTGTTCAAGAAAGGTCTACCAAATATAATGGGACAAAAATCATCTTGTGGGGAACCAAGAACAAGAAAATCAGTAGCGTATTTTACTTTCCCACACAAGACTTCAACATCTTTAACAATCCCAATTGGTGATATAATATCTCTATTAGCAAGCTTGATAGTAACATCAATATCTTCTATCTCAGCAGGTGCAATATCATTCATAATTTCTTGATATAAAGTAAAGGGAATTGCACTCACACTAGCACCCACATCACATAAGCCATGATAACAATGATCTCCTATTTTAACAGAAACAACAGGCATGTCAACAACAGGCCTATGTTTATCTTTATCATCGGGTCTAGCAATTCTAGCAGCCTCATCACAGAAATAAATAACATGCCCATCAATATTATCGACCAAGAAATCTTTAACCATAGCAATACTAGGTTCAACTTTAATTTGTTCAGGGGGTGTAGGTGTTCTAGTATAACTCTTACGAACCACAGCTGAAGCTTTAGCATTTTCCTTTATTCTAACAGGGAAAGGCGGTTTCTCAATATAAGCAGTAGGAACAATAGGATCTACATTATAAGTAATGGTTTCTTCTTCAACTTTAATAGGTTCTACTACTTTCACTTCAATGGGAGGATGATATTTAAACCACTTCTCCTTAGGAAGATCAACATGAGTAGCAAAAGTTTCACAGAAAGAAGCTACTATCTCAGAGTCAAGTCCATATTTAGTGCTAAATTCACGAAAGGCATCGGTACCCTTAAAAGATTTAACACAATCAAACTTAAGGTTTATACGTGACTCCTTACCTTCGTCAAGTTCCCAATCTTCAGAGTTGCGTTTAATTCTTTCCAATAAATCTCATTTGAATTCAATAGTCTTCTTCATAAAAGAACCAGTACAAGAAGTATCGAGCATGGATTGATCATTACGAGAAAGCCGAGCATAATTTTTTTGAATAATAATTTCTCTTGAGAGACTCATGATTGGGGCATGAATATAACATTGAATTAAGCCTCCCCCAAGCTTGAGCGATACTTTCTCCTTCACGAGGCCAAAAATTATAAATATAATTCCGATCACGATGAACTAGATGCATAGGATAAAACTTCTGATGAAATTCCAATTTCAATCGGTTGTAATTCCAAGACCCAATATCATCGCATAGCATATACCATGTCAATGCCTTCTCCTTCAAATATAAAGGGAAGACCTTCTTCTTGATTTCATCCTCGGGAAAACCTGCAAGCTTAAATAATCCACAAACTTCATCCACATAGATTAGATGCATATCAGGATGTAATGTTCCATCTCCTGCATAAGGATTAGCTAGCAGTTTCTCTATCATACCCGAAGGAATTTCATAATAAATATTTTCAATATGTTCAGTAGGTTGAGGGGCAACTCTTTGCTCTTCTGGTCGGGGTGAAGATACCCCAAACAAACCCCTCAAAGGATTATTTTCCATAGCAACAAGTGGCAGTAAATTTCAGCACACTATATAAATGTTTCCTTACCAAATTCCACTTACCAAAGGCACTTCACTCCCCGGCAACGGCGCCAAAAAAGAGTCTTGATGACCCACAAGTATAGGGGATCTATCATAGTCCTTTCGATAAGTAAGAGTGTCGAACCCAACGAGGAGCAGAAGGAAATGACAAGCGGTTTTCAGCAAGGTATTCTCTGCAAGCATTGAAATTATTGGTAACAGATAGTTTGGTGATAAGAGAATTCGTAACGGGTAACAAGTAACAAGTGTAACAAAGGTGCAGCAAGGTGGCACAATCCTTTTTGTAGCAAAGGACAAGCCTGGATGAACTCTTATATAAAGCAAAGCGCTCCCGAGGACACATGGGAATTATTGTCAAGTTAGTTTTCATCATGCTCATATGATTCGCGTTCGTTACTTTGATAATTTGATATGTGGGTGGACCGATGCTTGGGTGCTGTCCTTACTTGGACAAGCCTCCCACTTATGATTAACTCCTCTCGCAAGCATCCGCAACTACGAAAGAAGAATTAAGATAAATCTAACCATAGCATGAAACATGTGGATCCAAATCAGCCCCTTACGAAGCAACGCATAAACTAGGGTTTAAGCTTCTGTCACTCTAGCAACCCATCATCTACTTATTACTTCCCAATGCCTTCCCCTAGGCCCAAACAATGGTGAAGTGTCATGTAGTCGATGTTCACATAACACCACTAGAGGAAAGACAACATACATCTCATCAAAATATCGAACGAATACCAAATTCACATGATTACTTATAACAAGACTTCTCCCATGTCCTCAGGAACAAACGTAACTACTCAAAAAGCATATTCATGTTCATAATCAGAGGAGTAATAAATATCATTAAGGATCTGAACATATGATCTTCCACCGAATAAACCAACCAGCATCAACTACAAGGAGTAATCAACACTACTAGCAACCCACAGGTACCAATCTGAGGTTTTGAGACAAAGAGCGGATACAAGAGATGAACTAGGGTTTGAGAGGAGATGGTGCTGGTGAAGATGTTGATGGAGATTGACCCCCTCTTGATGAGAGGATCATTGATGATGACGATGAAAATGATTTCCCCCTCTGGGAGGGAAGTTTCCCCGGCAGAACAGCTCCGCCGGAGCCCAAGATTGGTTCTGCCCAAGTTCCGCCTCGAGACGGTGGCGCTTCATCCCGAAAGCTCTCTCCTGATTTTTTCCAGGTCAAAACACATCATATAGTAGAAGATGGGCACTGGGGGCCTACCAGGTGGCCCACAAGCCAGGGGGGCACGCCCAGGGGGTAGGGCGCGCCCCCACCCTTGTGGCTACCTGGTGGGTCCCCTCTGGTGCTTTCTTCGCCCAGTATTTTTTATATATTCCAAAATAATTCTCCGTAAATTTGCAGGACTTTTGGAGTTGTGCAGAATAGGTCTCTCAGATTTGCTCCTTTTCCAGTCCAAAATTCCAACTGTCGGCATTCTCCCTCTTCATGTAAACCTTGTAAAATAAGAGAGAAAAGACATAAGTAATGTACCAAAATAGGTAATAACAGCCCATAATGCAATAAATATCAATATAAAAGCATGATGCAAAATGGACGTATCATTGTCTAATAAGGCAAGGCGACTTAGAGTAGGGCTCGGTCACGGTTCGAACCCGACCCGGACTCTTGTAAGCTGGGGGTCTCGACCTGTATATAAAGGCGAGTCCCTGGAACAGAATAGGGGAGAGAACAATCAATCGATAGCTAGGTCAAGCGAATATGCTCCCTTGTAATTGATACTCAAGCAATAGCAACAAGAGCAGGAGTAGGGGCTGAACCTGGGTAAACCCGTGTCTCTCGTCCCGCTCAACCCCGACAAGTTAATCACCGTAGCGATGGCCTCACACCTAAGTCCTTTCATTAGGACATCTGCCGTGATAAAACCATGACAATTCCCTTAGGCCCAAAGATGGTCAAGTGCCATGTAGTCGACGTTCACATGACACCACTAAGGGAATCTCAACATTCATAACATCAAAATATCGAACAAATATCAAATTCACATGATTACTTGTGATAGAGGCAAAGGTGTCCCGTCTTTTGATGAGAAGGTGATTATCATTTCAGAGGAGTAGACTTTGACGATCCGACTACGAACGTGCGAGGATGTCGCGCCTTAGCAATCCCTAAACCAACTCTGAGAGGTTATTGACCACGCCGGAGCATGATCAACCTGACCACGAGGGTCTATTTCCTACAAGCAAATGAAGAACAAGCAAGAAACTAAGATTGCAATCTGGATATTGCGAATATAAGATGAAAGTTTTATTGATCAAGGTGGGGTTCTGTGACGTCTTGGTCTGGTTGTTAAACACAAACGAAGTACGCGAAGTTGCAACTATGGCGAACTTTTAATCTAAACAAAACCCAAAGTCTAAACGATGCCCTAAGGGCTGTATATATGGAGGAAGAGGGGGAAATTTTGTGACCCCTTGGAGGCGGGGTCCGAAACCTACCCTAACTCTTGTTTCCCCACACATACGGACTCTAAAAACAGCCTATACTCAAGGATTTCGAAATTACATGGGCCTGGCCCAAAAATAAGGTGGTGCAACACCTATTATAAGCTATGGACGAAATTTATGAAAGGGCATCTTGTATATTTCCTCCATGTCCTTGTATGTCATCAAGGAGGCTTCAAAGTACTGAAATCTACACTAGAAACGCCGTTCTGGTTCCCTTCGCGCGTGCCTTCATCTCTATGCTTGTTTCTGCTCCAGTGTTCCTCCCTCTTGTCCATGCTAGGCCCTTCATTAGTAATAAACACAAATGTATCCAATTTAGGCAGCATCATATTCTCATGAACATTAGAATTGTTGTCAAGAAATGAAAGTACCTGGTAATTCAATTGGCGTGCATGAGCTCTAGTAATTGGTCCAGTATGTATAGCAGCAGGGGCTGTGGGTGTAACAATGGTATTGATGTCCTCATCATCCTCCCCTTCTTGAAATGAAGTCGTCCTCGACGGAAGCTCATCTTCCTCACCCAAATCAGGCTTCAAATCTAAAACAAAGTCCATAGATATATCCTCCCATGGAACACTAGGTACAGGCAAAGGCATATATAAACCATGAGGATTGAGTCGTGACCTAGCTTTTTGACATGTAGTGCAGCGAGCAAAAAAACGCTCAACATCACGTCTCATCTTTGGCCAAAAGAAATGTGTAGCAAGTACGTCCTCTGTCTTCTTGACACCAAAGTGTCCCATTAATCCCCCTCCATGCGCCTCCCACAACAACAAAAGATGAACAGAGCTAGCTGGAATGCATAGCTTGTTAGCACGAAACACAAATCCGTCGTTAACAACGAACTTGCTCCATGTTCTCCCTTCTTTACAATTCTGCAATACATCTTTAAATTCAGCATCATGCACATATTGATCTTTGATGGTCTCCAAACCAAATATTTTAAAGTCAAGTTGTGAAAGCATAGTATAACAACGAGACAATGCATCAGCAATAACATTTTCTTTAGCCTTCTTGTGTTTAATGACATAAGGGAAAGTCTCAATGAATTCAACCAATTTAGCATGTCTACGGTTCAGTTTTGCTTGACTTTTAAAGTGTTTCAAAGATTCATGATCAGAATGTATAACAAATTCTTTGGGCCATAAATAATGTTGCCATGTTTCTAAGGTCCGAACAAGAGCATATAATTCTTTATCATAAGTAGAATAGTTCAGACTAGGCCCACTCAATTTTTCAGAAAAGTATGCAACAGGTTTGCCATCTTGTAATAACACACCTCCTAATCAAATTCCACTAGCATCACATTCAAGCTCAAAAGTCTTATTAAAATCAGCAAGTTGGAGTAAAGGAGCATGTGTCAACTTATCTTTGAATACCGTGAAGGCTTCTTCCTGTGCGGTACCCCAAACAAAAGGCACATCCTTCTTTGTAAGCTCATTGAGAGGTGCAGCAATGGTGCTGAAATCTCTCACAAAACGCCTATAGAAACCAGCAAGGCCAAGAAAACTCCTCACGTGTGTGACCATTTTGGGCTGCGGCCAACTCTCAATAGCTTCAATCTTGGCTTTATCAACTTCAATTCCCTGTGGAGTAACAACATAGCCAAGAAAAGATACTCGGTCCGTGCAAAAGGTGCACTTCCCAAGGTTACCAAACAAACGTGCATCACATAGAGCAATAAAAACAACACGCAAATGTTCCAAATGTTCCTTCAAAGATCTGCTATAAATCAGTATATCATCAAAGTAAACTACCACAAATCATCAATGAAAGCACGTAAAACTTTGTTCATTAATCTCATGAAAGTACTAGGTGCATTAGTTAACCCAAAAGGCATGACTAACCACTCATATAATCCAAACTTAGTTTTAAATGTTGTTTTCCATTCATCTCCCAATTTCATACGAATTTGATGGTATCCACTACGCAAGTCAACTCTGGAGAATATTGTAGAGTCACTCAATTCATCAAGCATATCATCTAGCCTAGGAATCGGATGACGATAACGAATAGTAATATTATTAATGCCTCTACAATCAACACACATACGCGATGTACCATCCTTTTTTGGCACTAGTATAAGAGGAATAACACAAGGACTAAGGGATTCGCGTATATAACCTTTGTCGAGCAGCTCATGTAGTTGACGCATAATCTCCTTCGTCTCCTCTGGATTGGTACGATATGGCGCATGGTTTGGCAGCGAAGCACCGGGAATTAAGTCAATCTGATGCTTAATCCCTCGAATAGGTGGTAATCCCGGTGGCATGTCTTGGGGAAAGATATCAGCGAACTCCTGCGAAATGTTAGTGACAGGAGGAGGCAAAGGGGAAGGCACGTCCTCAAATGAAAATAATGCCTCTTTGCACACAAAAGCATAGAAAACAGATTTGCTGAAATCTAGATCATCAATATTAGATTTGGTGGCAAGTAAACATCCACTTTTCAATTTAATTTCAGAAGCAACACAAGATGGTTTATTATTAGGCTTCATTTGTTGCTCAAATTCTTTTGCCACAATCTGATTTTCACTCTTGTTTTGCTCCTGTTTCGCTTTACTAGCTCTATTAATATCATCTTTCAAAATAGAATCAGGAGACATAGGAAGCAAAGTAATATGTTTATCCTTATGAACAAGAGTATACTGATTGTTTCTACCATGGTGTACAGAATTTTTATCAAATTACCATGGTCTACCAAGTAATAAGGAACATTCTTGCATGGGTGCCACATCACAATCAACATAATCATCATATGTAGAGATACTAAAATGCACACGAACAGTACGTGTTACCTTAACCTTGCCGCTGTTGTTGAACCATAGGATGTATTAAGGATGTGGATGTGGTCTTGTGTTGAGAGATAGCTTCTCCACCATCTCCATGCTAGCCAAGTTGTTGCAGCCCCCTCCATCTATGATGACGCGAACAGAACGCTCCTTCACAACTCCCATTGTATGGAACAAATTATACCTCTAATTTTACTCAGCTTGTGTGACCTTCACACTCAAAACACGTTGAGCAACTAAACTTTCATACCTGTCAGCGTCTTCAACATCCATGTATTGCGTCTCATGTTCAAAATCATCTCCACCGTGTTCTTCACTTGTAATAAGAGCCAAAGTCTCCTCATCATAGTCACCAGCGGACTCATACCCACCATCCTCAGTAGCAATCATCACACGCTGAGATTTGCATTCTCTCGCATAATGACCTCTTCCCTTACAACGACGACAAATAATATCATGTGTGTGCCCTGTTGAAGCCATGGATGAAGAAGAGCTCTGTGCAGGCCCGACAGGTGTGCTCTTGGCAGATAGTGGTGGTTGTGCCTGCTTTCTTGTATCACGGCTGGAGGTGGCAGCTGACGGAGGTGCCAGTGCAGCAGAATGTGTGGAAGTAGAGGATGCATGTAGTGTCCATGATGAAGGTCGACCTGTAGAAAAGTTAGTCCGCGCCAATGCCTGTCGATCCTGCACTTCACGTTCAGCTTTGCAAGCAAGATGGAATAAACGAATGATATTGCTATACTCCTACTCTAAAATGGTCTGAATCTCTCTATTTAATCCACCCATAAAACATGCAAGAATAGCTTCATTATCCTCAAAAATACCACATCTAATCATGCCAGTTTGTAATTCCTAATAATATTCTTCTACTGATTTTTTTCCCTTGTCTTAAACGCTGTAATTTTTGTTGTAATTCACGTTGATAATATGGTGGAACCCAACGAGTACGCATAGCAGCTTTCAAAGCAGCCCAAGTAGTTGGAATATTATTCAGACATAATCTATGATGTTCAAACCACCACACAAAAGCAAAACTAGTGAAAGCACAGAGAGCAGCAGCAACACGTCTCTCCTCAGGATATTGTAAACATGTAAAACGTTGTTCAGTTTCTAACTCCCAAGTAAGATATATATCAGGAACATATCTACCCTCAGATGGTGGAATATTCAATTTTAGTTTAGGGAGATGGTCAGGATCTCGTACCTGAGGTGGTGGTGCAGCCCTACCGTTGCGATTATATGCATGTGGATGACCTGGTGGTGGTGCTGGTGGTTGCACGTAGTTCTGATTTTGATCAACCTCATCCTCGTAATTGCCCACGTAAATGTCCTCCTCCTCGGTAGTAGCAGCAACAGCAGCGGTGGCACCAGAATTTTGTCCTTCCTAAAGAGGAACACACCTCACTCAGTGGAGGGATGGATCGCGACGTGGAGGTGGTTGTTGTTGGTGTTGTTGTTGTTGTTGTTGTTGTTGTTGTTGTTGTTGTTGTTGTTGTTGTTGTTGTTGTTGTTGTTGCAGCGGTGCAGCCGGTGGAGGTAGACGCACAAGCACTTCAGCGAACATGGCATCCAACTTGGTGTCAATTGTCTTCTCAATTTCATCAATCCTTGCTAACGCCTTGCCAAAACTGGTCATCACGTCTTCTACCTGTTGACCCAACATTTCCTGGAATTTATCATGGAGCTCCTTGTTCGTCATGTTCTCCCAGTCCAGCTCATCCGCTTGTGATCCTGGCATGGTTAGTAGCAAGAGAAACACACAAGAATATGATCCTACAGACTACTAGGAAGTGCTGGTGGTGTTGTGGAAAGTCACAAATCCGTCAAGCGAATCTCAAATTCTTACCAGTTCTTACCAAGCAGCAGCTGGTGATCGGCAACCGTGGTAGTCAAAACTCTCAAAGTTTGGATAGAGCGATTACCAGGTGGTGTCAATCGCACGATGTAGATATATGTGGAGTTGGAAAGGCTTAATATATGGTAGCAAAAATGTCAGCAATAATCAATTCAGAGATGCAAAGTTGAATAAACGCTCAACGACGGTACTATGCTGGTCCTAGGCTAGACCGTGCTAGAGACGCGAGCCTAGAACACTAACAAAATCATGGCGCTGCACGTAAACAAGGGAGGAGCACACTCTGAATTATTATTTTTTCCCTTTTTCACTTTTTTTGCATTTTTTTTTGCTCTGCAACAATTTTTTTCCAAAAAAGTCTACAAGTGGCCTAAAAACTGCCTAGCTAGAATTTTCCAGACTTAGTTTTTTTAAACTGGAACTATTTTTCTTGTACGGGTGGCACTGAAGTTGGGAAGTCCGACTTGGTCACGACTCATAGTATGGCGTGATCTGGAAATCAAAAACAAAGGAACAAATACGAGACTCGGACTAGGACTAGTGGCGGAGATGAATCTGGTGGAACTCGGACTGGTGGCGGATGTATGTTGGAGGTGGACTCAGATTGGCGTGATGGCGGTGGATATGTTGTGGCATATATGGACTCGGATTGGCAGTGGATATGTGGTGGTGGTATATGGCAGCGGAGATGAAGTTGATGCGGCGGTGGCATGAGAACCTGTGAACAGAACTCAAAACTCTAAAGAACTAGACGGTAAGACCAGCAACTCGACATGACGATGCAACCGCAAATTCAACAAAGCAAATACATAAAATATTATGCAATGGCTCAAATTTGTTTGGATATGATGATCTAACCCTAATTTTTTTGGATTTTTTGTGGACTGTATGATGAGGACATGACTACCTTGGAAGTTCGGCTTCTAAATAGGTCTTTTTGCCCTCCGAAGTTCGCGAACACAGCTTATTCCAGTTTTTCAGGCCAGTTTTAGAATTTTTTGACTCCTCATATCAACTCGGAATTGAGTGATTCTTTTTGCATTTGAAAGCTTGAGTCAGTGCCTTTCTTGAGAAAAATTATCATAAAATTGGCACAAACTTTTATAGAGTAAAGTTGGAGAGAGAATTGTTGGTATATGCTACTTGGTAGTTGTTTCTCATCATTATCTTTACTGCCATTGTGATCTTCACTTATATCTTGTTGTCCGGAGCTACTTCATATCCTTTCTTGATGCTAGTTGTGCTACGCCGTGATGTCATTAGTGTTCTAGGCTTGCGTCTCTAGTCCGGTCTAGCCTAGGACCAGCACAGTACCGTCGTTGAGCGTTTATTCAACATTGCATCTCTGAATTGATTATTGCTAATCTTTTGCTACCATATATAGCCAACCCAACTCCAGATATTTCTACACCGTGTATACGTACGTTCACCTGGCAATCGCTTTACTCAATCTTCGGAGTTATTTGACACCGCTGGTTGCCCGTCACCACCTGCTGCATGGTAAGAACTTGTAAGATATTGATATTTGCTTTACTGTGAGCGCTTTACCACCACATCCTAGTAGTTCATAGGAACATTATTCTCGATTTTTTTTGTTTCTACTAATCATGGCAGGTTCCGGAGTTGTTAGTTCTTGGGCTTCATCGATCGTGGGAGATTTGCCATCACCTAAGAAAATACAACAACCACCACAAGAGGAGCAATTACATCAGAATGCACATAATCAGGTTAATGTTTCCATGCCACCATTTACTGGTCGTTTTAGGCCTGATTTATATATTGAATGGGAGTACGAAATAAATGCTATATTTGCTTCCCATAATTTTGATGAGCGTGAAAAATTTCAAGCTGATGTTAGTACTTTTAGTAGCTTTGCTTTAGTTTGGTGGAGTGAATATTGTCGGTTAAACCCTGATCTTATACCTACTACTTGGGATGATTTAAAACTTGTCATGAGAGATAGATTCGTTGATGTTTATTATACTCGTGGCATGATTAAAAAATTATAACATTTAAAACAAGGCACTGACACGGTAACAAAATACTATGATGATTTACAAACTACATTATTGCACTCATTTTTAGAAGAATGTGAAGAAGATTTTATGGATAGATTTTGGGGAGGATTAAACTGTGATATTCAAGAGATTCTAATTCGTGAAGAGTGTTATCCTATGGACCATTTGTTTCGTCTTGCTTGCAAAGCTGAACAGGAAATAAAACGACGTGTTGGCCACAAGGAGAACAAGCGCACGGTGCACATTCCAAGTGTTGATACAGATGTTTCTTCAACTACTAGGCGTACTATGACAACCACATCCGTTGTTGCGAGGACTACATCATCTCCATCATGTGACACATCACCTCCAAGAGTGCCTACATCGTCTGAGTTGATCATAAGAGGTAATGACAAAGGTACAGATTTTCAACTTTCACATGAGAATGATGCATGCCTAGTTAACTTGAAAACATCATGTGTTGTGTTACCTATTGATTTGAGCACACCAGCTATTTTAGAGAATTGTGTTACTGTCATGAATGCGTCATGTGATCAAAGAGTTGAAGTATCAACAATTTTGAGTGCACCCAATGAATTAACTGTTGATGCAAAAGAAACAATGTTTAATCATTTTGATATGACCTCTAATCTTGGCGATGATTTTGTGTCAAATGACTTATTGCATGTTTGCTTATTTAAGCATGTTGTAGCATGTAAATTTGATGCAAGTAAGGTTTATTCACGAATGTTGGGATGGTTTAATGATGAACATTGTCAATCCTTTGATATGAATAAGAGCTTCACTTATATGTGCAAATTGAGTTGCAATATTTTCATGTCTTCTAATACTTGTGATAATATTTTGGCTTTACATTTTATGAACTATGAAAGTTACTCATGTATACATGTGTCATATGTGCAAAAATCAAGGGAAGTAAAAATGGATGACATATACATATACAACATGTACACCTTGTCTCTTTTGTTAGCCACATTTCAGATTAAGCAACGCCGAGGACGGCTTTGTTTTCAAGAAGGGGAGGATGATGAGGACATGACTACCTTGGATACGACCAAAAATATTGCATACATGTATATTTGTGAGGTGATTTCTAATGCAAACTATGCAATAATTTATTTGTGTCATCCACGACAAAAATACTTCACAAACTTTTGTGCCATGTCTAATTGCAGGTGTATGGGACATTTGTACAATTCACATATGAAGATAAGGGAAAAAGAGAAGTTTAGTTGCTGTTCAAAAAGTCCTCTCACGTCACTTTTGGGCCAAGAGAAGATAGAGTCCAAGTCTCTCACGTTCTGGATTCAGATTCGGACTGCACAGACATACCTGACTCAAAACGCCAAGAACTTTTTCATACGGACTCCGAATTGGGTGATTCTTTTTTTGTTGGAAAGTAGATTTCGTGCTCTTTCCAACCCAATTGGATTCACCTTAAAATTCGTCCGAAGCGTTGAGTTATCAATGAAACAATCTGACGCTGCAGCAGAATCCGAGTCAAACTATAAGTCCAAAGGTGTTGCATCACCTCCACTTGGGCCCATGAGCCTTGTACGACCTAAGGTTAGTTTTAGGCTGCCTTGGGACGTCCTCCCACCTCCTTGGCCGCCACCCCTTACTCCTATATAAGTAGATCCATCTAGTAGCTTTTTCCTTGGGTTTTGTTTAGATTAAAAGTTCGCCATAGCTGCAACTTCGCGTACTTCGTTTGTGTTCAACGACCAGACCAAGACGTCACAGAACCCCACCTTGATCAATAAAGCGTTCATCTTATATTCGCAATATCCAGATTGCAAATCTTAGTTTCTTGCTTGTTCTTCGTTTGCTTGCAGGAGATAGACCCTCGTGGTCAGGTTGATTGTGCTCCGGCGTGGTCAATAACCTCTCGGAGTTGGTTTAGCGATTGCTAAGGCGCGACGTCCTCGCACGTTCGTAGTCGGATCGTCAAAGTCTACTCCACCAAAAACGATAGCTATCATCTCATCGAAAGTTCGGGACACCCTCGCCTCTATCACTGTAGGTATGAAGAATAGACTCGATCTAAACTATGAAAAACTAGAAAATCTCACCGAGCAAACTGGAAATCTGATACCACTTGATAAAGGCAAAGATGTCCCATCTTTCGATGAGAAGGTGATTATCGTTTCAGAGGAGTAGACTTTGACGATCCAACTACAAACGTGCGAGGATGTGGTGATAGAGGCGAGGGTGTCCCGATCTTTCGATGAGATGATAGCTATCGTTTTTGGTGGAGTAGACTTTGACGATCCGACTACGAACGTGCGAGGACGTCGCGCCTTAGCAATCGCTAAACCAACTCCGAGAGGTTATTGACCACGCCGGAGCACAATCAACCTGACCACGAGGGTCTATCTCCTGCAAGCAAACGAAGAACAAGCAAGAAACTAAGATTTGCAATCTGGATATTGTGAATATAAGATGAAAGCTTTATTGATCAAGGTGGGGTTCTGTGACGTCTTGGTCTAGTCGTTGAACACAAACGAAGTACGCGAAGTTGCAGCTATGGCGAACTTTTAATCTAAACAAAACCCAAAGTCTAAACGGTGCCCTAAGGGCTGTATATATGGAGGAAGAGGAGGGGATTTCGTGGCCCTTGAAGGAGGGGTCCGAAACCAACCCTATCTCTTGTTTCCCCACACATACGGACTCTAAAAACAGCCTATACTCAAGTATTTCGAAATTACATGGGCCTGGCCCAATAATAAGGTGATGCAGCACCTATAATAGCCTTTGGACGAAATTTATGAAGTGACATCTTGTATATTTCGTCCAAGGCTTCCTGCACTCATTATGGTGGCTTCAAAGTCCTGAAATCATCACTTGTAACTCCGTTCTTGTTCCCCTTGTGCATGCCATCATCTCCATGCTTGAACTTGCTCCAAGGTTCCTCTTTCTTGTCCAAGCTAGGCCCTTCATTTGTAAGCAAAACAAATGTATCCAATTTAGGCAGCATCATATTCTCATGAACTTTAGAATCATTACCAAGAAACGAAAGTACCTGATATTTTAATTGGCGTGCGCGAGCTCTAGTAATTGGTCCAGTATGTATAGAAGCAGGGGCTGTGGGTGTAACAATGGTATTGATGTCCTCATCACAGCAGCAGGTGGTGATCGGCCACCGTTGTAGTCAAAACTCTCAAAGATTGGACAGAGCGATTGCCAGGTGGTGTCAAACGCACGACGTAGATGTATGTGGAGCTGGGAAGGCTTATGATATGGTAGCAAAAATGTCAGCAATAATCAATTCAGAGATGCAAAGTTGAATAAACGCTCAACGACGGTACTGTGCTGGTCCTAGGCTATTCGCGTCATCATAGATGGAGGGAGCTGCAACAACTTGGCTAGCATGGAGATGGTGGAGAAGCTATCTCTCACCACAAGACCACATCCACATCCTTACTATATCCAATGGTTCAACAACAGCGGCAAGGTTAAGGTAACACGTACTGTTCGTGTGCATTTTAGTATCTCTACATATGCTGATTATGTTGATTGTGATGTGGTACCCATGCAAGCATGTTCATTATTACTTGGTAGACCATGGCAATTTGATAAAAATTCTGTACACCATGGTAGAAACAATCAGTATACTCTTGTTCATAAGGATAAACATATTACTTTGCTTCCTATGACTCCTGATTCTATTTTGAAAGATGATATTAATAGAGCTAGTAAAGCAAAACAGGAGAAAAATAAGAGTGAAAATCAGATTGTGGCAAAAGAATTTGAGCAACAAATGAAGCCTAATAATAAACCATCTAGTGTTGCTCCTGAAATTAAATTGAAAAGTGCATGCTTACTTGCACCAAATCTGATATTGATGATCTAGATTTCAGCAATTCTGTTTGCTATGCTTTTGTGTGCAAAGAGGCGTTATTTTCATTCGAGGACGTGCCTTCCTCTTTGCCTCCTGCGGTCACTAACATTTTGCAGGAGTTCGCTGACGTCTTTCCACAAGACGTGCCACCGGGATTACCACCTATTCGCGGGATTGAGCATCAGATTGACTTAATTCCCGGTGCTTCGTTGCCAAACCGTGCGCCATACCGTACCAATCCAGAGGAGACGAAGGAGATTATGCGTCAAGTACAGGAGTTGCTCGACAAAGGTTATATACGCGAATCCCTTAGTCCTTGTGCTGTTCCTATTATTCTAGTGCCGAAAAAGGATGGTACATCGCGTATGTGTGTTGATTGTAGAGGCATTAATAATATTACTATTCGTTATCGTCATCCTATTCCTAGACTAGATGATCTGCTTGATGAATTGAGTGGCTCTACAATATTCTCCAAAGTTGATTTGCGTAGTGGATACCATCAAATTCGTATGAAATTGGGGGATGAATGGAAAACAGCATTTAAAACAAAGTTTGGATTATATGAGTGGTTAGTCATGCCTTTTGGGTTAACTAATGCACCTAGTACTTTCATGAGATTAATGAACGAAGTTTTACGTGCTTTCATTGGACGATTTGTGGTAGTCTATTTTGATGATATACTGATTTATAGCAGATCTTTGGAGGAACATTTGGAACATTTACGTGCTGTTTTTATTGCTTTACGTGATGCAGGTTTGTTTGGTAACCTTGGGAAGTGCACCTTTTGCACCGACCGAGTATCTTTTCTTGGCTATGTTGTTACTCCACAGGGAATTGAAGTTGATAAAGCCAAGATTGAAGCTATTGAGAGTTGGCCACAGCCCAAAACGGTCACTCAAGTGAGGAGTTTTCTTGGACTCGCTGGCTTCTATAGGCGTTTTGTGAGAGATTTCAGCACCATTGCTGCACCTCTCAATGAGCTTACAAAGAAGGATGTGCCTTTTGTTTGGGGCACCTCACAGGAAGAAGCCTTCACGGTATTGAAAGATAAGTTGACACATGCTCCTTTACTCCAACTTCCTGATTTTAATAAGACTTTTGAGCTTGAATGTGATGCTAGTGGAATTGGATTAGGAGGTGTTTTATTACAAGATGGCAAACCTGTTGCATACTTTTCTGAAAAATTGAGTGGGCCTAGTCTGAACTATTCTACTTATGATAAAGAATTATATGCTCTTGTTCGGACCTTAGAAACATGGCAACATTATTTATGGCCCAAAGAATTTGTTATACATTCTGATCATGAATCTTTGAAACACATTAAAAGTCAAGCAAAACTGAACCGTAGACATGCTAAATGGGTTGAATTTATTGAGACTTTCCCTTATGTCATTAAACACAAGAAGGGTAAAGAAAATGTTATTGCTGATGCATTGTCTCGTCGTTATACTATGCTTTCACAACTTGACTTTAAAATATTTGGTTTGGAGACCATCAAAGATCAATATGTGCATGATGCTGAATTTAAAGATGTATTGCAGAATTGTAAGGAAGGGAGAACATGGAACAAGTTCGTCGTTAACAATGGATTTGTGTTTCGTGCTAACAAGCTATGCATTCCAGCTAGCTCCGTTCGTCTTTTGTTGTTGCAGGAGGCGCATGGAGGAGGATTAATGGGACACTTTGGCATGAAGAAGACGGAGGATATACTTGCTACACATTTCTTTTGGCCAAAGATGAGACGGGATGTTGAGCGTTTTGTTGCTCGCTGCACTACATGTCAAAAAGCTAAGTCACGACTCAATCCTCATGGTTTATATATGCCTTTGCCTGTACCTAGTGTTCCTTGGGAGGATATATCTATGGACTTTGTTTTAGGTTTACCTCGAACAAAGAAGGGGAGGGATAGCATATTTGTTGTCGTGGATAGGTTCTCGAAAATGGCACACTTTATACCATGTCATAAAAGCGATGATGCTGTTAATGTTGCTGATTTGTTCTTTCGTGAAATTATACGCTTGCATGGTGTGCCAAATACTATTGTTTCAGATCGTGATACAAAATTTTTAGCCACTTTTGGAGATGTTTATGGCCTAAGTTGGGGACTAAACTGCTTTTTTGATAGAGGCGAGGGTGTCCCGATCTTTCGATGAGATGATAGCTATCGTTTTTGGTGGAGTAGACTTTGACGATCCGACTACGAACGTGCGAGGACGTCGCGCCCTAGCAATCGCTAAACCAACTCCGAGAGGTTATTGACCACGCCGGAGCACAATCAACCTGACCACGAGGGTCTATCTCCTGCAAGCAAACGAAGAACAAGCAAGAAACTAAGATTTGCAATCTGGATATTGCGAATATAAGATGAAAGCTTTATTGATCAAGGTGGGGTTCTGTGACGTCTTGGTCTGGTCGTTGAACACAAACGAAGTACGCGAAGTTGCAGCTATGGCGAACTTTTAATCTAAACAAAACCCAAAGTCTAAACGGTGCCCTAAGGGCTGTATATATGGAGGAAGAGGAGGGGATTTCGTGGCCCTTGAAGGAGGGGTCCGAAACCAACCCTATCTTTTGTTTCCCCACACATACGGACTCTAAAAACAGCCTATACTCAAGTATTTCGAAATTACATGGGCCTGGCCCAATAATAAGGTGACGCAGCACCTATAATAGCCTCTGGACGAAATTTATGAAGTGACATCTTGTATATTTCGTCCAAGGCTTCCTGCACTCATTATGGTGGCTTCAAAGTCCTGAAATCATCACTTGTAACTCCGTTCTTGTTCCCCTTGTGCATGCCATCATCTCCATGCTTGAACTTGCTCCAAGGTTCCTCTTTCTTGTCCAAGCTAGGCCCTTCATTTGTAAGCAAAACAAATGTATCCAATTTAGGCAGCATCATATTCTCAGGAACAGCACAAGGACTAAGGGATTCGCGTATATAACCTTTGTCGAGCAACTCCTGTACTTGACGCATAATCTCCTTCGTCTCCTCTGGATTGGTACGGTATGGCGCACGGTTTGGCAACGAAGCACCGGGAATTAAGTCAATCTGATGCTCAATCCCGCGAATAGGTTGTAATCCCGGTGGCACGTCTTGTGGAAAGACGTCAGCGAACTCCTGCAAAATGTTAGTGACCGCAGGAGGCAAAGAGGAAGGCACGTCCTCGAATGAAAATAACGCCTCTTTGCACACAAAAGCATAGCAAACAGAATTGCTGAAATCTAGATCATCAATATCAGATTTGGTGGCAAGTAAGCATGCACTTTTCAATTTAATTTCAGAAGCAACACTAGATGGTTTATTATTAGGCTTCATTTGTTGCTCAAATTCTTTTGCCACAATCTGATTTTCACTCTTATTTTTCTCCTGTTTTGCTTTACTAGCTCTATTAATATCATCTTTCAAAATAGAATCAGGAGTCATAGGAAGCAAAGTAATATGTTTATCCTTATGAACAATAGTATACTGATTGTTTCTACCATGGTGTACAGAATTTTTATCAAATTGCCATGGTCTACCAAGTAATAATGAACATGCTTGCATGGGTACCACATCACAATCAACATAATCAGCATATGTAGAGATACTAAAATGCACACGAACAGTACGTGTTACCTTAACCTTGCCGCTGTTGTTGAACCATTGGATATAGTAAGGATGTGGATGTGGTCTTGTGGTGAGAGATAGCTTCTCCACCATCTCCATGCTAGCCAAGTTGTTGCAGCTCCCTCCATCTATGATGACGCGAACAGAACGTTCCTTCACAACTCCCTTTGTATGGAACAAATTATGCCTCTGATTTTGCTCAGCTTGTGTGACCTGCACACTCAAAACACGTTGAGCAACTAAACATTCATACCTGTCAGCGTCTTCAGGAGCCATGTATTGCCTCTCATGATCAGAATCATCTCCACCGTGTTCTTCACTTGTAATAAGAGCCAAAGTCTCCTCATCATAATCACTAGCGGACTCATACCCACAATCCTCAGTAGCAATCATAACACGCGGAGATTGGCATTCTCTCGCATAATGACCTCTTCCCTTACAACGACGACAAATAATATCATGTGTGTGCCCTGTTGATGCCATAGATGAAGAAGAGCTCTGGGCAGGCCCAGAAGGTGTACTCTTGGCAGATGGTGGTGGTGGTGCCTGTTTTCTTGTATCTCGGTTGGAATTGGCGGCTGAAGTCAGTGGTGCCGCAGTAGGACGTGTGGGAGTAGAGGAGGCACGCGGTGTCCATGATGAAGATCGACCTGCAGAAAAATTAGTTCGCGCCAATGCCTGTCGATCCTGCACTTCACGTTCAGCTTTACAAGCAAGATGGAATAAACGAGTGATATTATTATACTCCTTATACTCTAGAATGGTCTGAATCTCTCTATTTAATCCACCCATGAAACGTGCAAGCATAGCTTCATTCTCCTCAACATTACCACATCTAATCATGCCAGTTTGTAATTCCTGATAATATTCTTCTACAGAATTTTTTCCTTGTCTTAAGCGCTGCAATTTTTGAAGTAATTCACGTTGATAATATGGTGGAACCCAACGAGTACGCATAGCAGTTTTCAAAGCAGCCCACGTAGCTGGAATAGGATATAATCTACAATGTTCAGACCACCATACACATGCAAAACTAGTGAAAGCACAAACAGCAGCAGCAACACGTCGTTCCTTGGGATATTGTAAACATGTAAAACGTTGTTCAGTTTCTAACTCCCAAGTAAGATATATATCAGGAACATATCTACCCTCGAATGGTGGAATATTCAATTTTAATTTAGGAAGATGGTCATGATCTCGTACCTGAAGTGGTGGTGCAGACCTACCATTGCGATTATTTGCATGTGGACGACTTGGTGCTGGTGGTTGCACGTAGTTATGATTTTGATCAACCTCATCCTCATAATCGCCCGCGTAATCATCCTCCTCCTCGGCACCAGCAGCAGCAGGAGCAGAAGCCAAAGAAGCATCAACAGTAGGTACAGCAGCACCAGAAGTTTGGCCATCCTCAAGAGGAACACGCTTCGCTCGTCCGAACTGATTTGGAAGGGGGCGTTGTTGTTGTCGTTGCAGAGGTGCGACAGGTGCAGCCGGTGGTGGTTGGGGAAGACGCGTGAGCAATTCATTAAACTTGTTATCCAGCTTTGTCTCGAACGACTTCTCCATGCCATCTATCTTCTCCATGGCCTCTTCAAATCTGTTTAGCACATCTCCCACCTGGCCACTCATCATTTGCTGAAATTTATCATGCAACTCCTTGTTCGTCATGTTCTCGCAGTCAATCTCGTCGGCTTGTGATCCTGCCATGGTTAGCAGCAATAGAAACACACAAGAATATGATCCTACAGACTACTAGAAAGTGGTGGTGGTGTGGTGTGGTGTCACAAATCCGTCAAGCAAATCTCAAATTCTTACCAGTTCTTACCCAGCAGCAGGTGGTGATCGGCAACCTTTGTAGTCAAAACTCTCAGAGCTTGGACAGAGCGATTGCCAGGTGGTGTCAAACGCACGATGTAGATGTATGTGGAGCTGGGAAGGCTTATGATATGGTAGCAAAAAGGGTCAGCAATAATCAATTCAGAGATGCAATGTTGAATAAACTCTCAACGACGGTACTGTGCTGGTCCTAGGCTAGACCGTGCTAGAGACGCGAGCCTAGAACACTAACAAAAATCACGGCGCTGCACGTAAACAAGGGAGGAGCACACTCTGAATTTTTATTTTTTTTTGCACTTTTTTTTTGCTCCGCAACAATTTTTTTTCGAAAAAGTCTACAAATGGTCTAAAAACTGCCTAGCCAGAATTTTCCAGACTTAGTTTTTTTTTTGAAACTGGAACTATTTTTCTTCTGCGGGTAGCACGAAAATTGGGGAATCCGACTTGTTCACGACTCGCAGTATCGCGTGATCTGGAACTCTAAAATAAAGGAATAAATACTGGACTCGGACTAGGACTGGTGGCAGAGATGAATATGGTGGAACTCGGACTGGTGATGGTATATGACGGTAGTATATGTGGACTCGGATTGGTGGTGGTATATGGACTCGGATCGGTGGTGGTATATGGACTCAGAGAAATAGCAGATAAGCTGTGGTGGTATATGGTAGGGGCGATGATGATGGTGCGGCGGCGGCGTGACAACTTGTGAACAGAACTCGAAACTCTAAAGAACTAGACGCTAAGACCAGCAACTTGACACGACGATCAACCACAAATTCAACAAAGCAAAAACCCTAAAAAGATTATGCAAAGGCTCAGATTGGTTCGGATATGATGAACTAACCCTAATTTTTTTTTTGGCTTTTTCCTGGACTGTAGGTATGAAGAACAGACTCGATCTAAACTACGAAAAACTGTAAATCTCACCGAGCAACCTGGGAATCTGATACCACTTGATAGAGGCGAGGGTGTCCCGATCTTTCGATGAGATGATAGCTATCATTTTTGGTGGAGTAGACTTTGACGATCCGACTACGAACGTGCGAGGACGTCGCGCCTTAGCAATCGCTAAACCAACTCCGAGAGGTTATTGACCACGCCGGAGCACAATCAACCTGACCGCGAGGGTCTATCTCCTGCAAGCAAACGAAGAACAAGCAAGAAACTAAGATTTGCAATCTGGATATTGCGAATATAAGATGAAAGCTTTATTGATCAAGGTGGGGTTCTGTGACGTCTTGGTCTGGTCGTTGAACACAAACGAAGTACGCAAAGTTGCAGCTATGGCGAACTTTTAATCTAAACAAAACCCAAAGTCTAAACGGTGCCCTAAGGGCTGTATATATGGAGGAAGAGGAGGGGATTTCGTGGCCCTTGAAGGAGGGGTCCGAAAACAACCCTATCTCTTGTTTCCCCACACATACGGACTCTAAAAACAGCCTATACTCAAGTATTTCGAAATTACATGGGCCTGGCCCAATAATAAGGTGACGCAGCACCTATAATAGCCTTTGGACGAAATTTATGAAGTGACATCTTGTATATTTCGTCCAAGGCTTCCTGCACTCATTATGGTGGCTTCAAAGTCCTGAAATCATCACTTGTAACTCCGTTCTTGTTCCCCTTGTGCATGCCATCATCTCCATGCTTGAACTTGCTCCAAGGTTCTTCTTTCTTGTCCAAGCTAGGCCCTTCATTTGTAAGCAAAACAAATGTATCCAATTTAGGCAGCATCATATTCTCATGAACTTTAGAATCATTACCAAGAAACGAAAGTACCTGATATTTTAATTGGCGTGCGCGAGCTCTAGTAATTGGTCCAGTATGTATAGAAGCAGGGGCTGTGGGTGTAACAATGGTATTGATGTCCTCATCATGTGGCGCCTTAGCAATCGCTAAACAAACTCCGAGAGGTTATTGACCATGCCGGAGCATGATCAACCTGACCACGAGGGTCTATTTCCTGCAAGCAAACGAAGAACAAGCAACAAACTAAGATTTTAATCTGGATATTGCGAACATAAGATGAAAGCTTTATTGATCAAGGTGGGGTTCTGTGACGTCTTGGTCTGGTTGTTGAACACAAACGAAGTACGCGAAGTTGCAGCTATGGCGAGCTTTTAATCTAAACAATCCCCAAAGTCTAAACAATGCCCTAAGGGCTGTATATATGGAGGAAGAGGGGGAAATTTCATGACCCCTTGGAGGAGGGGTCCGAAACCAACCCTAACTCTTGTTTCCCCACACATACGGACTCTAAAAACAGCCTATACTCAAGGATTTCAAAATTACATGGGCTGGCCCAAAAATAAGGTGGCGCAACACCTATTATAAGCTACGGACAAAATTTATGAAAGGGAATCTTGTATATTTTGTCCATGTCCTTGTATGTCATCAAGGAGGCTTCAAAGTACTGAAATCTGCACTAGAAACACCGTTCTGGTTCCCTTCACGCGCGCCTTCATCTCCATGCTTGTTTCTGCTCCAGTGTTCATCCCTCTTATCCATGCTAGGCCCTTCATTAGTGATCAACAGAAATGTATCCAATTTAGGCAGCATCATATTCTCATGAACATTAGAATTGTTGCCAAGAAACGAAAGTACCTGGTAATTCAATTGGCATGCGCGAGCTCTAGTAATTGGTCCAGTATGTATAGCAGCAGGGGCTGTGGGTGTAACAATGGTATTGATGTCCTCATCAACTTGCAACATGACTTCTCCCGTGACTTCAAGAACAAAAGTAAGTACTCACAAATGATATTCATGCTCAAGATCAGAGGGGTATTAAATAGCATAATGGATCTGAACATATAATCTTCCACCAAATAAACCATATAGTAATCAATTACAAGATGTAATCAACACTACTAGTCACCACAGGTACCAATCTGATGTTCCGGTACAAAGATTGAACACAAGAGATGAACTAGGGTTTGAGAGGAGATAGTGATGTTGAAGATGTTGATGAAGATTGGCCTCCCAAAGATGAGAGGGTTGTTGGTGATGACGATGGCTTCGATTTCCCCCTCTGGGATGGAAGTTCCCTCGGTGGAATCGCTCCACCGGAGGGCAAAAGTGCTCCTGCCCAAGTTCTGCCTCGAGACGGCGGCGCTCCATCCTGAAAGTCATCTCCTTATTTTTTCTAGGTCAAAAGACCTTATGTACCAGAAGATGGGCACCGGAGGTGGGCTAGGCTGGCCACAACCCACCAGGGCGCGCCTGGGGGGCCTGGCGCACCTTGGTGTCTTGTGGTCACCAGGTGGCCCCCCTCCTGTAGTTATTTGCTCCATTATTTTTTATATATTCCAAAATAATTCTCCGTAAATTTTCAGCTCATTTGGAGATGTGCAGAATAGATATCTCTGACATAGCTTTTTCAGGTCCAGAATTCCAGCTGCCAGTATTCTCCCTCTTTGTGTAAACATTGCATATTATGAGAGAAAAGACATTAGAATTACTCCATAAAGCATTATTATGCATAAAAACATTATAAATAACAGTAGGAAAACATGATGCAAAATGGACGTATCATTGAGCCACCAAATGACTTTTGTAAAATGTGCAACTTGTCACATAATTAACATTACATTATTTGGCATTGCCACCAACAGTTAGGTGGTTAACTGAATTCATATGAATTTTGCTTAAATAGAAAAGGGATTAAATGGGGCTGTTTGTTACTGTTTTGATTTTCCAGGGGCTTTTCATGAATTTAATTAATGTTGTTTTCCTGAACACAACTAGTGGCGGAATATTTGCTAAATTATGAACTATTTAGTTCTCATATATGATCAACTTTTATATTCACTACAAATTTGAATTTTGAATTTGATTGATTATTCTCAAGTGGAAATTTGGCTTAGTTAAATCTTGATGACATGGCACCATTCGTGTGGGGTTACTGTATCAGGACAGCGGGGGTGTTACAAATCTCCTCCACTACAAGAAATCTCATCCCGAGATTTAAGAGGTGGAGTAAGGGGGAAAGTTCTGGTTACAAAATTCTAACGGATCTTCTCATTCTTGGCTTCTCTTCTCAAAGAAGTTGACCCATCGGATTGATGTCTTCATTACTCTGCATCAATGCATCATGATGAAGTTGTCGTCCTTCCTTCAGGATCTTCATCGTACTTACGAAAGGATAAGAGGGGAAACTCTTAAGGACGGATTTTAAGGAAGATTGAGTATCGGACGGTTATGTCAGGGGAAGAAGCATAACGTATCTCTCGAGTTGATTACATGAAACACATCGAGAGCATTATAATAAGGTACGAAAGTTTCAAACGGGTAAGCAATCGTTCGATGCCTGAAGTAGAGTGTGAAGGGGGTTCAAAGCAATGGAATAAGTATTGCGGCTGAAACCAGAATAGATCATCTCTATGAAGGTGGCTCGTGATCTACATACGAAGCCAAGCATGAGGAATAACTTTAGAAATAGGTGTGCAGAGGAGATTCAGGTTTCGATCTTATGGAACTGTGGGTTATGGGCCCACCATGTGGGTTAAAAGTAGGAAGGGCGCTGACATCTTGCACGGTTATGATAGCAAGGCATGTCAGAGGATAGCTCATCAGTTATGTTGGCAACAACGTTGGTACCAAGGGCGAGGGATGAAGAGAACCATTTTCCAGCTCGTTGAAACGAGGCGGACCAAATAGGCAAAGTTCTTGTCCATCGGTGGTTACTGAAATGTCATCAACAATAGGAACAGGGTCTTACTGGCAGAGTTGTAAACCGAGGTGCTTACATAAGTAGGAAAATATTACTGCTTAGATCATATAGATCACAAGAAAGGTTAAACAAAACAATGGAAAGGAAAATGTGTATACATGAGTCTTAGATGTATCTCCTTCCCAAGAGCAAGCAGGGCGGGATAATCCTGATAGTATTGCAAGTAGGTAACCATCTAGGGAAAATGGGCGAGGAAACTCATGATGCTACCCATACAATGGTGTTTGGATAATTGATCAAGAAACATTTAGCATTATGCTTCCAATGTTCTTGTGGAAGTTTGAGTACCACAGTCATGCTTCGGGATAGCATTGACATGGTCATCAGGTAAAGGTCAGACTTTGGATACATAAAGGATCCACTGAAAAAACATACAGAATAAGTCATACAATTTCAGCAAGGAAACGATGAGGATGTGGCCGACGGGCTCAGCAACAATTCATCGAGATTTCCATAATCATGGATTTTCATAATTAAGTGTACAAGGTGATAGCATTGGACACACCAAAGTATATAATGAAGTATCTTCGAGGAGAACATCCACAATTAAACATTGAACGAAAGTGCACCTGGAAATATGGACCAAGTAGCATGATCAATGTTAGAATGGTGATTCAATAACCAAAAGACTTAGAATGAAACTATCGACCATTAACTTCAAAGCAATATGGTTGCTAGAAGTTTTGAATTCACACATCACAGCTCATTTGTCGGTATTCCGGTTAGAAACAACATGGGGACCAAGAGTGAATGGTGATGGCGAGAAACATCGTTATATGAAGAATTCATAAGAGGTACTGAAATTCTCATGACATTCTTGACATAAAAGATGGAATTACCCCACGGTAGAACATAACCTAAGCTGGACAAGGAACGCAAGGTACAACACAAAGCATGAACAAGTTTGTGTTGGAGGGAAGGCAAGAATGTTGTCGATGGTAACACAAATCATCGAGGGGGCAAGGATGGCATTTCTCATCATGAATTAGATTGATATCCTGGAAGAGCTCAGAATATTGATGATGATCACGCCACGTTTGTCGAGAGGTTTCATGAAGATGTAATCGACCAGTAAGATGATCAAAGCAGATGTAATGGTGTAGTTAAAGGTCAACGGAATCACGGATATGACACACACTCAGATTTCGTCATGTTGTGTAAGTAAAACGATATGATGATGTAAGTTTGAGACAAGCTTAGCTCATTGTCTAAAATGTGTACCGAGAAGAAGGACCAGGTAGCACAGTTAAAATTAGCATGATAATATTATAGCCGATCAGGCTAGGAATGACATGATGGAGTATTAAACTCCCCAGCAACAAAGTACTAGGAGTACTGAATCACAGTGTGGATTCGATTTCACTTATCGGTGTTCTTCGGTGACAACAACTTAGAACCCAGGGAAAATTAGAATCAGTGAGAAATAATACTTGATGAAGACTCATAATAAGAAACATGGTTCTGTGATATTATCAAGATACCAGAGGGTAATACTCGAAGGTAGAGCAGAGTAGAGGTTGGACAGGTGAAATGATCTGTAGAAGACAAGTTCTTTAACTTGTCCGAGAAATGGAATCAAAGGAGAAGAATCATGGTCGGAACCACGGTTGCAAAGGACCAAACATAGACACGAGATGAACTTATAACAAGGGGATTATTATTATTACAAGAAGCTTCCATGATAAGTTCCACATCAGGTCCACGGGCAGGAACACAAAGGTTCAAGGTCGACTCCCACTTCATCAATGCATAACTTTTCATGTACTTCTTGTTTTCAAAGAAGTTGTCGTGTTGAAAATTTATCTGACGAAGCGCTAGTAGTGTATAACCCGCATAACTTTCGGGTTCACACAGATTAAGGAAGGCATAGGTTCAACCCAACAGGGCATCTTAGGAACATATACCACAAACTTTAGGAGTAATTAACAAAAGCTCAAAAGTAGAACATGGTTGACAAAGCAGAGGATACAATTCTCCAAAGGCATAAGACACGATTTACCAAAAGGCACTATGTATCAGGGAAGAACTCACAGGGTTATGGAATATAAAGGACACTATCGTATAATGATTCAACAAAGGATTTGGCGGCCCACGAAGGATCTGATGTGAGTATCGATACTCCACCAGAAGAAGAAACAATGCAAGGACGTCGTATCATAAAAACATCTAAATAATTCAGTGCTTAAATATAAAGAAATTATGATTTCCAAATCAATGGATCATAAGCAGATGCTTTGATCAAAGATGGGTAAGTTGAATAGACATAGATCGACAATCAATCAAGGTTTGATTTGCCAAGAACCAGCTCATGTCCGGAGTGATGTCTGAGCCGAAAGGATGAATTCTAGTTTTGACTGATGATTGCAGCCATTCACAAACATATCAAATCAAAGGCTCAAAATGACGATGACAAAGGATACTACTGAATACTGCTAAGTAACCAAAATGCAAGCAGATAAGTATTTGCAGAGCAATAGTTGGCAGGGATTATTGGAAGATCGGATAGTATTTTAAAGTATCTTGTGAATCATATGAACAACTAGGAATGAAAAATCCTCGAAAAGTGTGAGGAATTATTTGTAGGGGTATTCATGCCGCAAGGAACTGCAAGGCAGTAGGCACAAAGTATTCTCGGAACAATAGAGAGAATTTCATGATATCTTGTAATAATAATAAGATCAACGGGGAATGACTGTATGAATGCCAAATGTATGTAGTTATCCCTACAGACTTATCGGTGGTAGGGAATTGCAAAGGCGGTGGGCACAAGGGTCTCGGGAAACATCGAAGAGTATCTTCGTAATCTTCTGGTGATGCAGGCGATCATCTGGAATGAGGATCCCTCTAGGAGGAAGTAGTTATGAGATCCTAGAGTCAGAGTTAGTAAAATCTTTAACCCGAAAAGAAGAGAGATCAGAATCCCAGAGTAAGGGTGAGGAATAAAAGATCCTAATACCACCCAATTGTGATGTGGGCCCGTAAGCCACACAACAGAGTTAGTAAAAGTTTTTCAAAGACTAGACTCAACTTCGGCCAAGGAGTTGGAAAGGGGGCTACCTACATGCAGTCAGCTCTGATACCAACTTGTGACGTCCCCGATTCAATCGTACACTAATCATAGACGCAAATGTGTATGATCAAGATCAGGGACTCACGAGAAGATATCACAACACAACTCTATACACAAATTAAAGTCATACAAGCTTTATATTATAAGCCAGGGGCCTCGAGGGCTCGAATACATAAGCTCGAATACAAACGAGTCAACGGAAGCAACAATATCTAAGTACAGACATAAGTTAAACAAGTCTGCCTTAAGAAGGCTAGCACAAAAGCAAGAACGATCGAAAAGGCAATGGCCTCCTGCCTGGGAGCCTTCTAACTACTCCTGGTTGTTGGCGGTCTCCACATAGTAGTAGGCACCCTCAGAGTAGTAGTAGTCGCCGGTGGTGGCATCTGGCTCCTGGGATCCGTCATCTGATCGTAGCAATCGGGTATAGGGGAAAAGAAGTAGCAAAGCAACCGTACTCATCCAAAGTACTCACAAGACTTACATCAGTACTATGCTAAGTATGCATTGGTATCAAAGGAAAGGGGCTATATCTTTGGACTGAACTACAGAATTGCTAGAATAGAGGGGAAGGCCTAGCCTATCGAAGACTAGCATCTTGCAGCATTTAGAAGAGTACAGAATAGCATATTATTATTAACAAGCATGTTGTAGTATTAACGCCCAGAGATCCTTCCTCGACTCCCTGCGAGAAAGCAATCACGGAGCCATCATATCCAATTCACATCTCAGTATCCAGTCATAGTTGTAAAGATCGGGATACAACTCCAAGTCGTCCTGTTACCGTGGACACGACTATTCGAATAGATTAACTTCCCTGCAGGTGATGAGGACATCAATACCATTGTTACACCCACAGCCCTTGCTGCTCTACATACTGGACCAATTACTAGAGCTCGCGCACGCCAATTAAATTATCAGGTACTTTTGTTTCTTGGTAATGATTCTAATGTTCATGAGAATATGATGCTGCCTAAATTGGATACATTTGTTTTGCTTACAAATGAAGGGCCTAGCTTGGACAAGAAAGAGGAACCTTGGAGCAAGTTCAAGCATGGAGATGATGGCATGCGCAAGGGGAACAAGAACGGAGTTACAAGTGATGCTTTCAGGACTTTGAAGCCACCATAATGAGTGCAGGAAGCCTTGGACGAAATATAAAAGATGCCACTTCATAAATTTCGTCCAGAGGCTATCATAGGTGCTGCGTTACCTTATTATTGGGCCAGGCCCATGTAATTTCGAAATACTTGAGTATAGGTTATTTTTAGAGTCTGTATGTGTGGGGAAACAAGAGATAGGGTTGGTTTCGGACCCCTCCTTCAAGGGCCACGAAATCCCCCCCTCTTCCTCCATATATACAACCCTTAGGGCACCATTTAGACTTTGGGTTTTGTTTAGATTAAAAGTTCGCCATAGCTGCAACTTCGCGTACTTCGTTTGTGTTCAACGACCAGACCAAGACGTCACAGAACCCCACCTTGATCAATAAAGCTTTCATCTTATATTCGCAATATCCAGATTGCAAATCTTAGTTTCTTGCTTGTTCTTCGTTTGCTTGCAGGAAATAGACCCTCGTGGTCAGGTTGATCGTGCTCCGGCGTGGTCAATAACCTCTCGGAGTTGGTTTAGCGATTGCTAAGGTGCGACGTCCTCGCACGTTCGTAGTCGGATCGTCAAAGTCTACTCTACCAAAAACGATAGCCTCCATCTCATGGAAAGACGGGACACCTCTGCCTCTATCAAGTGGTATCAGATTTCCAGGTTGCTCGGTGAGATTTTACAGTTTTTCATAGTTTAGATCGAGTCTGTTCTTCATACCTACAGTCCACGAAAAAGCCAAAAAAAATTAGGGTTAGTTCATCATATCCGAACCAATCTGAGCCTTTGCATAATCTTTTTAGGGTTTTTTGCTTTGTTGAATTTGCGGTTGCATCGTCGTGTCTAGTTGCTGGTTTTAGCGTCTAGTCCTTTAGAGTTTCGAGTTCTGTCACAGTTTGTCATGCCGCTGCCGCACCATATACCACCACCGCTGCCATATACCACCACCGCTGCCATATTCTACCACCAATCCGAGTTCTTTTCATATTAGGTTTGTTTTTGAGACCCATCTATTTTCCGATTCGTGTTTCCTTGCCTGAGTAGGTTTCGGGAAAAAAAAAGTCTGGAGACCCCCGGGCAGTTTTTAGGCCAAAATTTCGGCAGTCAAAAATATGTTTTCCCTATTCTATTTTTAGGTCCCAGGGAGCGTTTTGAGACACTCGCCATCATAGTGATTTTTTGTCGCACTTTTTCGTCGTCGCTGCCCTGATTTCTGAAAAAAAAATTGTCAAATTTTTTTTTCGTGCCAATCCTGTTAGTTTGACTTGGGAAGAGTTTTGAGACACTCGCCATTATAGTGATTTTTTGCAAAAAAAAAAGGAGCACAAAAAAAAAGAGGAGCAAAAAAAAAAAGAGGAGCGTTTTGCCTGAGTAGGATTCGGAAAAAAAAAGTCTGGAGACCCCCGGGCAGTTTTTAGGCCAAAATTTCGGCAGTCAAAAATATTTTTTCCCTATCCTATTTTTAGGTCCCAGGGAGCGTTTTGAGACACTCGCCATCATAGTGATTTTTTGTCGCACTTTTTCGTCGTCGCTGCTCTGATTTTCGAAAAAAAAATTGTCAAAAAAAATTTCATGCCAATCCTGATAGTTTGACTTGGGAAGAGTTTTGAGGCACTCACCATTATAGTGATTTTTTGCAAAAAAAAGAGGAGCGCAAAAAAAAAGGAATTTTTTTTAGAGTGTGCTCTTCCCTTGTTTATGTGCCACGCCATGATTTTGTTAGTGTTCTAGGCTCGCATCTCTAGTACGGTCTAGCCTAGGACCAGCACAGTACCGTCGTTGAGCGTTTATTCAACTTTGCATCTCTGAATTGATTATTGCTAATAGTTTTGCTACCATATCATAAGCCTTCCCAGCTCCACATACATCTACGTCGTGCGTTTGACACCACCTAGCAATCACTCTGTCCAATCTTTGAGAGTTTTGACTACAACGGTGGCCGATCACCACCTGCTGCTGGGTAAGAACTGGTAAGCATTTGAGATTCGCTTGACGGATTTGTGATACACCACCACCACCACTTCCTAGTAGTCTGTAGGATCATATTCTTGTGTGTTTCTATTGCTTCTAACCATGGCAGGATCACAAGCCGATGAGACTGATTGGGAGAACATGACGAACAAACAGCTACATGATAAATTTCAGCAAATGATGAGTGGACAGGTGCAAGATGTGCTAAACAGATTTGAAGAGGCCATGGAGAAGATAGATGGAATTGAGAAGACGTTCGAAACAAAGCTCGATAACAAGTTTAATGAATTGCTCACGCGTCTTCCACAACCACCGCCGGCTGCACCTGTCGCACCCCTACAACAACAACAATGTCGCCTTCCAAATCAAGTGGGACGAGCACATCGCGTTCCCCTTGAGCCTGGTCAAACTTCTGGTGCCGCTGCACCTACTGTTGATGCTTCTATGGCTCCTGCTGCCGCTGAGGAGGACGATTATGCGGGCGATTACGAGGATGAGGTTGATCAAAATCAGAACTACGTACCAGCACCAGATCGTCCACATGCCAATAATCGCAATGGTAGGGCTGCATTACCAGCTCAGGTACGAGATCATGACCATCTTCCTAAACTGAAATTGAATATTCCACCATTTGAGGGTAGATATGTTCCTGATATATATCTTACTTGGGAGTTAGAAACAGAACAACGTTTTACATGTTTACAATATCCCGAGGAGAGACGTGTTGCTGCTGCTGTTTGTGCTTTTACTAGTTTTGCATGTGTATGGTGGTCTGAACATTGTAGATTATATCCTATTCCAGCTACTTGTGCTGCTTTGAAAACTGCTATGCGTACTCGTTGGGTTCCACCATATTATCAACGTGAATTACTTCAAAAATTGCAGCGCTTAAGACAAGAAAAAAATTCTGTAGAAGAATATTATCAGGAATTACAAACTGGCATGATTAGATGTGGTATTGTTGAGGAGAATGAAGCTATGCTTGCACGTTTCATGGGTGGATTAAAAAGAGAGATTCAGACTATTCTAGAGTATAAGGAGTATAATAATATCACTCGTTTATTCCATCTTGCTTGTAAAGCTGAACGTGAAGTGCAGGATCGACAGGCATTGGCGCGAACTAATTTTTCTGCAGGTCGATCTTCATCATGGACACCGCGTGCCTCCTCTACTCCCACACGTCCTACTGCAGCACCACTGACTTCAGCCGCCAATTCCAACCGAGATACAAGAAAATAGGCACCACCACCACCATCTGCTAAGAGTACACCTTCTGGGCCTGCCCAGAGCTCTTCTTCATCTATGGCATCAACAGGGCACACACATGATATTATTTGTCATCGTTGTAAGGGAAGAGGTCATTATGCGAGAGAATGCCAATCTTCGCGTGTTATGATTGCTACTGAGGATGGTGGGTATGAGTCCGCTAGTGACTATGATGAGGAGACTTTGGCTCTTATTACAAGTGAAGAACACGGTGGAGATGATTCTGATCATGAGACGCAATACATGGCTCCTGAAGACGCTGACAGGTATGAATGTTTAGTTGCTCAACGTGTTTTGAGTGTGCAGGTCACACAAGCTGAGCAAAATCAGAGGCATAATTTGTTCCATACAAAGGGAGTTGTGAAGGAACGTTCTGTTCGTGTCGTCATAGATGGAGGGAGCTGCAACAACTTGGCTAGCATGGAGATGGTGGAGAAGCTATCTCTCACCACAAGACCACATCCACATCCTTACTATATCCAATGGTTCAACAACAGCGGCAAGGTAAAGGTAACACGTACTGTTCGTGTGCATTTTAGTATCTCTACATATGCTCATTATGTTGATTGTGATGTGGTACCCATGCAAGCATGTTCCTTATTAATTGGTAGACCATGGCAATTTGATAAAAATTCTGTACACCATGGTAGAAACAATCAGTATACTCTTGTTCATAAGGATAAACATATTACTTTGCTTCCTATGACTCCTGATTCTATTTTGAAAGATGATATTAATAGAGCTAGTAAAGCAAAACAGGAGAAAAGTAAGAGTGAAAATCAGATTGTGGCAAAAGAATTTGAGCAACAAATGAAGCCTAATAATAAACCATCTAGTGTTGCTTCTGAAATTAAATTGAAAAATGCGTGTTTACTTGCCACCAAATCTGATATTGATGAGCTAGATTTAAGCAAATCTGTTTGCTATGCTTTTGTGTGCAAAGAGGCATTATTTTCATTCGAGGACGTGCCTTCCTCTTTGCCTCTTGCTGTCACTAACATTTTGCAGGAGTTCACTGACGTCTTTCCACAAGACGTGCCACCGGGATTACCACCTATTCGCGGGATTGAGCATCAGATTGACTTAATTCCCGGTGCTTCGTTGCCAAACCGTGCGCCATACCGTACCAATCCAGAGGAGACGAAGGAGATTATGCGTCAAGTGCAGGAGCTGCTCGGCAAAGGTTATATACGCGAATCTCTTAGTCCTTGTGCTGTTCCTATTATACTAGTGCCAAAAAAGGATGGTACGTCACGTATGTGTGTTGATTGTAGAGGCATTAATAATATTACTATTCGTTATCATCATCCTATTCCTAGGCTAGATGATATGCTTGACGAATTGAGTGGCTCTACAATATTCTCCAAAGTTGATTTGCGTAGTAGATACCATCAAATTCGTATGAAATTGGGAGATGAATGGAAAACAACATTTAAAACTAATGCACCTAGTACTTTTGGGTTAACTAATGCACCTAGTACTTTCATGAGATTAATGAACGAAGTTTTACATGCTTTCATTGGACGATTTGTGGTAGTTTACTTTGATGATATATTGATTTATAGCAGATCTTTGGAGGAACATTTGGAACATTTACATGCTGTTTTTATTGCTCTACGTGATGCACGTTTGTTTGGTAACCTTGGGAAGTGCACCTTTTGCACCGACCGAGTATCTTTTCTTGGCTATGTTGGTTCTCCACAGGGAATTAAAGTTGATAAAGCCAAGATTGAAGCTATTGAAAGTTGGCCGCAGCCCAAAACGGTCACACAAGTGAGGAGTTTCCTTGGCCTCGCTGGTTTCTATAGGCGTTTTGTGAGAGATTTTAGCACCATTGCTACACCTCTCAATGAGCTTACAAAGAAGGATGTGCCTTTTGTTTGGGGTACCGCACAGGAAGAAGCCTTCACGGTATTGAAAGATAAGTTGACACATGCTCCTTTACTCCAACTTCCTGATTTTAATAAGACTTTTGAGCTTGAATGCGATGCTAGTGGAATTGGATTAGGAGGTGTGTTATTACAAGATGGCAAACCTGTTGCATACTTTTCTGAAAAATTGAGTGGGCCTAGTCTGAACTATTCTACTTATGATAAAGAATTATATGCTCTTGTTCAGACCTTAGAAACATGGCAACATTATTTATGGCCCAAAGAATTTGTTATACATTCTGATCAAGAATCTTTGAAACACATTAAAAGTCAAGCCAAACTGAACCGTAGACATGCTAAATGGGTTGAATTCATTGAGACTTTCCCTTATGTCATTAAGCACAAGAAGGGTAAAGAAAATGTTTTTGCTGATGCATTGTCTCGTCGTTATACTATGCTTTCACAACTTGACTTTAAAATATTTGGTTTGGAGACCATCAAAGATCAATATATGCATGATCCTGAATTTAAAGATGTATTGCAGAATTGTAAAGAAGGGAGAACATGGAACAAGTTCATCGTTAACGATGGATTTGTGTTTCGTGCTAACAAGCTATGCATTCCAGCTAGCTCCGTTCGTCTTTTGTTGTTGCAAGAGGCGCATGGAGGAGGATTAATGGGACACTTTGGCGTAAAGAAGATGGAGGATGTACTTGCTACACATTTCTTTTGGCCAAAGATGAGACGGGATGTTGAGCGCTTTGTTGCTCGCTGCACTACATGTCAAAAAGCTAAGTCACGACTCAATCCTCATGGTTTATATATGCCTTTGCCTGTACCTAGTGTTCCATGGGAGGATATATCTATGGACTTTGTTTTGGGTTTACCTCGAACAAAGAAGGGGAGGGATAGCATATTTGTTGTCGTGGATAGGTTTCGAAAATGGCACACTTTATACCATGTCATAAAAGCGATGATGCTGCTAATGTTGCTGATTTGTTCTTTCGTGAAATTATTCGCTTGCATGGTGTGCCAAATACTATTGTTTCAGATTGTGATACCAAATTTCTTAGCCACTTTTGGAGATGTTTATGGGCTAAGTTGGGGAGTAAACTACTTTTTAGTACTACTTGTCACCCCCAAACTGATGGACAAACTGAAGTAGTCAATAGAACATTGTCTACTATGCTTAGGGCTGTTTTGAAGAATAACAAGAAAATGTGGGAAGAATGCTTGCCTCATATTGAATTTGCTTATAATCGTTCGTTGCATTCTACTACTAAGATGTGCCCTTTTGAAATTGTATATGGTTTCCTACCTCGTGCACCTATTGATTTGTTGCCTCTTCCATCTTCGGAGAAGGTTAATTTTGATGCTAAACAACGTGCTGAATTGATCTTAAAAATGCATGAGTTAACTAAGGAGAACATTGAGCGTATGAATGCTAAATATAAAATTGCTGGAGATAAGGGTAGAAAGCATGTTGTGTTTGCACCTGGAGATCTTGTTTGGTTACATTTGCGTAAGGATAGATTTCCTGATTTGCGCAAATCAAAGCTAATGCCACGTGCTGATGGTCCTTTTAAGGTGTTAGAGAAAATAAATGATAATGCATATAAACTTGAGCTGCCTGCAGATTTTGGGGTTAGTCCCACTTTTTACATTGCAGATTTGAAGCCTTATTTGGGTGAGGAAGATGAGCTTCCGTCAAGGACGACTTCATTTCAAGAAGGGGAGGATGATGAGGACATCAATACCATTGTTACACCCACAGCCCCTGCTGCTCTACATAATGGACCAATTACTAGAGCTCGCGCACGCCAATTAAATTATCAGGTACTTTCGTTTCTTGGTAATGATTCTAATGTTCATGAGAATATGATGCTGCCTAAATTGGATACATTTGTTTTGCTTACAAATGAAGGGCCTAGCTTGGACAAGAAAGAGGAACCTTGGAGCAAGTTCAAGCATGGAGATGATGGCATGCGCAAGGGGAACAAGAACGGAGTTACAAGTGATGATTTCAGGACTTTGAAGCCACCATAATGAGTGCAGGAAGCCTTGGACGAAATATACAAGATGCCACTTCATAAATTTCGTCCTGAGGCTATCATTGGTGCTGCGTCACCTTATTATTGGGCCAGGCCCATGTAATTTCGAAATACTTGAGTATAGGCTATTTTTAGAGTCCGTATGTGTGGGGAAACAAGAGATAGGGTAGGTTTCGGACCCCTCCTTCAAGGGCCACGAAATCCCCCCCTCTTCCTCCATATATACAGCCCTTAGGGCACCGTTTAGACTTTGGGTTTTGTTTAGATTAAAAGTTCGCCATAGCTGCAACTTTGCGTACTTCGTTTGTGTTCAACGACCAGACCAAGACGTCACAGAACCCCACCTTGATCAATAAAGCTTTCTTCTTATATTCGCAATATCCAGATTGCAAATCTTAGTTTCTTGCTTGTTCTTCGTTTGCTTGCAGGAAATAGACCCTCGTGGTCAGGTTGATCGTGCTCCGGCGTGGTCAATAACCTCTCGGAGTTGGTTTAGCGATTGCTAAGGTGCGACGTCCTCGCACGTTCGTAGTCGGATCGTTAAAGTCTACTCTACCAAAAACGATAGCCTCCATCTCATCGAAAGACGGGACACCTCTACCTCTATCAGCAGGGGTGCACCACATTTCCCAACACGCTCGATCACTCTGTCCGGGCACACTTTCCTGGGTCATGCCCGTCCTCGAAAGGTCAACACATCGTAGCCCTACCTAGGCTCAACAAAGAGGTAACCACGCTGGTCTACATCCTAAGCGCGCAGGGGTCTTGGGCCCATCGCCCTTTGCAGTCTTGCATGTTGCGAACGCGGCCGATGAGAAGACCTAGCTCCCCTTATACAAGCGCAGACGTAACCAGTCCAACCCGGGGTGCGCCACTCAGTCGCTGACGTCCAAAGAGCTTCGGCTGATACATACGACGCCGAGTGCCCACATCTGTTCTCGTGTGGTGGTTAGTGCATATAGGCCAGTGGCCAACTCAGATCAAATACCCAATCTTGGGAGCGCGCGGTGACGAGCAGAGACTCATGATCATGTGACCCCATCGCCCCGTCTCGTGGACTTACGGCAAGGGCCCAGAATTCCCGACCTTGTCACATAGGAATCTCGCGGGTACCCTCTAGGTCAACCCGACTTCACATCAACTCGTGGGTACCCTCCAGGTCAACCCAACTCGCAAGAGACTGTCGGGAACTCAGGTCCACCTCTACCAGGGTGGTACCGCCTGTCCCTCCAGTCCTGCAGTAACAGTAACTCCCGTGGGTACCCCTCGGGGCCAACCCGTCTTTAACATGGTTCTGGGGGTAAAGTAAAAGTAACCGTGTGTCCAAAACACCAAGGGGAAATCCGAGGAATCACCCTCGATGGATTCCACTTGATGTAATCATCAAGGTGAACTTAGAGGAATCACCCTCGAGGTTCACGCTTGAGGTGTTGCATGACAGAGTCGTATAGGGAGTGGTGAAGGAGGAGTCACCCTCGACGACCACGACGGATTATGATGTGAACTGGGGACCCGATCTTTCGATGAGAGGTGATAACCGCGATTTTGTGGGACTTGACCCACACGATCCGGCTAACAACCGTACAGGGAGAACCGTACACGACTGATATCCACGGCAATCACTGAACCAACTCCACGGTGTTATCGACCGAGCCAACGGCGTGATCAACCTATCCACGAAGGATTTTTCCTGCAAGAAAATCGAAGAACATGCAAGAAAATAATAGCCAAGCAATCTAAAATTGCGAATATGCTAGATGGAATAAATCTCACAAGATGGGGTTCCGATAGGATGTCTTGATGGTCGCACTAGCCGCTACGAGCAAAGACAAATAAAAGTAGCAATAGCTAAAATTCTCTAAACAAAACCCGAGTCTATCCCTAGAACACAGTCTGCTATTTATTAGACGAGAAGACGCGCTCGATGCACGCGGTGGCGGCTGTCTCTCAATCGTGTTATCTTGGGATTCCTTAACGCTGACAAAAAGTGGACATGCCTATCCTTCGTGCATCGGACGTGATGCTTATGGGCTAGCCCGTGCGTGCACATGCACGTAATGCTGAGGGGCCAGCCCGTGTCCTGTACGTGCATATGCACGTACATGAGCTCCCTTGTATGATGGCTCCATTGGTATTTGTCCCTTGTATATATGCATGTACATGAGCTCCTCTTACTTGGCTTGACCACATGGATTGACTTCTAGGAAAATCTTTAGTATAATCACGCCTTTTAATACGTAGTGCGTACATGCTTCCAATAATTCTACATAAAGTACAAAAATATGTAGTATATTTGTTTCCAATAGTAAAACAAATAATTGAATAGTTACTATTAGAAATCACTTGACAAATATGCCGTATAATATTTGTATATGTATATATGGTGGCTATGTCCACATCAGATTAGCTACACTACAGAGTTAGCATCAGGAGTGTGTTACAGGGTATCACCCTCGTCACTCGATAGTAGCTCTGCAGAATCGTACAACTAAAGGGGTGAGGTGATGTGTCGGGCCCTGGACGTCGATCACATTGATCGAGTCATTTGGTAATCCAGTGGGGGCAACAGGGACAAGGTGAGGGGTCACTGATGGATCACTAACCAACCTATACTAAGCATATAGGAGTCCAATGCAGAAGTTGGAACATAGTATGATCCGTTGATTTAGCTTTTCCATCATTAATTATTTCATCAGGGGTCATAGGAAGCAAGTTAATGGTTTTTCCTTCAAACATGAGCATATACGAATTTGTTCTACCATGATGGGTAACATTATTATCATATTGCCAAGGTCGACCTAACAATAAAGAACATGCTTGCATAGGTACGACATCGTAGTCAACATAATCATGATACGAACCAAGTGTAAAATGAACCCGCACACGATGTGTTACCGTCAACTTACCACAGTCATTAAACCATTGGATATAATATGGATGGGGGTGTCTTGTAGTGGTGAGGCAAAGCTTCTCTACCATCTCAATACTCGCCAAATTATTGCAGCTTCCACCATCAATGATCACACGAACAGAATGCCCTTTGACAACAAACTTAGTTTGAAAAAGATTATGGCGTTGATGTCACTCGGCATGCCCCACCTGGGCACTAAGTACCCGCATGGTTACAAGGCTTGGGTACTGATCTGCCATATAGCATTAATATGTATCTCCTCCGTGTCATGCTCCTTAGTGTCACCTGCATTATTAGTGGCACGCATAGCACGAGTATCTTAATCCAAATCACTAGCAGAGGAGTACTCACCATCTTCCCGCACAATGAATGTTCGTTTATTTGGGCAGTCCTTCATCAAGTGCCCACCACCTTTGCATATATGACACTTCATGTCCCTTGCGCATCCAAATGAAGTGGTGGGTGCTAGAGACATTGCTTTCGAAGCCTTAGATGATTGTGGAGCTGATTTTGAACTCGATGGGTGTGCACCATTGTGCAACATAGGTGTTGTTGCCTCAGTAATGGACGGAACAGTAGGAGAGGGTGTCCATGATGTGCGATGACCTGCGGAAAAATTACCTCGTCCCTTGTTGTGTCGTCCCTGTACTTCCCTTTCAGCTTTGCAAGCAAAATGAAACAAACGAGTAATAGAATTGTACTCCTTATAGTCCAAGATATCCTGAATATCATGATTCAAACCACCTAAAAATCTAGCCATCATAGCATCTTCGGTTTCAACTAATCCATATCGCACTAAGCCAGTTTGCAATTCTTGATAATAATCCTCTACAGAACTGCTACCTTGTTTTAAACGTTGCAATTCATTTAGTTTATCACGAGCATAATATGAAGGAACATAACGCTGTCGCATTGCTCGTTTTAAAGCATCCCAAGTAGCAGGTATATTGTTTGCATTAACACGACAATACTCACTCCACCAAATAGAAGCAAAGTTTGTAAATTCACTAGTGGCTGCCATAACTCTTTGGTTCTCAGGAATATCATGACATGCAAATTTTTGTTTAACAGAAAGTTCCCAATCAAGATAAACATTTGGATTATATTTACCATTGAAAGCAGGCATAGTAAATTTAATTTTAGCACTAGAGTGCTCATAACCTCGAATGTCATACTTGGGTGGACCTCGTGCCATACCTTGATGGTTGAAACGAAGTTGTCGATGAGCACGGTCATTGTGGCGGTCGGCCATCTGGTCGTCCTCGGTGTCACCAGAATAATCCTCGTAGTTGTCCCCATATTCCTCGTTGACACGGGGAGGAATGCGCTGGTGCTGGTTTATGGTGGCGGCATCGGTGGCAGTAGTCGGATGTTGTGGATGACCCATAGGCACACGTCGAGCTCGCGAAATAGCGGCAACACCCACAGAGTTGCGAAGATCAACGTTGTTGTTGACGCGGGGTGCAGTCTGCAACCCGTCCAGACATGACAAGATGTCATGTAGATGTGTGTTGGCAACACCCTGTGCATCCTCGATGGCCTTGAGCCTCTCTTCAGCCACAATCTGAGCACCCTCAAGTTGGGCGAGACACTCACTGGTGACTTTCACATCCGCGGTCAGGCCCTCAAGTGTGGGTTGATCCTGTGCCATTGTTAGCGAAAGAGAAAAGAACACACAGTGTATAATCCCTATCAACTAGTAGGACATGGTGGAGAAAAATCGCTCAAACTCAAGCTTAGTATCAAATTCTTACTTGTTCTTACCAATGCAACAAGTGGTGATTGGCGCATTGGTGTTGGCTTTAAACTACCAATGAAAATTGGATGGAGCGATAACTAGGAATCAGTAGAGCCGGGACCTGTACTTATTGATAGTAAAAAGTGTAGCTTGGCAAAGGCTTCTCAACTCACAATATTAGTGGCACAATTTAGCAAAAAGCAATGCAAGTTGAATAATTGCTCAAACTCCTAACTAGTGCTGGCAGTCGACTAGTAAGAGACAAAACAATCTAAGCCCAGATATTGAATCAAAAGAGTGGAAAGATGATGAGAATATGATAGCTCTAAGTAGCTAGATGCACGAATATAATAAGGCAATTTCGATTAGGGTCGTATTCTATGGTCACGATTCTACCAGATATGTCTTTTTGATTCCGTCAAAAATCTATTTTACGGTATAGGCACTTATGACCTCCCCCTCTATGCCTTGCGGTAATGATTCCTCTAGAATTATAACCTTTACCACAACAGTGCCGTCCATGGATCAAATTATTTCATGGATCGGGGGTTCGAATCCCTCCTCGCCCACAGCCTTCCAAAGGGGGAAGGGCCTTTACTTTCCCCCTGAGGGTAGGAAAATCATGATCGGGATAGCGGACATAAAGCTCTTTCCTTTTGTCGAAGTGGAATCGTAGAACAGAATGTGATACGATGAGATAGAATGCAATAGAAATAAAAACAATGATAGCGAATGGGTTACCTACTCCTAAGGGTCAAAGCAAGCCCTTTAATTCAATTCTTTATTCTTACATTAAAGAATGAATAAAATGTCCCCAAGTAGGATTCGAACCTACGACCAGTCAGTTAACAGCCGACCGCTCTACCACTGAGCTACTGAGGAACAAGGGGGGAGGACTGTAGCAGGTCCGGAAAAGAAAATATCAGCCCAGAACAGAGGCTAGCCGGCTTGCTTTTTTTCTTTTTTTTCTTTTTTTCCTTTTGACAAGCCGGTTATTAGCAAATAATATAAAGGACGGAAGGAAACACAACTTGATCGCTACTAGTACCGGACCGAGTGCTAAAAAGCAAACCAGGTATTAATAAAAGACAAAACAAGACACAACTTGTATGGTAATGGCCTGATGGGACGTGTGCTGCATGCATGCAAGAGCAATGACACAGGAAGCTTTGTGAGTAGTGGCGCGGCAAGTTAGACACGGCTGTGCTGGTCGTCTGGTCTGTGTGCAGGAACTGTTGCCGCAGCAAAAGAAAATAAGAAATCTCACGTAAACAATGTGGATGGAAAACAGGGTGGGCAGCGTGAGCACGGGAACAGCAGACGATGCGGGCGGGAAAAAAAAGGATGGCGTGCGTGATGCGCGGCAGGCAGATGGAGCAATCTGATGGACACTTAACCGACAAAGATCCCCTATTCTTTTCTGGATAAACAATCAACTCGGCAGGGAATTTGGGTAAACAAAAACGAGTGGGATCTAGTAGATAATTTCTCCCAAACTAATCTAAACCAGCACTAATTCTAGGATGAATGCAACCAAGAATTCAACAAAACAAATACTTGATGCAAAAATTGCTAAAGGCTAAAAAGATAGGTGGAGCAGATGAACTAATCTAATTATTTTTGTTGGCTTTTTTTTTGGTTGTAGGACTGAAAACAATCTAATCTAAGAAAACTGTAAATCTCTCACCGATGAACATGAAAACTGATACCACTTGATGTGAACTGGGGACCCGATCTTTCGATGAGAGGTGATAACTATGATTTTGTGGGACTTGACCCTCACGATCCGGCTACCAACCGTACAGGAAGAACCATACACGACTGATATCCACGGTAATCGCTGAACCAACTCCACGGTGTTATCGATCGAGCCAATGGCGCGATCGACCTATTCACGAAGGATTTTTCCTGCAAGCAAATCGAAGAACATGCAAGAAAATAATAGCCAAGCAATCTGAAATTGCGAATATGCTAGATGGAATAAATCTCACAAGATGAGGTTCCGATAGGATGTCTTGACAGCCGCACTAGCCGCTACGAGCGAAGACAAATAAAAGTAGCAATAGCTAAACTTCTCTAAACAAAACCCGAGTCTATCCCTAGAACATAGTCTGCTATTTATTAGACGCGGAGACGCGCTCGATGCACGCGGTGGCGGCTGTCTCTCAATCTTGTTATTTTGGGATTCCTTAACGCTGACAAAAAGTGGAGAGGCCTGTCCTCCGTGCATCGGACGTGATGCTTATGGGCCAGCCCATGCGTGTACATGCACGTAATGCTGAGGGGCAGCCCGTGTCCTGTACATGCACATGCATGTACATGAGCTCCCTTGTATATATGCATGTACATGAGCTCCTCTTACTTGGCTTGACCACATGGATTGACTTCTAGGAAAATCTTCAGTATAATCACGCCTTTTAATACGTATTGCGTACGTGCTTCCAATAATTCTACATAAAGCACAGAAATATGTAGTAAAGTTGTCTCCAATAGTAAAACAAATAATTGAATAGTTACTATTAGAAATCACTTGACAAATATGCCGTATAATATTGGTATATGTATATATGGTGGCTATGTCCACATCAGATTAGCTACACTACAGAGTTAGCATCAGGAGTGTGTTACGAGGTATCACCCTCGTCACTCGATAGTAGCTCTGCAGAATCGTACAACTAAAGTGGTGAGGTGATGTGTTGGGCCCTGGACGTCGATCACATTGATCGAGTCATCTGGTAATCCAGCGGGGGTAACAGGGACAAGGTGAGGGGTCACTGATGGATCACTAACCAACCTATACTAAGCATATAGGATAAGCAGATAAGGTACGAAAAGCAGATAACAAAAGCATGCTATGCATCAGAATAGGAGCAATCATTTACAGAAGCAAAATCTAACGCAAGCATGAGAGAGAATAGAATGGGCGATATCGGAACGATCTAGGAGGGTTTGCTTGCCTGGAAGCTCTGCAGACAGATACGGACCCTCGACGGTGAAGTATTCGATCACTCGATCAACCGTGGTCTCGGGGTCTACGAGAAAATAAGTAACGGAGGGGGAACACAATAAATAACAATGCAAGACATGGCAATACACTGCGCTAGGGGTGACCTAACGCAGTACTACATGTTACAGACGAAGAGGGAAAATATCTGGGAATGCTTTCCTCGCGTTTGGCATTTTCTGGACAGATGAAAGAGAGGGGACGGTTCCATGTTCATCATGCTAGAGGCATGTGACAGATGAACGGATTGCATATTTGGATACATTGTATTTTTTCTGAGTATCTTTCATATATAAAATATTTTCATCTGACTTATAGATTATTTTATATGATTTTTCAATATTTAAATGAATTTCTAGATTATTGGATTTATTTTAATTTGAAAATAAAAGCAGAATAAACTTTTGTTACCTAGTGCTAACCTAGCCTATGTGTATGACAGTGGGGTCCAGGGGCCCAGTCAACTAGTCTAGTCAGCGTTGACTGGTGAAAGTGAACAGTGTAGGTGGGTCCCAACTGTCATTGATACAAGTTAAAATAGAATTGTTTTAGAAGAAATATTTAAGTGATGGGGGCCACTTGTCATAGACATACTAGCTAATTAGCACTAAACTAACCTAATCTAATCTAAGCAGGGGCCGGCCTGTATGCAGCGGCAGCAGTAGCATAACCGCAATGAGCAGGGGGGCGGCGTAGGGCGTGGGTCGTGGCGAGGTCGGCCGTCAATGGCAGGCGCGGGAGAGGGCCGGCGGCTACCGACGCGGCCAAGGCACGACCACAATGGCGCGACATGCGGGCGGTGAGGAGCAGAGCAGCAGGCAGCACAACGGCGACATGCACGGCGCTTGCGGGGCAGCAGTACCCAGCGGCAGGAGCGGCGGTGCGGGGGCAGGGCGGCCGGCGGCAGCAAGCAGAGCAGCTGCTTGCGGCAGCAGCAACAGCATCAGGCAGGGCAAGCAGCAACGACCGTTGCATCAGGTAGTAGGAGCGGCAGCTAGCAGCGGCAACACAAAGCATTAGCGCTAGCAGCGGCAGCACAAAGGGAAGGCAGTAGCAAGTGGCAACAGCATGTGCGAGCAGCAGCCGCAAGCAGCAGCACTAAGCAGCAACGACAACACAAGGAACAGCAGCGGCCACAATCAGCATGTACGCGTACACGAAAGCGGAGCTCCGGCCACGGTGGCATTCGACACGTAGGGGCACAGATTGACGGGGAAAAGTAGAAGAATCGGCAAAGAGGCTCACTGCGAAGCTCGTAGACATGGTTTGGAGGCGCGGGGACGGCCGGATGTGTCGAGCTCGACGGCGGGAAGCGGCGGCCATGGCAGAAAACCTGCTCGATCCCGAGCGTATGTTGCGGTCCGGCTCGACTCAAGGCACGTAGGAGAAGGCAGTGGCGGAGGCAGGAATGCATATAATCAGATGTTGGGGAGGGCCGGCTGCAGGTAATAGTAAAAAGATGTCACTATTCATATGCATATTACCAAGGAAATTAGGATGTTGGGGAGGGCCCGGGCCCTGGCTGGCCCCCCTGTGCCTCCGCCACTAGGAGAAGGAGTCGTTAACGAGGAAGCTCCTGGACATCCTCCCGGTCGCCAGGGAGGCCAGTGGCCGCGTGGACGGCGACGGCGCGTCGACGGCAGCTCGGGCACGAGCGAAACAAGAGGGAGAGGACGAGCGAGGGGATAAGTGAGGGCTAGGGTTGGGGGTCTTCTTATCCATCTCCAGGGCGTCGTGGATGCTCGACAGGGCGGCAATCGGTGGCGTGGACGGCGTGCGCGCGTGCACAGCGCCATGGCCTCTCTGCCTCTGTCCAGAGGTGGGGGAAAGGCCATGATGGACTGGGCTTTCATGTACTATAGCACTAGAGCCCAACAAAATAGTAGATGTTAGGTCTTTTTCATTTTCTTTTTCTGTTTTCTATTTTGTCCTCTATTTTGTATTAAGTTGAGCCACCAAATGACTTTTGTAAAATGTGCAACTTGTCACATAATTAACATTACATTATTTGGCATTGCCACCAACTTGTCACATAATAATTAACATTACATAATTAACTATTTAGTTCTCATATATGATCAACTTTTATATTCACTACAAATTTGAATTTTGAATTTGATTGATTATTCTCAAGTGGAAATTTGGCTTAGTTAAATCTTGATGACAAGTGTGGGGTTACTGTATCAGGACAATGGGGGTGTTTCAGCTGGGTCCTTCTCCAGATGAGCAATATCAATAGACCTGATATCCACAAAAAGAGTCTCCTTTGCCTTGAGAATATCCATGAAAACTGAGGCCTGCTCCATGGTAAAGAACGGATGGCCCACAAGAGCGGGATCCTGAGGACGACGATAGGGATCGTACTGACGGAATGCCCAGAACTCCTTGCTAGTCATCTTGTTTGGTGGCTTGGCCTTCTCTTTCCACTTCTTGGCAACGGACTTTGTGTTCTGCCTCTGACCGGCCTGAGCACGAGAACCCTCTGCTGCATCACTAGTACGGTCACACTTGGACCTTTGACAGTCAGGGTTCTACGATGTGCCTGATGCGGAACGGAGCTAGCACTTGAACCAAATAGAAGCACGAGGAAAAAGCAGGTGTAAAAGCATTGCATAAGCCAAAAAGATACAAAGTGAGAGAGGAACTACTTCGCAAAATTTCAGAAAACTAGGATCTCAAGCGGTAGTACCGGACTAGCTGCCATAGTACCACCTGGAGTTCAAGCAGTAGTACCGCGGAAATGGAGCAGTAGTACCGCTTGAAGCGGTAGTACCATTCTAGTTCTAGCGGTAGTACCATTTGCACTATAGGCGCACATCCGCGACGAAGATCCGGTAGCGGAGACCCTAATTTTTGAAAAATCAGCAAAAAGTTCCTACCCTCCTATCTAGCAGCCATTCCACGTCCCACTCAAGCCTCGATTTAGCCAAAAATCAAAGAACCAACATGCATTGCCCTAGGAAACCTAGATTCAAGAAATAGAACCTTAGCACAGACGAACGGGGCAATATCGGGTTCCATGGCGAGAGGAGATGGTGGGGATCGATACCACAGGACGAAATCGCGGAAGAGGGCACAGAGTCGACGTGGCGGAGGCGGCGGCCATGGTAGTTCCCATCGCCTGCGAGGGGAGAAATCATAGGGAGGGGAAGTGAATGGGTATGGGGAGTTAGAACTCCCCGTACCCATGCACTTAACCCTCCCGCAGACATCGAAATGGTAGTATCGCGGGTCTGGCGGTAGCACCGCTAAAAGTGGTAGTACCGTCCTGGACCCAGTGGTAGTACCGCCTGGGTACTGAGAACGGCAGGAGGCCGGAAGTACCCCCCCAACGGTAGTACCGTTGGTCCGGAGTGGTAGTATCGTTTGAAATGGCAGTACTGTCCCTGGCCAGCGGCAGTACCGCTTGCATGCAACAAAAACTCCCAAGATCAAATTTTGAAGAGGTGGCTTATGGAAGTCTAAGGGGTTGTAGATGAGATGGGCTTGTGTTGGAGACAAAAAACACTGCAAATGGGAAGGAACACTTGATAACCCACAAGTATAGGGGATCAATTGTAGATTTTTCAATAAATTAGATTGCCGGACCCAACGAGGAGCTAAAGGAAGGATTTATATTCCCTTCAAGTTCTATCGACCATCGATACAACTCTACGCACACTTAACGTTCGCTTTACCTAGAACAAGTATAAAACTAGAGGTACTTTGTAGGTGTAAAGGGATATGTTTGCAACAACTAAATGTACTTAACGAGAATAAAACTACGAGTAATTTGCAAGATAATAAAGTTAGTTGTTTAGTAGAAAGATTTTTGTAACACAAGAGAAAGATTTGTCCCTAGGCAATCGATAACTAGACTGGTAATCATTATTGCAATTTTATATGAGGGAGAGGCATGTGTTAACATAATTTCCGTACTTGAATCATATGCACTTATGATTGGAACTCTAGCAAGCATCCGCAACTACTAAAGATCATTAAGGTAAAACCCAACCATAGCATTAAGTAACAAGTCCTCTTTACTCCCATACGCAATAACCCCCTTACTAGAGTACGTGTTTCTGTCACTCACGCCACCCACTATAAGCGAATCATGAACGTATTTCAACACCCTACAACGGTAATCCCACACGCTTCCACAACATGGAGGGCACCATAGGAAAGCACCAAAATAAAACATACAACTCAAACCAGTCACGATCATGAATCAACCCATAGGACAAAAAGAATCTACTCAAATATCATAGGATGGCCATACATCATTGGATAATAATATATAGCATGAAGCACCATGTTTAAGTAGAGATTACAACGGGGAGAAGAGGTGTTACACCGCTGCATAGAGGGGCAGAGAGTTGGTGTTGGTGGCGGCGAAGTTGTTGGTGTAGATCGCTGTCACAATGGTTGCCCCGGTGGTGTTCCGGCGCCATCGGGAGAGAGGGGGAGAGAGCCCCCCTCCTTCTTGTTCTTCCTTGGTCTCCCCCTAGATGGGAGGAGAGTTTCCCCTTTGGTCCATGGTCTCAATGGCTCCCGGAGTGATAGAGGCGAGGGTGTCCCGATCTTTCGATGAGATGATAGCTATCGTTTTTGGAGGAGTAGACTTTGACGATCCGACTACGAACGTGCGAGGACGTCGCGCCTTAGCAATCGCTAAACCAACTCCGAGAGGTTATTGACCACGCCGGAGCACAATCAACCTGACCACGAGGGTCTATCTCCTGCAAGCAAACGAAGAACAAGCAAGAAACTAAGATTTGCAATCTGGATATTGCGAATATAAGATGAAAGCTTTATTGATCAAGGTGGGGTTCTGTGACGTCTTGGTCTGGTCGTTGAACACAAACGAAGTACGCGAAGTTGCAGCTATGGCAAACTTTTAATCTAAACAAAACCCAAAGTCTAAACGGTGCCCTAAGGGCTGTATATATGGAGGAAGAGGGGGGGATTTCGTGGCCCTTGAAGGAGGGGTCCGAAACCAACCCTATCTCTTGTTTCCCCACACATACGGACTCTAAAAATAGTCTATACTCAAGTATTTCGAAATTACATGGGCCTGGCCCAATAATAAGGTGACGCAGCACCTATAATAGCCTCTGGACGAAATTTATGAAGTGACATCTTGTATATTTCGTCCAAGGCTTCCTGCACACATTATGGTGGCTTCAAAGTCCTGAAATCATCACTTGTAACTCCGTTCTTGTTCCCCTTGTGCATGCCATCATCTCCATGCTTGAACTTGCTCCAAGGTTCCTCTTTCTTGTCCAAGCTAGGGCCTTCATTTGTAAGCAAAACAAATGTATCCAATTTAGGCAGCATCATATTCTCATGAACTTTAGAATCATTACCAAGAAACGAAAGTACCTGATAATTTAATTGGCGTGCGCGAGCTCTAGTAATTGGTCCAGTATGTATAGAAGCAGGGCTGTGGGTGTAACAATGGTATTGATGTCCTCATCATCCTCCCCTTCTTGAAATGAAGTCGTCCTCGACGGAAGCTCATCTTCCTCACCCAAATAAGGCTTCAGATCTGCAATGTTAAAAGTGGGACTAACCCCAAAATCTGCAGGCAGCTCAAGTTTATATGCATTATCATTTATTTTCTCTAACACCTTAAAAGGACCATCAGCACGTGGCATTAGCTTTGATTTGCGCAAATCAGGAAATCTATCCTTACGCAAATGTAACCAAACAAGATCTCCAGGTGCAAACACAACATGTTTTCTACCCTTATCTCCAGCAAGTTTATATTTAGCATTCATATGCTCAATGTTCTCCTTAGTTAACTTATGCATTTTTAAGATCAATTCAGCACGTTGTTTAGCATCAAAATTAACCTTCTCCGAAGATGGAAGAGGCAACAAATCAATTGGTGCACGAGGAAGGAAACCATACACAATTTCAAAAGGACACATCTTAGTAGTAGAATGCAATGAACGATTATAAGCAAATTCAATATGAGGCAAGCATTCTTCCCACATTTTCTTGTTATTCTTCAAAACAGCCCTAAGCATAGTAGACAAAGTTCTATTGACTACTTCAGTTTGTCCATCAGTTTGGGGGTGACATGTAGTACTAAAAAGCAGTTTAGTCCCCAACTTAGCCCATAAACATCTCCAAAAGTGGCTAAGAAATTTAGTATCACGATCTGAAACAATAGTATTTGGCACACCATGCAAGCGTATAATTTCACGAAAGAACAAATCAGCAACATTAACAGCATCATCGCTTTTATGACATGGTATAAAGTGTGCCATTTTCGAGAACCTATCCACGACAACAAATATGCTATCCCTCCCCTTCTTTGTTCGAGGTAAACCTAAAACAATGTCCATAGATATATCCTCCCAAGGAACACTAGGTACAGGCAAAGGCATATATAAACCATGAGGATTGAGTCGTGACTTAGCTTTTTGACATGTAGTGCAGCGAGCAACAAAACGCTCAACATCCCGTCTCATCTTTGGCCAAAAGAAATGTGTAGCAAGTATATCCTCCGTCTTCTTCACGCCAAAGTGTCCCATTAATCCTCCTCCATGCGCCTCCTGCAACAACAAAAGACGAACAGAGCTAGCTGGAATGCATAGCTTGTTAGCACGAAACACAAATCCATCGTTAATGACGAACTTGTTTGATAGAGGCGAGGGTGTCCCGATCTTTCGATGAGATGATAGCTATCGTTTTTGGTGGAGTAGACTTTGACGATCCGACTACGAACGTGCGAGGACGTCGCGCCTTAGCAATCGCTAAACCAACTCCGAGAGGTTATTGACCACGCCGGAGCACAATCAACCTGACCACGAGGGTCTATCTCCTGCAAGCAAACGAAGAACAAGCAAGAAACTAAGATTTGCAATCTGGATATTGCGAATATAAGATGAAAGCTTTATTGATCAAGGTGGGGTTCTGTGACGTCTTGGTCTGGTTGTTGAACACAAACGAAGTACGCGAAGTTGCAGCTATGGCGAACTTTTAATCTAAACAAAACCCAAAGTCTAAACGGTGCCCTAAGGGCTGTATATATGGAGGAAGAGGGGGGGATTTCGTGGCCCTTGAAGGAGGGGTCCGAAACCAACCCTATCTCTTGTTTCCCACACATACGGACTCTAAAAATAGCCTATACTCAAGTATTTCGAAATTACATGGGCCTGGCCCAATAATAAGGTGACGCAGCACCTATAATAGCCTCTGGACGAAATTTATGAAGTGGCATCTTGTATATTTCGTCCAAGGCTTCCTGCACTCCTTATGGTGGCTTCAAAGTCCTGAAATCATCACTTGTAACTCCGTTCTTGTTCCCCTTGCGCATGCCATCATCTCCATGCTTGAACTTGCTCCAAGGTTCCTCTTTCTTGTCCAAGCTAGGCCCTTCATTTGTAAGCAAAACAAATGTATCCAATTTAGGCAGCATCATATTCTCATGAACATTAGAATCATTACCAAGAAACGAAAGTACCTGATAATTTAATTGGCGTGCGCGAGCTCTAGTAATTGGTCCAGTATGTATAGCAGCAGGGGCTGTGGGTGTAACAATGGTATTGATGTCCTCATCACGGAGGGCAGGAGCCCCTCCGAGATTGGATCTCTCTCTCTCTGTTCTCTTCTATTTCGCGTTCCTGTTTTTTGGCTCTTCACCGTTTTTTAAATTCTCGGAGATCCGCAACTCCGATTAGCCTGAAATTTTTACACGATTTTCTTTCAGATATTATCTTTCTTGCGGGGAAAGAAGGGAATTAACTGACATATGAAGTGCCCACAAGCCACCAGGGCGCGACCACCCCCTGGCCTGGTGCCTTGTGGCCACCTCGGGCACCGTCTTGCGTTCATTCTTCTTCTAAAAAATCACATATATTCCAAAATAAATCTCTGTAAATTTTATCGCGTTTGGACTTCGTTTGATATGGACATTCTATGAAACAAAAAACATGCAACAAACAGGAACTAGCACTGGGCACTGGATCAATATGTTAGTCCCAAAAAATAATATAAAATGTTGCCAAAAGTATATGAAAGTTGTAGAATATTGGCATGAAACAATAAAAAATTATAGATACGACAGAGATGTATCAGCATCCCAAAGCTTATTTCCTGCTCGTCCTCGAGTAGGTAAATGATAAAAAAGATAAATTTTTGATGTAGAATGCTACCTAGCATAATCTTGATCATGTAATCTAATCATGGAATGAATATTAAGATACGAGTGATTCAAAGCAATAGTCTATAATTTGACATAAAGACATCAATACTCAGGCATACCAACAAACAATCATGCCTTTCAGAATAAAAATGCTAAAGAACGCTCCCTACAAAATCATATAGTCTTGTCATGCTCCATCTTCTTGACACAAAGTATTTATCATGCACAGCCCCGACGACAAGCCGAGAAATTGGTTCATACCTTCTAACGCGCTTTAGCTTTTTCAATCCCACGCAATACATGAGGGCAAGCAAAGGATATAACACTATGGGTGGAATAGAATACGATGGTAGAGATTAATATGGAGAGGATAAAAAGGGAAGAAAGTCTCGCATCGACGCGGCCAATCAACGGGCTATGGAGATGCCCATCAATTGATGTCAATGCGAGGAGTAGGGATTGCCATGCAATGGATGCACTAAGAGCCATCAATGTATGAAAGCTCAGTCTGGAAACTAAGTGGGTGTGCATCCAACTTGCTTGCTCCTGAAGTCCTCGGGCATTTGGGGAAGCCCATCATCGGAATATACATGCGAAGTTCTATAATGAAAAAATCCAACTAGTATATGAAAGTGACAACATAGGAGACTCTCTATATGAAAAACATGGTTCTACTCTCAAGCACAAGTGTGGTAAAGGATAGTAATATTGCCCCTTCACTCTGTTTCTCTCATTTTTTTGTTTTCTCTTTTTTTGTTGGGCTCTTTTTGGCATTTTTTTCGTCCAGAGTCTCGTCTTGACTTGTGGGGGAATCATAGTTGCTACTTCTTGAGCTTGCATTGGCATCACATTCTAATCCAATTCCACTAGCATCACATTCAAGCTCAAAAGTCTTATTAAAATCAGGAAGTTGGAGTAAAGGAGCATGTGTTAACTTATCTTTCAACACCGTGAAGGCTTCTTCCTGTGCGGTACCCCAAACAAAAGGCACATCCTTCTTTGTAAGCTCGTTGAGAGGTGCAGCAATGGTACTGAAATCTCTCACAAAACGCCTATAGAAACCAGCGAGGCCAAGGAAACTCCTCACTTGTGTGACCGTTTTGGGCTGCGGCCAACTCTCAATAGCTTCAATCTTGGCTTTATCAACTTCAATTCCCTGTGGAGTAACAACATAGCCAAGAAAAGATACTCGGTCGGTGCAAAAGGTGCACTTCCCAAGGTTACCAAACAAACGTGCATCACGTAGAGCAATAAAAACAACACGTAAATGTTCCAAATGTTCCTCCAAAGATCTGCTATAAATCAATATATCATCAAAGTAAACTACCACAAATCATCCAATGAAAGCACGTAAAACTTCGTTCATTAATCTCATGAAAGTACTAGGTGTATTAGTTAACCCAAAAGGCATGACTAACCACTCATATAAACCGAACTTAGTTTTAAATGCTATTTTCCATTCATCTCCCAATTTCATACGAATTTGATGGTATCCACTACGCAAATCAACTTTGGAGAATATTGTAGAGCCACTCAATTCATCAAGCATATCATCTAGCCTAGGAATAGGATGACGATAACGAATAGTAATATTATTAATGCCTCTACAATCAACACACATACGCGACGTACCATCCTTTTTTGGCACTAGTATAATAGGAACAGCACAAGGACTAAGAGATTCGCATATATAACCTTTGTCGAGCAGCTCCTGTACTTGACGCATAATCTCCTTCGTCTCCTCTGGATTGGTACGGTATGGCGCACGGTTTGGCAACGAAGCACCGGGAATTAAGTCAATCTGATGCTCAATCCCGCGAATAGGTGGTAATCCCGGTGGCACGTCTTGTGGAAAGACGTCAGCGAACTCCTGCAAAATGTTAGTGACCGCAGGAGGCAAAGAGGAAGGCACGTCCTCGAATGAAAATAACGCCTCTTTGCACAGAAAAGCATAGCAAACAGAATTGCTGAAATCTAGCTCATCAATATCAGATTTGGTGGCAAGTAAGCATGCACTTTTCAATTTAATTTCAGAAGCAACACTAGATGGTTTATTATTAGGCTTCATTTGTTGCTCAAATTCTTTTGCCACAATCTGATTTTCACTCTTATTTTTCTCCTGCTTTGCTTTACTAGCTCTATTAATATCATCTTTCAAAATAGAATCAGGAGTCATAGGAAGCAAAGTAATATGTTTATCCTTATGAACAAGAGTATACTGATTGTTTCTACCATGGTGTATAGAATTTTTATCAAATTGCCATGGTCTACCAAGTAATAATGAACATGCTTGCATGGGTACCACATCACAATCAACATAATCAGCATATGTAGAGATACTAAAATGCACACGTACAGTACGTGTTACCTTAACCTTGCCGCTGTTGTTGAACCATTGGATATAGTAAGGATGTGGATGTGGTCTTGTGGTGAGAGATAGCTTCTCCACCATCTCCATGCTAGCCAAGTTGTTGCAGCTCCCTCCATCTATGATGACGCGAACAGAACGTTCCTTCACAACTCCCTTTGTATGGAACAAATTATGCCTCTGATTTTGCTCAGCTTGTGTGACCTGCACACTCAAAACACGTTGAGCAACTAAACATTCATACCTGTCAGCGTCTTCAGGAGCCATGTATTGCGTCTCATGATCAGAATCATCTCCACCGTGTTCTTCACTTGTAATAAGAGCCAAAGTCTCCTCATCATAATCACTAGCGGACTCATACCCACCATCCTCAGTAGCAATCATAACACGCGGAGATTGGCATTCTCTTGCATAATGACCTCTTCCCTTACAACGACGACAAATAATATCATGTGTGTGCCGTGTTGATGCCATAGATGAAGAAGAGCTCTGGGCAGGCCCAGAAGGTGTACTCTTGGCAGATGGTGGTGGTGGTGCCTGTTTTCTTGTATCTCGGTTGGAATTGGCGGCTGAAGTCAGTGGTGCCGCAGTAGGACGTGTGGGAGTAGAGGAGGCACGCGGTGTCCATGATGAAGATCGACCTGCAGAAAAATTAGTTCGCGCCAATGCCTGTCGATCCTGCACTTCACGTTCAGCTTTACAAGCAAGATGGAATAAATGAGTGATATTATTATACTCCTTATACTCTAGAATGGTCTGAATCTCTCTATTTAATCCACCCATGAAACGTGCAAGCATAGCTTCATTCTCCTCAACAATACCACATCTAATCATGCCAGTTTGTAATTCCTGATAATATTCTTCTACAGAATTTTTTCCTTGTCTTAAGCGCTGCAATTTTTGAAGTAATTCACGTTGATAATATGGCGGAACCCAACGAGTACGCATAGCAGTTTTCAAAGCAGCCCACGTAGCTGGAATAGGATATAATCTACAATGTTCAGACCACCATACACATGCAAAACTAGTGAAAGCACAAACAGCAGCAGCAACACGTCGTTCCTCGGGATATTGTAAACATGTAAAACGTTGTTCAGTTTCTAACTCCCAAGTAAGATATATATCAGGAACATATCTACCCTCGAATGGTGGAATATTCAATTTTAATTTAGGAAGATGGTCATGATCTCGTACCTGAAGTGGTGGTGCAGGCCTACCATTGCGATTATTTGCATGTGGACGACCTGGTGCTGGTGGTTGCACGTAGTTATGATTTTGATCAACCTCATCCTCATAATCGCCCGCGTAATCGTCCTCCTCCTCGGCACCAACAGCAGCAGGAGCAGGAGCCAAAGAAGCATCAACAGTAGGTACAGCAGCACCAGAAGTTTGGCCATCCTCAAGAGGAACACGCTTCGCTCGTCCGAACTGATTTGGAAGGGGGCGTTGTTGTTGTCGTTGCAGAGGTGCGACAGGTGCAGCCGGTGGTGGTTGGGGAAGACGCGTGAGCAATTCATTAAACTTGTTATCCAGCTTTGTCTCGAACGACTTCTCCATGCCATCTATCTTCTCCATGGCCTCTTCAAATCTGTTTAGCACATCTCCCACCTGGCCACTCATCATTTGCTGAAATTTATCATGCAACTCCTTGTTCGTCATGTTCTCCCAGTCAATCTCGTCGGCTTGTGATCCTGCCATGGTTAGCAGCAATAGAAACACACAAGAATATGATGCTACAGACTACTAGTGATAGAGGCGTGGGTGTCCCGATCTTTCGATGAGATGATAGCTATCGTTTTTGGTGGAGTAGACTTTGACGATCCGACTACGAACGTGCGAGGACGTCGCGCCTTAGCAATCGCTAAACCAACTCCGAGAGGTTATTGACCACGCCGGAGCACAATCAACCTGACCACGAGGGTCTATCTCCTGCAAGCAAACGAAGAACAAGCAAGAAACTAAGATTTGCAATCTGGATATTGCGAATATAAGATGAAAGCTTTATTGATCAAGGTGGGGTTCTGTGACGTCTTGGTCTGGTCGTTGAACACAAACGAAGTACGCGAAGTTGCAGCTATGGCGAACTTTAATCTAAACAAAACCCAAAGTCTAAACGGTGCCCTAAGGGCTGTATATATGGAGGAAGAGGAGGGGATTTCGTGGCCCTTGAAGGAGGGGTCCGAAACCAACCCTATCTCTTGTTTCCCCACACATACGGACTCTAAAAACAGCCTATACTCAAGTATTTCGAAATTACATGGGCCTGGCCCAATAATAAGGTGACGCAGCACCTATAATAGCCTCTGGACGAAATTTATGAAGTGACATCTTGTATATTTCGTCCAAGGCTTCCTGCACTCATTATGGTGCCTTCAAAGTCCTGAAATCATCACTTGTAACTCCGTTCTTGTTCCCCTTGTGCATGCCATCATCTCCATGCTTGAACTTGCTCCAAGGTTCCTCTTTCTTGTCCAAGCTAGGCCCTTCATTTGTAAGCAAAACAAATGTATCCAATTTAGGCAGCATCATATTTTCATGAACTTTAGAATCATTACCAAGAAACGAAAGTACCTGATATTTTAATTGGCGTGCGCGAGCTCTAGTAATTGGTCCAGTATGTATAGAAGCAGGGGTTGTGGGTGTAACAATGGTATTGATGTCCTCATCACAACTCCCTTTGTATGGAACAAATTATGCCTCTGATTTTGCTCAGCTTCGGTGACCTGCACACTCAAAACACGTTGAGCAACTAAACATTCATACCTGTCAGCGTCTTCAGGAGCCATGTATTGCGTCTCATGATCAGAATCATCTCCACCGTGTTCTTCACTTGTAATAAGAGCCAAAGTCTCCTCATCATAATCACTAGCGGACTCATACCCACCATCCTCAGTAGCAATCATAACATGCGGAGATTGGCATTCTCTCGCATAATGACCTCTTCCCTTACAACGACGACAAATAATATCATGTGTGTGCCCTGTTGATGCCATAGATGAAGAAGAGCTCTGGGCAGGCCCAGAAGGTGTACTCTTGGCAGATGGTGGTGGTGGTGCCTGTTTTCTTGTATCTCGATTGGAATTGGCGGCTGAAGTCAGTGGTGCCGTAGTAGGACGTGTGGGAGTAGAGGAGGCACGCGGTGTCCATGATGAAGATCGACCTGCAGAAAAATTAGTTCGCGCCAATGCCTGTCGATCCTGCACTTCACGTTCAGCTTTACAAGCAAGATGGAATAAACGAGTGATATTATTATACTCCTTATACTCTAGAATGGTCTGAATCTCTCTATTTAATCCACCCATGAAACGTGCAAGCATAGCTTCATTCTCCTCAACAATACCACATCTAATCATGCCAGTTTGTAATTCCTGATAATATTCTTCTACAGAATTTTTTCTTTGTCTTAAGCGCTGCAATTTTTGAAGTAATTCACGTTGATAATATGGTGGAACCCAACGAGTACGCATAGCAGTTTTCAAAGCAGCCCACGTAGCTGGAATAGGATATAATCTACAATGTTCAGACCACCATACACATGCAAAACTAGTGAAAGCACAAACAGCAGCAGCAACACGTCGTTCCTCGGGATATTGTAAACATGTAAAACGTTGTTCAGTTTCTAACTCCCAAGTAAGATATATATCAGGAACATATCTACCCTCGAATGGTGGAATATTCAATTTTAATTTAGGAAGATGGTCATGATCTCGTACCTGAAGTGGTGGTGCAGACCTACCATTGCGATTATTTGCATGTGGACGACCTGGTGCTGGTGGTTGCACGTAGTTATGATTTTGATCAACCTCATCCTCATAATCGCCCGCGTAATCATCCTCCTCCTCGGCACCAGCAGCAGCAGGAGCAGAAGCCAAAGAAGCATCAACAGTAGGTACAGCAGCACCAGAAGTTTGGCCATCCTCAAGAGGAACACTGATAGAGGCGAGGGTGTCCCGATCTTTCGATGAGATGATATCTATCGTTTTTGGTGGAGTAGACTTTGACGATCCGACTACGAACGTGCGAGGACGTCGCGCCTTAGCAATCGCTAAACCAACTCCGAGAGGTTATTGACCACGCCGGAGCACAATCAACCTGACCCCGAGGGTCTATCTCCTGCAAGCAAACGAAGAACAAGCAAGAAACTAAGATTTGCAATCTGGATATTGCGAATATAAGATGAAAGCTTTATTGATCGAGGTGGGGTTCTGTGACGTCTTGGTCTGGTCGTTGAACACAAACGAAGTACGCGAAGTTGCAGCTATGGCGAACTTTTAATCTAAACAAAACCCAAAGTCTAAACGGTGCCCTAAGGGCTGTATATATGGAGGAAGAGGAGGGGATTTCGTGGCCCTTGAAGGAGGGGTCCGAAACCAACCCTATCTCTTGTTTCCCCACACATACGGACTCTAAAAACAGCCTATACTCAAGTATTTCGAAATTACATGGGCCTGGCCCAATAATAAGGTGACGCAGCACCTATAACAGCCTCTGGACGAAATTTATGAAGTGACATCTTGTATATTTCGTCCAAGGCTTCCTGCACTCATTATGGTGGCTTCAAAGTCCTGAAATCATCACTTGTAACTCCGTTCTTGTTCCCCTTGTGCATGCCATCATCTCCATGCTTGAACTTGCTCCAAGGTTCCTCTTTCTTGTCCAAGCTAGGGCCTTCATTTGTAAGCAAAACAAATGTATCCAATTTAGGCAGCATCATATTCTCATGAACTTTAGAATCATTACCAAGAAACGAAAGTACCTGATAATTTAATTGGCGTGCGCGAGCTCTAGTAATTGGTCCAGTATGTATAGAAGCAGGGGCTGTGGGTGTAACAATGGTATTGATGTCCTCATCAATACTGATTGTTTCTACCATGGTGTACAGAATTTTTATCAAATTGCCATGGTCTACCAAGTAATAATGAACATGCTTGCATGGGTACCACATCACAATCAACATAATCAGCATATGTAGAGATACTAAAATGCACACGAACAGTACGTGTTACCTTAACCTTGCCGCTGTTGTTGAACCATTGGATATAGTAAGGATGTGGATGTGGTCTTGTGGTGAGAGATAGCTTCTCCACCATCTCCATGCTAGCCAAGTTGTTGCAGCTACCTCCATCTATGATGACGCGAACAGAACGTTCCTTCACAACTCCCTTTGTATGGAACAAATTATGCCTCTGATTTTGCTCAGCTTGTGTGACCTGCACACTCAAAACACGTTGAGCAACTAAACATTCATACCTGTCAGCGTCTTCAGGAGCCATGTATTGCGTCTCATGATCAGAATCATCTCCACCGTGTTCTTCACTTGTAATAAGAGCCAAAGTCTCCTCATCATAATCACTAGCGGACTCATACCCACCATCCTCAGTAGCAATCATAACACGCGGAGATTGGCATTCTCTCGCATAATGACCTCTTCCCTTACAACGACGACAAATAATATCATGTGTGTGCCGTGTTGATGCCATAGATGAAGAAGAGCTCTGGGCAGGCCCAGAAGGTGTACTCTTGGCAGATGGTGGTGGTGGTTCCTGTTTTCTTGTATCTCGGTTGGAATTGGCGGCTGAAGTCAGTGGTACCGCAGTAGGACGTGTGGGAGTAGAGGAGGCACGCGGTGTCCATGATGAAGATCGACCTGCAAAAAAATTAGTTCGCGCCAATGCCTGTCGATCCTGCACTTCACGTTCAGCTTTACAAGCAAGATGGAATAAACGAGTGATATTATTATACTCCTTATACTCTAGAATGGTCTGAATCTCTCTATTTAATCCACCCATGAAACGTGCAAGCATAGCTTCATTCTCCTCAACAATACCACATCTAATCATGCCAGTTTGTAATTCCTGATAATATTCTTCTACAGAATTTTTTCCTTGTCTTAAGCGCTGCAATTTTTGAAGTAATACACGTTGATAATATGGTGGAACCCAACGAGTATGCATAGCAGTTTTCAAAGCAGCCCACGTAGCTGGAATAGGATATAATCTACAATGTTCAGACCACCATACACACGCAAAACTAGTGAAAGCACAAACAGCAGCAGCAACACGTCGTTCCTCGGGATATTGTAAACATGTAAAACGTTGTTCAGTTTCTAACTCCCAAGTAAGATATATATCAGGAACATATCTACCCTCGAATGGTGGAATATTCAATTTTAATTTAGGAAGATGGTCATGATCTCGTACCTGAAGTGGTGGTGCAGGCCTACCATTGCGATTATTTGCATGTGGACGACCTGGTGCTGGTGGTTGCACGTAGTTATGATTTTGATCAACCTCATCCTCATAATCGCCCGCGTAATCAACCTCCTCCTCGGCACCAGCAACAGCAGGAGCAGGAGCCAAAGAAGCATCAACAGTAGGTACAGCAGCACCAGAAGTTTGGCCATCCTCAAGAGGAACACGCTTCGCTCGTCCGAACTGATTTGGAAGGGGGCGTTGTTGTTGTCGTTGCAGAGGTGCGACAGGTGCAGCCGGTGGTGGTTGGGGAAGACGCGTGAGCAATTCATTAAACTTGTTATCCAGCTTTGTCTCGAACGACTTCTCCATGCCATCTATCTTCTCCATGGCCTCTTCAAATCTGTTTAGCACATCTCCCACCTGGCCACTCATCATTTGCTGAAATTTATCATGCAACTCCTTGTTCGTCATGTTCTCCCAGTCAATCTCGTCGGCTTGTGATCCTTCCATGGTTAGCAGCAATAGAAACACACAAGAATATGATCCTACAGACTACTAGAAAGTGGTGGTGGTGTGGTGTGGTGTCACAAATCCGTCAAGCAAATCTCAAATTCTTACCAGTTCTTACCCAGCAGCAGGTGGTGATCGGCAACCTTTGTAGTCAAAACTCTCAGAGCTTGGACAGAGCGATTGCCAGGTGGTGTCAAACGCACGATGTAGATGTATGTGGAGCTGGGAAGGCTTATGATATGGTAGCAAAAAGGGTCAGCAATAATCAATTCAGAGATGCAATGTTGAATAAACTCTCAACGACGGTACTGTGCTGGTCCTAGGCTAGACCGTGCTAGAGACGCGAGCCTAGAACACTAACAAAAATCACGGCGCTGCACGTAAACAAGGGAGGAGCACACTCTGAATTTTTTTTCTTTTTTTTTTGCACTTTTTTTTTCCTCTTTTTTTTTGAAACTGGAACTATTTTTCTTCTGCGGGTAGCACGAAAATTGGGGAATCCGACTTGTTCACGACTCGTAGTATCGCGTGATCTGGAACTCTAAAATAAAGGAATAAATACTGGACTCGGACTAGGACTGGTGGCAGAGATGAATCTGGTGGAACTCGGACTGGTGATGGTATATGACGGTAGTATATGTGGGCTCGGATTGGTGGTGGTATATGGACTCGGATCGGTGGTGGTATATGGACTCGGATCGGTGGTGGTATATGGACTCAGAGAAATAGCAGATAAGCTGTGGTGGTATATGGTAGGGGCGATGATGATGGTGCGGCGGCGGCGTGACAACTTGTGAACAGAACTCGAAACTCTAAAGAACTAGACGCTAAGACCAGCAACTTGACACGACGATGCAACCGCAAATTCAACAAAGCAAAAACCCTAAAAAGATTATGCAAAGGCTCAGATTGGTTCGGATATGATGAACTAACCCTAATTTTTTTTTTGGCTTTTTCCTGGACTGTAGGTATGAAGAACAGACTCGATCTAAACTACGAAAAACTGTAAATCTCACCAAGCAACCTGGGAATCTGATACCACTTGATAGAGGCGAGGGTGTCCCGATCTTTCGATGAGATGATAGCTATCGTTTTTGGTGGAGTAGACTTTGACGATCCGACTACGAACGTGCGAGGACGTCGCGCCTTAGCAATCGCTAAACCAACTCCGAGAGGTTATTGACCACGCCGGAGCACAATCAACCTGACCACGAGGGTCTATCTCCTGCAAGCAAACGAAGAACAAGCAAGAAACTAAGATTTGCAATCTGGATATTGCGAATATAAGATGAAAGCTTTATTGATCAAGGTGGGGTTCTGTGACGTCTTGGTCTGGTCGTTGAACACAAACGAAGTACGCGAAGTTGCAGCTATGGCAAACTTTTAATCTAAACAAAACCCAAAGTCTAAACGGTGCCCTAAGGGCTGTATATATGGACGAAGAGGGGGGGGATTTCGTGGCCCTTGAAGGAGGGGTCCGAAACCAACCCTATCTCTTGTTTCCCCACACATACGGACTCTAAAAATAGCCTATACTCAAGTATTTCGAAATTACATGGGCCTGGCCCAATAATAAGGTGACGCAGCACCTATAATAGCCTCTGGACGAATTTTATGAAGTGGCATCTTGTATATTTCGTCCAAGGCTTCCTGCACTCCTTATGGTGGCTTCAAAGTCCTGAAATCATCACTTGTAACTCCGTTCTTGTTCCCCTTGCGCATGCCATCATCTCCATGCTTGAACTTGCTCCAAGGTTCCTCTTTCTTGTCCAAGCTAGGCCCTTCATTTGTAAGCAAAACAAATGTATCCAATTTAGGCAGCATCATATTCTCATGAACATTAGAATCATTACCAAGAAACGAAAGTACCTGATAATTTAATTGGCGTGCGCGAGCTCTAGTAATTGGTCCAGTATGTATAGCAGCAGGGGCTGTGGGTGTAACAATGGTATTGATGTCCTCATCACGGAGGGCAGGAGCCCCTCCGAGATTGGATCTCTCTCTCTGTTCTCTTCTATTTCGCGTTCCTGTTTTTTGGCTCTTCACCGTTTTTTAAATTCTCGGAGATCCGCAACTCCGATTAGCCTGAAATTTTTACACGATTTTCTTTCAGATATTATCTTTCTTGCGGGTAAAGAAGGGAATTAACTGACATATGAAGTGCCCACAAGCCACCAGGGCGCGACCACCCCCTGGCCTGGTGCCTTGTGGCCACCTCGGGCACCGTCTTGCGTTCATTCTTCTTCTAAAAAATCACATATATTCCAAAATAAATCTCTGTAAATTTTATCGCGTTTGGACTTCGTTTGATATGGACATTCTGTGAAACAAAAAACATGCAACAAACAGGAACTAGCACTGGGCACTGGATCAATATGTTAGTCCCAAAAAATAATATAAAATGTTGCCAAAAGTATATGAAAGTTGTAGAATATTGGCATGAAACAATAAAAAATTATAGATACGACAGAGATGTATCAGCATCCCAAAGCTTATTTCCTGCTCGTCCTCGAGTAGGTAAATGATAAAAAAGATAAATTTTTGATGTAGAATGCTACCTAGCATAATCTTGATCATGTAATCTAATCATGGAATGAATATTAAGATACGAGTGATTCAAAGCAATAGTCTATAATTTGACATAAAGACATCAATACTCAGGCATACCAACAAACAATCATGCCTTTCAGAATAAAAATGCTAAAGAACGCTCCCTACAAAATCATATAGTCTTGTCATGCTCCATCTTCTTGACACAAAGTATTTATCATGCACAGCCCCGACGACAAGCCGAGAAATTGGTTCATACCTTCTAACGCGCTTTAGCTTTTTCAATCCCACGCAATACATGAGGGCAAGCCAAGGATATAACACTATGGGTGGAATAGAATACGATGGTAGAGATTAATATGGAGAGGATAAAAAGGGAAGAAAGTCTCACATCGACGCGGCCAATCAACGGGCTATGGAGATGCCCATCAATTGATGTCAATGCGAGGAGTAGGGATTGCCATGCAATGGATGCACTAAGAGCCATCAATGTATGAAAGCTCAGTCTGGAAACTAAGTGGGTGTGCATCCAACTTGCTTGCTCATGAAGTCCTCGGGCATTTGGGGAAGCCCATCATCGGAATATACATGCGAAGTTCTATAATGAAAAAATCCAACTAGTATATGAAAGTGACAACATAGGAGACTCTCTATATGAAAAACATGGTTCTACTCTCAAGCACAAGTGTGGTAAAGGATAGTAATATTGCCCCTTCTCTCTTTTTCTCTCATTTTTTTGTTTTCTCTTTTTTTGTTGGGCTCTTTTTGGCATTTTTTCGTCCAGAGTCTCATCTTGACTTGTGGGGAATCATAGTTGCTACTTCTTGAGCTTGCATTGGTTTTTCCCTTGAAGAGGAAAGGGTGATGCAGCAAAGTAGAGATAAGTATTTTCCTCAGTTAGAGAACCAAGGTATCAATCCAGTAGGAGGTACAAGCAAGTCCCCAATCTACGCACCTACACAAATAATCAAACACTTGCACCCAACGCGATAAAGGGGTTGTCAATCCCTTCACGGTCAATTGCAAAGGTGAGATCTGATAGAGATAAGTATATAAGATTGCCAAAACGTAAAACAAAATAAAAGTAAATAAATTGCAGCAAGGTATTTTTGGTATTTTTGATATGTAGATGTGAAAACATATGATGGAAAATAGACCCGGGGGCCATAGATTTCACTAGAGGCTTCTCTCTTGAAGGAAAATAATATGGTGGGTGAACAAATTACTGTCGAGCAATTGATAGAAAAGCGCAAAGTTATGATGATATCCAAGGCAATGATTATGCATATAGGCATCACGTCCGTGTCAAGTAGACCGACTCCTGCCTCATCTACTACTATTACTCCACACATCGACCGCTATCCAGCATGCATCTAGAGTATTAAGTTCATAAAGAACGGAGTAATGCCTTAAGTAAGATGACATGATGTAGAGGAATAAACACAAGCAATATGATGAAAACCCTATCTTTTTATCCTCGATGGCAACAATACAATACGTGCCTCGCTACCCCTACTATGTCACTGGGTGAGGACACCGCAAGATTGAACCCAAAACTAAGCACCTCTCCGATTGCAAGAAATACCAATCTAGTTTGCCAAACCAAACCGATAATTCGAAGAGAAATACAAAGATATGAAATCATGCATAAAAGAATTCAGAGAAGATTCAAATAATATTCATAGATAATGATGAGGACATCAATACCATTGTTACACCAACAGCCCCTGCTGCTATACATACTGGACCAATTACTAGAGCTCGCGCACGCCAATTAAATTATCAGGTACTTTCGTTTCTTGGTAATGATTCTAATGTTCATGAGAATATGATGCTGCCTAAATTGGATACATTTGTTTTGCTTACAAATGAAGGGCCTAGCTTGGACAAGAAAGAGGAACCTTGGAGCAAGTTCAAGCATGGAGATGATGGCATGCGCAAGGGGAACAAGAACGGAGTTACAAGTGATGATTTCAGGACTTTGAAGCCACCATAAGGAGTGCAGGAAGCCTTGGACGAAATATACAAGATGCCACTTCATAAAATTCGTCCAGAGGCTATTATAGGTGCTGCGTCACCTTATTATTGGGCCAGGCCCATGTAATTTCGAAATACTTGAGTATAGGCTATTTTTAGAGTCCGTATGTGTGGGGAAACAAGAGATAGGGTTGGTTTCGGACCCCTCCTTCAAGGGCCACGAAATCCCCCCCTCTTCCTCCATATATACAGCCCTTAGGGCACCGTTTAGACTTTGGGTTTTGTTTAGATTAAAAGTTCGCCATAGCTGCAACTTCGCGTACTTCGTTTGTGTTCAACAACCAGACCAAGACGTCACAGAACCTGATAGAGGCGGGGGTGTCCCGATCTTTCGATGAGATGATAGCTATCGATTTGGTGGAGTCAACTTTGATGATCCGACTACAAACGTGCACGACGTTGCGCCTTAGCAATCGCTAAACCAATCTCCCGAGGTTACTGACGATGCTGAAAGCACGATCAGCCTGACCACGAAGGTCTATTCCTGCACGCAATCAAAGAACAAGCAAGAATATGATAATGCAATCTGAATATTGCGAATATAGATGAAGTATTGATAAAGGTGGGGATCCGAAAGCGGTCTTGGTCTGGTCGTTGGACACAAACGAAGTACACGAAGTTGCAATGGCTAACTTTTAACTAAACAAATCCCAAAGTCTAAACGGTGCCCTAAGGGCTGTATATATGGAGGAAGAGGAGGGGATTTCGTGGCCCTTGAAGGAGGGGTCCGAAACCAACCCTATCTCTTGTTTCCCCACACATACGGACTCTAAAAACAGCCTATACTCAAGTATTTCGAAATTACATGGGCCTGGCCCAATAATAAGGTGACGCAGCACCTATAATAGCCTCTGGACGAAATTTATGAAGTGACATCTTGTATATTTCGTCCAAGGCTTCCTGCACTCATTATGGTGGCTTCAAAGTCCTGAAATCATCACTTGTAACTCCGTTGTTCCCCTTGTGCATGCCATCATCTCCATGCTTGAACTTGCTCCAAGGTTCCTCTTTCTTGTCCAAGCTAGGCCCTTCATTTGTAAGCAAAACAAATGTATCCAATTTAGGCAGCATCATATTCTCATGAACTTTAGAATCATTACCAAGAAACGAAAGTACCTGATATTTTAATTGACGTGTGCGAGCTCTAGTAATTGGTCCAGTATGTATAGAAGCAGGGGCTGTGGGTGTAACAATGGTATTGATGTCCTCATCATCCTCCCCTTCTTGAAATGAAGTCGTCCTCGACGGAAGCTCATCTTCCTCACCCAAATAAGGCTTCAGATCTGCAATGTTAAAAGTGGGACTAACCCCAAAATCTGCAGGCAGCTCAAGTTTATATGCATTATCATTTATTTTCTCTAACACCTTAAAAGGACCATCAGCACGTGGCATTAGCTTTGATTTGCGCAAATCAGGAAATCTATCCTTACGCAAATGTAACCAAACAAGATCTCCAGGTGCAAACACAACATGTTTTCTACCCTTATCTCCAGCAAGTTTATATTTAGCATTCATACGCTCAATGTTCTCCTTAGTTAACTCATGCATTTTTAAGATCAATTCAGCACGTTGTTTAGCATGAAAATTAACCTTCTCCGAAGATGGAAGAGGCAACAAATCAATTGGTGCACGAGGAAGGAAACCATACACAATTTCAAAAGGACACATCTTAGTAGTAGAATGCAATGAACGATTATAAGCAAATTCAATATGAGGCAAGCATTCTTCCCACATTTTCTTGTTATTCTTCAAAACAGCCCTAAGCATAGTAGACAATGTTCTATTGACTACTTCAGTTTGTCCATCAGTTTGGGGGTGACATGTAGTACTAAAAAGCAGTTTAGTCCCCAAGTTAGCCCATAAACATCTCCAAAAGTGGCTAAGAAATTTAGTATCACGATCTGAAACAATAGTATTTGGCACACCATGCAAGCGTATAATTTCACGAAAGAACAAATCAGCAACATTAACAGCATCATCGCTTTTATGACATGGTATAAAGTGTGCCATTTTCGAGAACCTATCCACGACAACAAATATGCTATCCCTCCCCTTCTTTGTTCGAGGTAAACCTAAAACAAAGTCCATAGATATATCCTCCCAAGGAACACTAGGTACAGGCAAAGGCATATATAAACCATGAGGATTGAGTCGTGACTTAGCTTTTTGACATGTAGTGCAGCGAGCAACAAAACGCTCAACATCCCGTCTCATCTTTGGCCAAAAGAAATGTGTAGCAAGTATATCCTCCGTCTTCTTCACGCCAAAGTGTCCCATTAATCCTCCTCCATGCGCCTCCTGCAACAACAAAAGACGAACGGAGCTAGCTGGAATGCATAGCTTGTTAGCACGAAACTCAAATCCATCGTTAACGACGAACTTGTTCCATGTTCTCCCTTCCTTACAATTCTGCAATACATCTTTAAATTCAGCATCATGCACATATTGATCTTTGATGGTCTCCAAACCAAATATTTTAAAGTCAAGTTGTGAAAGCATAGTATAACGACGAGACAATGCATCAGCAATAACATTTTCTTTACCCTTCTTGTGTTTAATGACATAAGGGAAAGTCTCAATAAATTCAACCCATTTAGCATGTCTACGGTTCAGTTTTGCTTGACTTTTAATGTGTTTCAAAGATTCATGATCAGAATGTATAACAAATTCTTTGGGCCATAAATAATGTTGCCATGTTTCTAAGGTCCGAACAAGAGCATATAATTCTTTATCATAAGTAGAATAGTTCAGACTAGGCCCACTCAATTTTTCAGAAAAGTATGCAACAGGTTTGCCATCTTGTTATAAAACACCTCCTAATCCAATTCCACTAGCATCACATTCAAGCTCAAAAGTCTTATTAAAATCAGGAAGTTGGAGTAAAGGAGCATGTGTCAACTTATCTTTCAATACCGTGAAGGCTTCTTCCTGTGAGGTACCCCAAACAAAAGGCACATCCTTCTTTGTAAGCTCATTGAGAGGTGCAGCAATGGTGCTGAAATCTCTCACAAAACGCCTATAGAAACCAGCGAGTCCAAGAAAACTCCTCACTTGAGTGACCGTTTTGGGCTGTGGCCAACTCTCAATAGCTTCAATCTTGGCTTTATCAACTTCAATTCCCTGTGGAGTAACAACATAGCCAAGAAAAGATACTCGGTCGGTGCAAAAGTGATAGAGGCGAGGGTGTCCCGATCTTTCGATGAGATGATAGCTATCATTTTTGGTGGAGTAGACTTTGACGATCCGACTACGAACGTGCGAGGACGTCGCGCCTTAGCAATCGCTAAACCAACTCTGAGAGGTTACTGACCACGCCGGAGCACAATCAACCTGACCACGAGGGTCTATCTCCTGCAAGCAAACGAAGAACAAGCAAGAAACTAAGATTTGCAATCTGGATATTGCGAATATAAGATGAAAGCTTTATTGATCAAGGTGGGGTTCTGTGACGTCTTGGTCTGGTCGTTGAACACAAACGAAGTACGCGAAGTTGCAGCTATGGCGAACTTTTAATCTAAACAAAACCCAAAGTCTAAACGGTGCCCTAAGGGCTGTATATATGGAGGAAGAGGAGGGAATTTCGTGGCCCTTGAAGGAGGGGTCCGAAACCAACCCTATCTCTTGTTTCCCCACACATACGGACTCTAAAAACAGCCTATACTCAAGTATTTCGAAATTACATGGGCCTGGCCCAATAATAAGGTGACGCAGCACCTATAATAGCCTCTGGACGAAATTTATGAAGTGGCATCTTGTATATTTCGTCCAAGGCTTCCTGCACTCCTTATGGTGGCTTCAAAGTCCTGAAATCATCACTTGTAACTCCGTTCTTGTTCCCCTTGCGCATGCCATCATCTCCATGCTTGAACTTGCTCCAAGGTTCCTCTTTCTTGTCCAAGCTAGGCCCTTCATTTGTAAGCAAAACAAATGTATCCAATTTAGGCAGCATCATATTCTCATGAACATTAGAATCATTACCAAGAAACGAAAGTACCTGATAATTTAATTGGCGTGCGCGAGCTCTAGTAATTGGTCCAGTATGTATAGCAGCAGGGGCTGTGGGTGTAACAATGGTATTGATGTCCTCATCACGGAGGGCAGGAGCCCCTCCGAGATTGGATCTCTCTCTCTCTGTTCTCTTCTATTTCGCGTTCCTGTTTTTTGGCTCTTCACCGTTTTTTAAATTCTCGGAGATCCGCAACTCCGATTAGCCTGAAATTTTTACACGATTTTCTTTCAGATATTATCTTTCTTGCGGGGAAAGAAGGGAATTAACTGACATATGAAGTGCCCACAAGCCACCAGGGCGCGACCACCCCCTGGCCTGGTGCCTTGTGGCCACCTCGGGCACCGTCTTGCGTTCATTCTTCTTCTAAAAAATCACATATATTCCAAAATAAATCTCTGTAAATTTTATCGCGTTTGGACTTCGTTTGATATGGACATTCTATGAAACAAAAAACATGCAACAAACAGGAACTAGCACTGGGCACTGGATCAATATGTTAGTCCCAAAAAATAATATAAAATGTTGCCAAAAGTATATGAAAGTTGTAGAATATTGGCATGAAACAATAAAAAATTATAGATACGACAGAGATGTATCAGCATCCCAAAGCTTATTTCCTGCTCGTCCTCGAGTAGGTAAATGATAAAAAAGATAAATTTTTGATGTAGAATGCTACCTAGCATAATCTTGATCATGTAATCTAATCATGGAATGAATATTAAGATACGAGTGATTCAAAGCAATAGTCTATAATTTGACATAAAGACATCAATACTCAGGCATACCAACAAACAATCATGCCTTTCAGAATAAAAATGCTAAAGAACGCTCCCTACAAAATCATATAGTCTTGTCATGCTCCATCTTCTTGACACAAAGTATTTATCATGCACAGCCCCGACGACAAGCCGAGAAATTGGTTCATACCTTCTAACGCGCTTTAGCTTTTTCAATCCCACGCAATACATGAGGGCAAGCAAAGGATATAACACTATGGGTGGAATAGAATACGATGGTAGAGATTAATATGGAGAGGATAAAAAGGGAAGAAAGTCTCGCATCGACGCGGCCAATCAACGGGCTATGGAGATGCCCATCAATTGATGTCAATGCGAGGAGTAGGGATTGCCATGCAATGGATGCACTAAGAGCCATCAATGTATGAAAGCTCAGTCTGGAAACTAAGTGGGTGTGCATCCAACTTGCTTGCTCATGAAGTCCTCGGGCATTTGGGGAAGCCCATCATCGGAATATACATGCGAAGTTCTATAATGAAAAAATCCAACTAGTATATGAAAGTGACAACATAGGAGACTCTCTATATGAAAAACATGGTTCTACTCTCAAGCACAAGTGTGGTAAAGGATAGTAATATTGCCCCTTCACTCTTTTTCTCTCATTTTTTGGTTTCTCTTTTTTTGTTGGGCTCTTTTTGGCATTTTTTTCGTCCAGAGTCTCGTCTTGACTTGTGGGGGAATCATAGTTGCTACTTCTTGAGCTTGCATTGGCATCACATTCTAATCCAATTCCACTAGCATCACATTCAAGCTCAAAAGTCTTATTAAAATCAGGAAGTTGGAGTAAAGGAGCATGTGTTAACTTATCTTTCAACACCGTGAAGGCTTCTTCCTGTGCGGTACCCCAAACAAAAGGCACATCCTTCTTTGTAAGCTCGTTGAGAGGTGCAGCAATGGTACTGAAATCTCTCACAAAACGCCTATAGAAACCAGCGAGGCCAAGGAAACTCCTCACTTGTGTGACCGTTTTGGGCTGCGGCCAACTCTCAATAGCTTCAATCTTGGCTTTATCAACTTCAATTCCCTGTGGAGTAACAACATAGCCAAGAAAAGATACTCGGTCGGTGCAAAAGGTGCACTTCCCAAGGTTACCAAACAAACGTGCATCACGTTGAGCAATAAAAACAGCACGTAAATGTTCCAAATGTTCCTCCAAAGATCTGCTATAAATCAATATATCATCAAAGTAAACTACCACAAATCGTCCAATGAAAGCACGTAAAACTTCGTTCATTAATCTCATGAAAGTACTAGGTGCATTAGTTAACCCAAAAGGCATGACTAACCACTCATATAAACCGAACTTAGTTTTAAATGCTGTTTTCCATTCATCTCCCAATTTCATACGAATTTGATGGTATCCACTACGCAAATCAACTTTGGAGAATATTGTAGAGCCACTCAATTCATCAAGCATATCATCTAGCCTAGGAATAGGATGACGATAACGAATAGTAATATTATTAATGCCTCTACAATCAACACACATACGCGACGTACCATCCTTTTTTGGCACTAGTATAATAGGAACAGCACAAGGACTAAGAGATTCGCGTATATAACCTTTGTCGAGCAGCTCCTGTACTTGACGCATAATCTCCTTTGTCTCCTCTGGATTGGTACGGTATGGCGCACGGTTTGGCGACGAAGCACCGGGAATTAAGTCAATCTGATGCTCAATCCCGCGAATAGGTGGTAATCCCGGTGGCACGTCTTGTGGAAAGACGTCAGCGAACTCCTGCAAAATGTTAGTGACCGCAGGAGGCAAAGAGGAAGGCACGTCCTCGAATGAAAATAACGCCTCTTTGCACACAAAAGCATAGCAAACAGAATTGCTGAAATCTAGCTCATCAATATCAGATTTGGTGGCAAGTAAGCATGCACTTTTCAATTTAATTTCAGAAGCAACACTAGATGGTTTATTATTAGGCTTCATTTGTTGCTCAAATTCTTTTGCCACAATCTGATTTTCACTCTTATTTTTCTCCTGCTTTGCTTTACTAGCTCTATTAATATCATCTTTCAAAATAGAATCAGGAGTCATAGGAAGCAAAGTAATATGTTTATCCTTATGAACAAGAGTGTACTGATTGTTTCTACCATGGTGTACAGAATTTTTATCAAATTGCCATGGTCTACCAAGTAATAATGAACATGCTTGCATGGGTACCACATCACAATCAACATAATCAGCTTATGTAGAGATACTAAAATGCACACGAACAGTACGTGTTACCTTAACCTTGCCGCTGTTGTTGAACCATTGGATATAGTAAGGATGTGGATGTGGTCTTGTGGTGAGAGATAGCTTCTCCACCATCTCTGATAGAGGCGAGGGTGTCCCGATCTTTCGATGAGATGATAGCTATCGTTTTTGGTGGAGTAGACTTTGACGATCCGACTACGAACGTGCGAGGACGTCGCGCCTTAGCAATCGCTAAACCAACTCCGAGAGGTTATTGACCACGCCGGAGCACAATCAACCTGACCACGAGGGTCTATCTCCTGCAAGCAAACGAAGAACAAGCAAGAAACTAAGATTTGCAATCTGGATATTGCGAATATAAGATGAAAGCTTTATTGATCAAGGTGGGGTTCTGTGACGTCTTGGTCTGGTTGTTGAACACAAACGAAGTACGCGAAGTTGCAGCTATGGCGAACTTTTAATCTAAACAAAACCCAAAGTCTAAACGGTGCCCTAAGGGCTGTATATATGGAGGAAGAGGGGGGGATTTCGTGGCCCTTGAAGGAGGGGTCCGAAACCAACCCTATCTCTTGTTTCCCCCACACATACGGACTCTAAAAATAGTCTATACTCAAGTATTTCGAAATTACATGGGCCTGGCCCAATAATAAGGTGACGCAGCACCTATAATAGCCTCTGGACGAAATTTATGAAGTGGCATCTTGTATATTTCGTCCAAGGCTTCCTGCACTCCTTATGGTGGCTTCAAAGCCCTGAAATCATCACTTGTAACTCCGTTCTTGTTCCCCTTGCGCATGCCATCATCTCCATGCTTGAACTTGCTCCAAGGTTCCTCTTTCTTGTCCAAGCTAGGCCCTTCATTTGTAAGCAAAACAAATGTATCCAATTTAGGCAGCATCATATTCTCATGAACATTAGAATCATTAACAAGAAACGAAAGTACCTGATAATTTAATTGGCGTGCGCGAGCTCTAGTAATTGGTCCAGTATGTATAGCAGCAGGGGCTGTGGGTGTAACAATGGTATTGATGTCCTCATCATCCTCCCCTTCTTGAAATGAAGTCGTCCTCGACGGAAGCTCATCTTCCTCACCCAAATAAGGCTTCAAATCTGCAATGTTAAAAGTGGGACTAACCCCAAAATCTGCAGGCAGCTCAAGTTTATATGCGTTATCATTTATTTTCTCTAACACCTTAAAAGGACCATCAGCACGTGGCATTAGCTTTGATTTGCGCAAATCAGGAAATCTATCCTTACGCAAATGTAACCAAACAAGATCTCCAGGTGCAAACACAACATGTTTTCTACCCTTCTTTACAATTCTGCAATACATCTTTAAATTCAGCATCATGCACATATTGATCTTTGATGGTCTCCAAACCAAATATTTTAAAGTCAAGTTGTGAAAGCATAGTATAACGACGAGACAATGCATCAGCAATAACATTTTCTTTACCCTTCTTGTGTTTAATGACATAAGGGAAAGTCTCAATGAATTCAACCCATTTAGCATGTCTACGGTTCAGTTTGGCTTGACTTTTAATATGTTTCAAAGATTCATGATCAGAATGAATAACAAATTCTTTGGGCCATAAATAATGTTGCCATGTTTCCAAAGTCCGAACAAGAGCATATAATTCCTTATCATAAGTAGAGTAATTCAGACTAGGCCCACTCAATTTTTCAGAAAAGTATGCAACAGGTTTGCCATCTTGTAATAACATACCTCCTAATCCAATTCCACTAGCATCACATTCAAGCTCAAAAGTCTTATTAAAATCAGGAAGTTGGAGTAAAGGAGCATGTGTTAACTTATCTTTCAACACCGTGAAGGCTTCTTCCTGTGCGGTACCCCAAACAAAAGGCACATCCTTCTTTGTAAGCTCGTTGAGAGGTGCAGCAATGGTACTGAAATCTCTCACAAAACGCCTATAGAAACCAGCGAGGCCAAGGAAACTCCTCACTTGTGTGACCGTTTTGGGCTGCGGCCAACTCTCAATAGCTTCAATCTTGGCTTTATCAACTTCAATTCCCTGTGGAGTAACAACATAGCCAAGAAAAGATACTCGGTCGGTGCAAAAGGTGCACTTCCCAAGGTTACCAAACAAACGTGCATCACGTAGAGCAATAAAAACAACACGTAAATGTTCCAAATGTTCCTCCAAAGATCTGCTATAAATCAGTATATCATCAAAATAGACTACCACAAATCGTCCAATGAAAGCACGTAAAACTTCGTTCATTAATCTCATGAAAGTACTAGGTGCATTAGTTAACCCAAAAGGCATGACTAACCACTCATATAATCCAAACTTTGTTTTAAATGCTGTTTTCCATTCATCCCCCAATTTCATACGAATTTGATGGTATCCACTACGCAAATCAACTTTGGAGAATATTGTAGAGCCACTCAATTCATCAAGCATATCATCTAGTCTAGGAATAGGATGACGATAACGAATAGTAATATTATTAATGCCTCTACAATCAACACACATACGCGATGTACCATCCTTTTTCGGCACAAGAATAATAGGAACAGCACAAGGACTAAGGGATTCGCGTATATAACCTTTGTCGAGCAACTCCTGTACTTGACGCATAATCTCCTTCGTCTCCTCTGGATTGGTACGGTATGGCGCACGGTTTGGCAACGAAGCACCGGGAATTAAGTCAATCTGATGCTCAATCCCGCGAATAGGTGGTAATCCCGGTGGCACGTCTTGTGGGAAGACGTCAGCGAACTCCTGCAAAATGTTAGTGACCGCAGGAGGCAAAGAGGAAGGCACGTCCTCGAATGAAAATAACGCCTCTTTGCACACAAAAGCATAGCAAACAGAATTGCTGAAATCTAGATCATCAATATCAGATTTGGTGGCAAGTAAGCATGCACTTTTCAATTTAATTTCAGAAGCAACACTAGATGGTTTATTATTAGGCTTCATTTGTTGCTCAAATTCTTTTGCCACAATCTGATTTTCACTCTTATTTTTCTCCTGTTTTGCTTTACTAGCTCTATTAATATCATCTTTCAAAATAGAATCAGGAGTCATAGGAAGCAAAGTAATATGTTTATCCTTATGAACAAGAGTATACTGATTGTTTCTACCATGGTGTACAGAATTTTTATCAAATTGCCATGGTCTACCAAGTAATAATGAACATGCTTGCATGAGTACCACATCACAATCAACATAATCAGCATATGTAGAGATACTAAAATGCACACGAACTGTACGTGTTACCTTAACCTTGCCGCTGTTGTTGAACCATTGGATATAGTAAGGATGTGGATGTGGTCTTGTGGTGAGAGATAGCTTCTCCACCATCTCCATGCTAGCCAAGTTGTTGCAGCTCCCTCCATCTATGATGACGCGAACAGAACGTTCCTTCACAACTCCCTTTGTATGGAACAAATTATGCCTCTGATTTTGCTCAGCTTGTGTGACCTGCACACTCAAAACACGTTGAGCAACTAAACATTCATACCTGTCAGCGTCTTCAGGAGCCATGTATTGCGTCTCATGATCAGAATCATCTCCACCGTGTTCTTCACTTGTAATAAGAGCCAAAGTCTCCTCATCATAGTCACTAGCGGACTCATACCCACCATCCTCAGTAGCTATCATAACACGCGGAGATTGGCATTCTCTCGCATAATGACCTCTTCCCTTACAACGACGACAAATAATATCATGTGTGTGCCCTGTTGATGCCATAGATGAAGAAGAGCTCTGGGCAGGCCCAGAAGGTGTACTCTTGGCAGATGGTGGTGGTGGTGCCTGTTTTCTTATATCTCGGTTGGAATTGGCGGCTGAAGGCAGTGGTGCCGCAGTTGGACGTGTGGGAGTAGAGGAGGCACGCGGTGTCCATGATGAAGATCGACCTGCAGAAAAATTAGTTCGCGCCAATGCCTGTCGATCCTGCACTTCACGTTCAGCTTTACAAGCAAGATGGAATAAACGAGTGATATTATTATACTCCTTATACTCTAGAATGGTCTGAATCTCTCTATTTAATCCACCCATGAAACGTGCAAGCATAGCTTCATTCTCCTCAACAATACCACATCTAATCATGCCAGTTTGTAATTCCTGATAATATTCTTCTACAGAATTTTTTCCTTGTCTTAAGCGCTGCAATTTTTGAAGTAATTCACGTTGATAATATGGTGGAACCTAACGAGTACGCATAGCAGTTTTCAAAGCAGCCCACGTAGCTGGAATAGGATATAATCTACAATGTTCAGACCACCATACACATGCAAAACTAGTGAAAGCACAAACAGCAGCAGCAACATGTCGTTCCTCGGGATATTGTAAACATGTAAAACGTTGTTCAGTTTCTAACTCCCAAGTAAGATATATATCAGGAACATATCTACCCTCGAATGGTGGAATATTCAATTTTAATTTAGGAAGATGGTCATGATCTCGTACCTGAAGTGGTGGTGCAGACCTACCATTGCGATTATTTGCATGTGGACGACCTGGTGCTGGTGGTTGCACGTAGTTATGATTTTGATCAACCTCATCCTCATAATCGCCCGCGTAATCATCCTCCTCCTCGGCACCAGTAGCAGTAGGAGCAGAAGCCAAAGAAGCATCAACAGTAGGTACAGCAGCACCAGAAGTTTGGCCATCCTCAAGAGGAACACGCTTCGCTCGTCCGAACTGATTTGGAAGGGGGCGTTGTTGTTGTCGTTGCAGAGGTGCGACAGGTGCAGCCGGTGGTGGTTGGGGAAGACGCGTGAGCAATTCATTAAACTTGTTATCCAGCTTTGTCTCGAACGACTTCTCCATGCCATCTATCTTCTCCATGGCCTCTTCAAATCTGTTTAGCACATCTCCCACCTGGCCACTCATCATTTGCTGAAATTTATCATGCAACTCCTTGTTCGTCATGTTCTCCCAGTCAATCTCGTCGGCTTGTGATCCTGCCATGGTTAGCAGCAATAGAAACACACAAGAATATGATCCTACAGACTACTAGAAAGTGGTGGTGGTGTGGTGTGGTGTCACAAATCCGTCAAGCTAATCTCAAATTCTTACCAGTTCTTACCCAGCAGCAGGTGGTGATCGGCAACCTTTGTAGTCAAAACTCTCAGAGCTTGGACAGAGCGATTGCCAGGTGGTGTCAAACGCACGATGTAGATGTATGTGGAGCTGGGAAGGCTTATGATATGGTAGCAAAAAGGGTCAGCAATAATCAATTCAGAGATGCAATGTTGAATAAACTCTCAACGACGGTACTGTGCTGGTCCTAGGCTAGACCGTGCTAGAGACGCGAGCCTAGAACACTAACAAAAATCACGGCGCTGCACGTAAACAAGGGAGGAGCACACTCTGAATTTTTTTCTTTTTTTTTTTGCTCCGCAACAATTTTTTTTCGAAAAAGTCTACAAATGGTCTAAAAACTGCCTAGCCAGAATTTTCCAGACTTAGTTTTTTTTTTTTGAAACTGGAACTATTTTTCTTCTGCGGGTAGCACGAAAATTGGGGAATCCGACTTGTTCACGACTCGTAGTATCGCGTGATCTGGAACTCTAAAATAAAGGAATAAATACTGGACTCGGACTAGGACTGGTGGCAGAGATGAATCTGGTGGAACTCGGACTGGTGATGGTATATGACTGTAGTATATGTGGGCTCGGATTGGTGGTGGTATATGGACTCGGATCGGTGGTGGTATATGGACTCAGAGAAATAGCAGATAAGCTGTGGTGGTATATGGTAGGGGCGATGATGATGGTGCGGCGGCGGCGTGACAACTTGTGAACAGAACTCGAAACTCTAAAGAACTAGACGCTAAGACCAGCAACTTGACACGACGATGCAACCGCAAATTCAACAAAGCAAAAACCCTAAAAAGATTATGCAAAGGCTCAGATTGGTTCGGATATGATGAACTAACCCTAAATTTTTTTTTTGGCTTTTTCCTGGACTGTAGGTATGAAGAACAGACTCGATCTAAACTACGAAAAACTGTAAATCTCACCGAGCAACCTGGGAATCTGATACCACTTGATAGAGGCGGGGGTGTCCCGATCTTTCGATGAGATGATAGCTATCGATTTGGTGGAGTCGACTTTGATGATCCGACTACAAACGTGCACGACGTTGCGCCTTAGCAATCGCTAAACCAATCTCCCGAGGTTACTGACGATGCTGAAAGCACGATCAGCCTGACCACGAAGGTCTATTCCTGCACGCAATCAAAGAACAAGCAAGAATATGATAATGCAATCTGAATATTGCGAATATAGATGAAGTATTGATAAAGGTGGGAATCCGAAAGCGGTCTTGGTCTGGTCGTTGGACACAAACGAAGTACACGAAGTTGCAATGGCTAACTTTTAACTAAACAAATCCCAAAGTCTAAACGGTGCCCTAAGGGCTGTATATATGGAGGAAGAGGAGGGGATTTCGTGGCCCTTGAAGGAGGGGTCCGAAACCAACCCTATCTCTTGTTTCCCCACACATACGGACTCTAAAAACAGCCTATACTCAAGTATTTCGAAATTACATGGGCCTGGCCCAATAATAAGGTGACGCAGCACCTATAATAGCCTCTGGACGAAATTTATGAAGTGACATCTTGTATATTTCGTCCAAGGCTTCCTGCACTCATTATGGTGGCTTCAAAGTCCTGAAATCATCACTTGTAACTCCGTTCTTGTTCCCCTTGTGCATGCCATCATCTCCATGCTTGAACTTGCTCCAAGGTTCCTCTTTCTTGTCCAAGCTAGGCCCTTCATTTGTAAGCAAAACAAATGTATCCAATTTAGGCAGCATCATATTCTCATGAACTTTAGAATCATTACCAAGAAACGAAAGTACCTGATATTTTAATTGACGTGCGCGAGCTCTAGTAATTGGTCCAGTATGTATAGAAGCAGGGGCTGTGGGTGTAACAATGGTATTGATGTCCTCATCAGAACCCCACCTCGATCAATAAAGCTTTCATCTTATATTCGCAATATCCAGATTGCAAATCTTAGTTTCTTGCTTGTTCTTCGTTTGCTTCCAGGAGATAGACCCTCGGGGTCAGGTTGATTGTGCTCCGGCGTGGTCAATAACCTCTCGGAGTTGGTTTAGCGATTGCTAAGGCGCGACGTCCTCGCACGTTCGTAGTCGGATCGTCAAAAGTCTACTCCACCAAAAATGATAGATATCATCTCATCGAAAGATCGGGACACCCTCGCCTCTATCAAGAGGCCAACCTGAAGTTGTTGGGAATCTCAGCCGCTCGTATATAACGGCTGAAGCATTCGGGACCTGATGGTATGGAACCACTCGGCACGTCATGCTCTTGGCCCTCCCGCAAGGCCCGGCCTCTATCGACCAAGTTCTGAGCGAGAACGGATCTCTCGTTGAATAGCGGGTCTCGAGCGTCCCTCGACGGATGAGTAGGACTCGACCTGCAGTCACCATCGTGCGTCTGCCTGTCATCGTAGGGCTAGCGCCCGTACGCTATGTCCCGGGGTGGAGGCATCCGTGCATGATCGTAGTCATCGTTTCGCCAGGGCGACGCAACTCGATCACATCTCCGATCTTCGTGATGGTCTCTGGAGGAGGAAGTAGCTCGACGCCTGCCAGAGCCGATTGGCCTATGAGCTGACTGGACGGTCTCCGCATGCACGGATGCGCTATGGATCCGGTCTCTAGACTGGGACACCGCCACATTCTACGAGAGTGTTGTTTTAAGAAGTGCTTGGATCTGACGAATCCTTTCTCCGGCAGAAGAGCCGGAGGGCTGAATGGAATCCACGATCCGAGTGGCGGCTGCTAGATTTTGCAATGGAGTACTAAGAACTTGATACTTACGAGGCTGGTCACTCGAATAGAGCCGACGCTTTGTGCCGACTGGAGCTGGGTTGACGGCACTTGCGTTCATCCAGCTCCCTCTGAAGCCGTTCGAGGCGATCGCACTCGGCCAAAGTAGCCAGGCGAGTCGACTCCATGGCTAGTGCCTCGGGAGTCATTCCAGTGATGGGAGTGTTTAGGAGCTGATCGTTCCGGCGACGGAGCTTGTCCCGCTGCTCCCAAGTGAGAGCTTGAGGCACATACGACTCGTGCCCCGGGAAGCCGCCGTTGTTGCTGCCATGGGATGCACCCGCGTGATCGTTTTTGGGCTCCGGGTAGCCCAGGGGTACGCGGTGCTTAGAGTTATCCGCCATAAGAACTTCAGCGGTTGACTCGATGCTCTCGGACTCGGACTCCTCTGAGGAATCGCCAAGTGATCCGTCTAAGAGGTTGAGGGCGGGCTCGTTGAACTCGATAGCCGCCACTTGTTCCACTGCTGCCTGAGTGGCGACAACGTGCTTGATCCAACGCTGCAGCCGTGAACGCCCAGAGCGCTTGCGACGGCGCACAACGGTGGGATGGACAACCACTCAGTACGGAGCCGAGGGCTGTCCGAGAAGGACTCCGTAGGAAGAAGCTCCAAAGTGCGTCGCGCCACGGGTGGGCAACGCCTCCATGTCTAGCCGGGCTTCGTGTTGCCATGCCGAGTCGTCGGTGATGAAGGAGATCGTCCCGAAGCGGATTTTGCCGCCGACTGACATGATGATGAAGAAATCCACCTACACCGTGAAGTTTTGCTAGACGCCTCGCCCCACAATGGGCGCCAACTGTTGGGGTTATGATACTGACAATGAGTACTAGGGGTACGAATAAGGGGCAGAGCCTAGCTACGGCGTAGGTGTAACACACGGTGTTTAACGAGTTCAAGCCCCTCACTCGGTGGAGGTAAAAGCCCTACGTCTCATGCCCTAAGGCTTGCTTTGATTTGATAGATAGGATTACACAGTTGAACGTGCCCGGCTATGGAGAGGGGTGCGACTTATATAGAGTGCGCCGCAGCCCCATGTCTCCCACGCCGCCGTGGCAATTAATGCCATTGAATGAGGCAGTTACTAGTGTAATGAGCCTATACTACAGTAGTTACAGGTAACGGTAGTTATAACTCTATTTAGTGGATGACTTAGGATCCCTTGACCATTGCAGCTCCCACAATGCGTTCTTGCCCTGTACGTCCGAGTGGTCGATCGTCCGCCGAGTGACGTGTGGTTGTCCGAGTGCTGTAGAGCCGTCCGAGTGATCCTCCTAAAGTATGCATCCGAATGCTGGCATGGTCCAGGAACCTACCTATGATGGTGATGGGCCCCATGTTGGTCCCAAATGACGGGTCCTTGACCCTACCTATAATAGGTGACCACATCACGCCCTGGGAGGACGCCCTAGTACCTTGTGGGTCCCTCGGGGCTCAGTCTGACCTAGTTCCACCTTTATAAATTCTCTTAAATCGGGAAACCAACAGAGAGCCACCCAAAATACTTTTTCCGTTGCCGCAAGTTTCTGTTCTTCGAGATCCAATCTGGAGGCCCTTTCCGGTACTTTGCCGAAGGGGGAATCGATCATGGAGGTCTTCTACATCAACCTTGCTGCCCTTTGGTGATGTGTGAGTAGTTTACCACGGACCTATGGGTCCATAGCTAGTAGCTATATGGCTTCTTCTCTCTCTTTTATCTTCAATACAATGTTCTCCTCAATGTTCTTGGAGATCTATTCAATGTAATCTTCTTTTGCGGTGTGTTTGTGGGGATCCGATGAATTATGCGTTTATGATCAGATTATTCATGAGAAATATCTGAGTTTTTTATGACTTCTTTTATGCATGATTATTATAGCTTTGTATTTCTTTCCAATCTATCTGTTTGGTTGGGTCAACTAGATTGATTTACCTTGCAATGGGAGAGGTGCTTTTGAATGGGTTCAATCTTGCGGTGATTTATATCCTAGTGACAGAAAGGGACAAGACACGTATTTGTATTGTTACCATTAAGGGGAAAACGGCGGGGTTTATTCATATTGATTGAGTTTACTTTTGTCTACATCATGTTATCTTGCTTAAGGCGTTACTCCGCTTTTTTATAAACTTAATACTCTAGATGCATGCTGGATAACGGTCGATGGGTGGAGTAATAATAGTAGATGAAGGCAGGAGTCAGTCTACTTGTCTCTGACGTGATGCCTATATACATGATCATTGCCTTGAATATCATCATAACTATGTGCTTTTCTATCAATTGCCCAATAGTAATTTGTCTACCCACCATATGTTTTTTATTCGAGAGAGAATCCTCTAGTGAAAAGTACCCCGGGGTCTACTTTTACCATATATTAAATCCAAAAATACCTTGCTGCAATTTATTTATCGTTCTTTTATTTTGTCTTTTATTTATCCATCTATCATTATCAGATTTGATCCTTGCAAATAACTACCAAGGGGATTGACAACCTCATTGATCGCGTTGGGTGCAAGTATTTGCTCTTTTGTGTGTAGGTGCTGCTAATGAGGTTTCGCGTGGTTCTCCTACTGGATTGATAACCTTGGTTCTTCACTGAGGGAAATACTTTTCTCTACTATACTGCATCCTCCTCTCCTCTTCGAGGAAATCCCAACACAACTCACAAGTAGCAGGAAGAATTTATGGCACCGTTTCAGGGAGACATCATCAAAATCTATCAGGTACCTTCACATAAACTATCATCTACTTGTTTTTATTGTCCTTTTCCATTTGCCTCTCATTTTCGTCTCCCCCACTTCTAAAACAGTTTTACAAAAACACAAAAATATTTTCGTTTGCCTGTTTGCTTGCTTTGTCGCTATGTCTCAAGAAAATACCAAGTTGTGTGATTTTTTGAATAGTAATAATAATGATTTTATTAGTACTCCAATTGCTCCTCCCGTCACCAGTACGGAGTCGTGTGATATTAATGCTGCTTGCTAAATCTTGTTATGAAAGAACAATTTTCTGGTAGTCCTAATGAAGATGTTGCATCCTATCTTAATACTTTTGTTGAATTGTGTGATATGCAAAAGAAAAAAGATGTCAAATTGAGATTATTTCCGTTCTCACTACGAGATCGTGCTAAAACTTGGTTTTCATCCTTGCCGTGAAATAATATTGATTCTTGTGATAAGTGTAAGGATGCTTTTATTGCCAAGTATTTTCCTCCTGCAAAAATTATTTCTCTTAGAAATCAAATCATGAATTTTAAGAAACTTGATCATGAACATGTTGCACAATCTTGGGAGAGAATTAAATTAATGATTAGAAATTTCCCCACTCATGGTTTAAGCTTATGGATGATCATACAAAAAATTTATGTGGGACTGAACTTTGTTTCTAGAAATCTTTTAGATTCTGCCACGGGGGTACCTTTATGGAAATCACATTACGATAAGCTATAAAACTCCTTGATAATATTATGGCAAATTATTCACAATGGCATAGTGAAAGAACTCCAACTAGTAAAAAGGTGAATTCTGTTGAAGAAATTAATACTTTGAGTTATAAAATGGATGTGAAAATGGTTGCTAGTAAGAGTGCTCATGTTGATCCTAATGATGTGACATTTTCTACTTTGATTGAGCAAAATAATGATTTCGTTGATGTGAATTTTGTCTCTCGAAATAATTTCAATGGTAATGCTTATAGGGGTCATTTTAATCCTAGGCCGTTTCCTGGAAATTCCTCTAATAATTATGGAAATTCTTATAATAATAATAAGATGCCCTCTGATCTTGAAAGTAATATTAAAGAATTTATTAATTATCAAAATATTTTTAATACTATGATAGAGGAAAATTTTAGTAAAGTTGATGATATGGCTAGGAACATGGATAGATTTGCTCATGATGTGGAAAATCTCAAATCTAAAATTTTGCCGCCTAACCTTGATATTAGTGAGTCCATTAAAGATATCTATGTCTTCATTAATGAAAGTAAACAATGAACCGCTAGGTTGAGAGCTAAGCGAGAATTCATAGAAAAAGCGATTCCGCGCGGTTTTTATCATAATCATGATGAAGATATTAAAATGACTGGCGTCTCACCCATTGAATCTTTATTTAGTAATATAAAACTTGATGAAAAAGGGACTGGAGATGAGTCAACTTTATTTAGAAGGCATCCCAATTGTTCGAAGGATGACAATCTTAATGAAAATTTTGATAAAAGTGGGTTTGGAGAGGTCAAAACTTTAACTAGTGATGTGCCCACTACTTTGGATTTCAAGGATTCTAATTATGATAGTTGTTCTTTAATTTAATGTATTTCCTTGTTGCAATCCATGATAAATTCACCCCATGCTTATGAACAAAATAAAGCTTTTACTAAACATATTGTAGAAGTTGTGATGAAAGCTTTAGAAGAAAAGCTAGAATTGGAGGTTTCAATGCCTAGGAAATTATATGATGAATGGGAACCTACTATTAAAATAAAGATTAAAAATTGTGAATGCTTTATGTGATTCGGGTGCTAGCATTTCCACTATACCAAAATCTTTATGTGACATGCAAGGTCTTCATGATTTGGATGAATGTTCCCTTAATTTGCACTTAGCGGATTCCACTTTTAAGAAACCTTTGCGTAGAATAAATGATGTTCTTACTATTGCAAATAGAAATTATGCGCCCGTTGTTCATTGTGCTTGATATTTATTGTAACTCATATTGTACTTTATGACTAATGTGAGTCCATGGATTATACGCACTCCCACCTTTCCGCAATTTGCTAGCCTCTTCGGTACCATGCATTTTCCTTTCTCACCTCGAGAGTTGGTGCAAACTTCGCCGGCACACCCAAACCCCGTGATATGATACGCTCTATCACACATAAGCCTCCTTATATCTTACTCAAAACAGCCACCATAAATACCCATCATGGCATTTCCATAGCCATTCCGAGATATATTGCCATGCAACTTCCATCATCATCATATACATGACTTGAGCATTCTTTGTCATATTGCTTTGCATGATCATATAGCTGACATAGTATTTGTGGCTCAGCCACCGTTCATCATTTTTATAAAAAAAATTCTTTGAAATCCATGACAGTGGGAGCATTTTTATACATGTTACGCTAGATCATTGCACATCCTGGTAGACTGCCAGAGGCATTCATATAGATTCATATTTTGTTTTAGTGTCGAGTTGTATTTTGAGTTATGAGTAAATAGAAGTGTGATGATCATCATTATTCATTATTAGAGCATTGTCCGAGTGAGGAAAAAAAGGCCAAAAAGAGCCCAGAAAAAAAGAGGCCAAAAAGAGCACACCAAAAAAATTGAGAATAAGAGAGAAGGGGCGTTACTATATTTTCCACACTTGTGCTTCAAAGTATGTCATGCGTACGACCATCTATGGGATCATGGAGATCCCTTTGCGGTTCGACTCGAGGGATCGACAGGCACAAAGAGCAGAACCAACAAAGAACGCACGGTGTCTACCTAGGTTCGGGCCGCTCCAAAGCGTAAAACCCTACTCCTGCTTTGTGTATTGGATGTGTATGAGTCCCGTTTACAAGGAGCGCACATCGGGTAAGGTGCTTAGAAAGTGCTGCTCCGCATGCAAATGGACAGGGTTTCGACCTTTGTTAAGGTAGCCATGGGCCTCCTTTTATAGACTAAGGGGTCACCACAATGGCAAAATGGTAAATCTACACTATAAATAGTGGCTACAGTGCCAAATACCTAACTCTGACAGGTTAGGACAAATGCATTTATTGGAGCGAGAGGTGTCTTGTGGATGGAGCTCTCTGGCAAGGCTGTTCTCCCCTTCTGTGTCGTCTGTCCATCTACCTTCTATTCCTTTGACACGTCATTTGGACGGGTGTCATTAAAGTGGTGTCTTCGGCGGTGAGCTACCACGTGCCCAGACAAGTATCACCTAACTACCTGCCTGCTCGACACCTCACCGACAAGTGACAACCTGATCGATGAGGTGGAGCGGTGGTAAGGTAGTGGGATCCTTGCCGGCTTGAATCTTGATCAGCTCGTTCCGGCAAGGATCTTGCCGGGCTTTCGAGCTGTGTCTTCAGTATTTCAGATCTCTGTCTTCTGAGATCTTCTTTGCTTCTTATAATCTAGTCTTGAATATGTCTTTGGTTATCCTCCGGCAAGCCCTACGATCGGGAAGGCTGCTACTGCCTGTGCATAAGTCTGGGGTATTATGGACCCCATTCTTAATACACTGACATGATCCCCCGGGCATGGGCCACACACGCACGCGAGGCATCGTTGGGCGAGGCCATACAATGCACAGGCACGCATGGCAAAGAATAACTGCCAAGTCTGTCATAATCTTCTCTTTTACTGCGCCTCTCACCATGTGTACTGCATGCAAAGTGCGGGATTGGCGAAACTGGGCGGTCACTAGAGTAGTGCGCCTGACCATGAGTGCTCACTTCAAATGTACAGTAAAGAGCCAGCCCCCTTGCGCCTTCCCCTTAAAAAGAGGACCACGGAGGGCGCTGCTCATTTGCCTCTTCCCGTTCCAGATGAATCACCTCCGTCTTCTTTCTTTGTCTTCCCTCTCCCTCACCATTCTTCCAAGAAGCACCAATTCAATGGAGAGGGGAAAGGGTCGAGCTCACGCATCTGCCGTTGCCGTGTGGGCTTCTCCCCAGCACCACACGTGCATCCTGGCCACGGCCGCGGAAGTCGGTTCCAGCGCCCGTGGAAGGGTAGTGGCCCGCGGAAGGCGCGACGTTCGAGGCCGGGGCAACCATGGTGGAGCGTTCGCCATTTTGTCCCAGGCCATTCCGCCCCAAGCAGAGGGCCACACGGAGAACATGGCGCATGAGTTCGCCATGGAGCTGCGCCATCGGCTACGCAGCTGGTTGCGTCTCCCTCATTCCTTCACCAAAGCAACGGAGGACAGCCATCTGTCCGGTCTATGGCTGCGAGTGGATGGCTGCTGCAACGGCCCCGTCTGGGTGGCCGTTGAGACTTCTCCCAATGGCATCATGTACTTGCTACTTCTTAGCTTGCGTTGATTTTTCCCTTGAAGAGGAAAGGGTGATGCAGCAAAGTAGAGATAAGTATTTCCCTCAGTTAATAACCAACGTATCAATCCAGTAGGAGGTACAGTCAAGTCCCCAATATATGCACCTACACAAACTAACAAACACTTGCACACAACACGAAAAAGGGGTTGTCAGTCCCTTCACGGTCACTTGCAAGAGTGAGATCTAATAGAGATAGAAATAAAAGATAAATAAAAGGAAAAACAAAGTAAATATAAATAAATTGCAGCAAGGTATTTTTAGGTTTTGGTTTTATAGATCTGAAAATATATGATGGAAAATAGACCCGGGGGCCATAGGTTTCACTAGAGGCTTCTCTCTTGAAGAAAACATACGGTGGGTAAAAAATTACTGTTGAGCAATTGATAGAAAAGCGCAAAGTTATGATGATATCGAAGGCAATGATCATGAACATAGACATCACATCCATGACAAGTAGACCGACTCCTGCCTGCATCTACTACTATTACTCCACACATCGATTGCTATCCAGCATGCATCTAGTGAATTAAGTTAACAAGAATGGAGTAACGCCTCAAGCAAGATGACATGATGTAGAGGGATAGATCCAATCAATATGGTAAAAACCCATCTTTTTATCCTTAATGGCAACAATACAAATATGTGCCTCGCTACCCCTATTGTCACCGGGTGAGGACACCGCAAGATTGAACCCATCACAAAGCACCTCTCCCATTGCAAGAAAAACCAATCTAGTTTGCCAAACAAAATCGATAGATCGGAGAGAAATACAAAGCTATCTTAATCATGAATAAAAGAGTTCAGAAAAGACTCAAATAATATTCATAGATAATCTGATCATAAATCCACAATTCATCGGATCTCAACAAACGCACCACAAAACAAGATTACATCGAATAGAACTCCAAGAACATTGTATTGAAGATCAAAGAGAGAGAAGAAGCCATCTAGCTACTAGCTATGGACCCGTAGGTCTGTGGTAAACTACTCACACATCATTGGAAGGGCAGCAGGGTTGGTGTAGAGGCGCTCCGTGATCAAATCCCCCTCCAGCAGAGTACCGGAAAAGTCCCCAAGATGGGATCTCACAAGAACATAAGCTTGCGGCGGCGGAAAAGTATTTTTGGTGTGCTCTCTGATATAGGGGGGATATTTGAGAATTTATAATGTTGGGATTAGGGTTAGGAGAGTCTCGATGGACCCACAAGCCCTGAGGGCATGCCCCCCTGGGGCGCAGCCAGGAGGCTTGTGGCCTCCTCGTGGCTCCTCTAGCCTCCTCTCCAAGTCTCCTGGGTTTCTTCTGGTCCAGGAAAAATCATCGTAAAGTTTTATTCCGTTTGGTATTGATTTTCTGTAAAAGTCAAAAACAAGGAAAAAACAGCAACTAGCACTGGGCACTAGGTTAATAGATTAGTCCCCAAAAATGATATAAAATAACATATAAATGCTTATAAAACATCCAAGATAGATAATATAATAGCATGGAACAACAAAAAGTTATAGATACGTTGGAGACGTATCAAGCATCCCCAAGCTTAATTCCTGCTCGTCCTCGAGTAGATAAATGATAAAAACAGAATTTTTGATGTGGAATGCTACCTATCATATTTATCAGTGTAATTTTCCTTTTTGTGGCATGAATGTTCAGATCCATATGATTCAAAACAAAAGTTTAATATTGACATAAAAACAATAATACTTCAAGCATACTAATAAAGCAATCATGTCTTCTCAAAATATCATGGCTAAAGAAAGTTATCCCTACAAAATCATATAATCTTGTCATGCTCTATCTTCATCACACAAAGTATTTATCATGCACAACCCCGATGACAAGCCAAGCAATTGTTTCATACTTTTAATGTTCTCAAGCTTTTTCAACTTTCGTGCAATACATGAGTGTGAGCCATGGATATAACACTATGGGTGGAATAGAGTGATAGAGGCGAGGGTGTCCCGATCTTTCGATGAGATGATAGCTATCGTTTTTGGTGGAGTAGACTTTGACGATCCGACTACGAACGTGCGAGGACGTCGCGCCTTAGCAATCGCTAAACCAACTCCGAGAGGTTATTGACCACGCCGGAGCACAATCAACCTGACCACGAGGGTCTATCTCCTGCAAGCAAACGAAGAACAAGCAAGAAACTAAGATTTGCAATCTGGATATTGCGAATATAAGATGAAAGCTTTATTGATCAAGGTGGGGTTCTGTGACGTCTTGGTCTGGTCGTTGAACACAAACGAAGTACGCGAAGTTGCAGCTATGGCGAACTTTTAATCTAAACAAAACCCAAAGTCTAAACGGTGCCCTAAGGGCTGTATATATGGAGGAAGAGGAGGGGATTTCGTGGCCCTTGAAGGAGGGGTCCGAAACCAAGCCTATCTCTTGTTTCCCCACACATACGGACTCTAAAAACAGCCTATACTCAAGTATTTCGAAATTACATGGGCCTGGCCCAATAATAAGGTGACGCAGCACCTATAATAGCCTCTGGACGAAATTTATGAAGTGACATCTTGTATATTTCGTCCAAGGCTTCCTGCACTCATTATGGTGGCTTCAAAGTCCTGAAATCATCACTTGTAACTCCGTTCTTGTTCCCCTTGTGCATGCCATCATCTCCATGCTTGAACTTGCTCCAAGGTTCCTCTTGTCCAAGCTAGGCCCTTCATTTGTAAGCAAAACAAATGTATCCAATTTAGGCAGCATCATATTCTCATGAACTTTAGAATCATTACCAAGAAATGAAAGTACCTGATATTTTAATTGGCGTGCGCGAGCTCTAGTAATTGGTCCAGTATGTATAGAAGCAGGGGTTGTGGGTGTAACAATGGTATTGATGTCCTCATCATAGAGTATGGTGGAGGTTGTGACGACAAGACAAAAAGGAGAAAGTCTCACATCAACTAGGCAAATTAATGGGCTATGGAGATGGCCATCAATTGATATCGATGCAAGTGAGTAGGGATTGCCATGCAACGGATGCACTAGAGCTATAAGTGTATGAAAGCTTAAAAAGAAAACTAGTGGGTGTGCATCCAACTTGCTTGCTCACGAAGACCTAGGGAAATTTGAGGAAGCCCATCATTGGAATATACAAGCCAAGTTCTATAATGAAAAATTCCACTTGTATATGAAAGTGATAAAATAGGAGACTCTCTATCATGAAGAACATGTTACTACTTTGAAGCAAAAGTGTCGAAAAGGATAGTAACATTGTCCCTTCTCTATTTTTCTCTCATTTTTTTCTCATTTTCTTTTTTTCTTTTTTTCTTTTGGGCTCTTTGGCCTCTTTTTTTTCTTTTTTGGGCTCTTTGGTCTCCTTTTTATTTAAGTCCAGAGTCTCATACCGACTTGTGGGGGAATCATAGCCTCCATCATCCTTTCCTCACATGGGACAATGCTCTAATAATGCTGATCATCACACTTTTATTTACTTACAACTCAAAAATTACAACTCGATGCTAGAACAAAATATGACTCTATATGAATGCCTCCGGCGGTGTACTGGGATGTGCAATGATCTAGAGTGACATGTATAAAAATATATGAATGGTGGCCAAGCCACAAATACTATGCCAACTACATGATCATGCCAAGCAATCTGACAATGATGGTATCTATCAGAATAAACGGAACGGTGGATGTTGCATGGCAATATATCTCGGAATGGCTATGGAAATGCCATAATAGGTAGGTATGGTGGCTATTTTGAGGAAGGGTATATGGTGGGTTTAATGCACTGGCGAAAGTTGCGTGGTACTAGAGAGGCTAGCAATGGTGGAAGGGTGAGAGTGCGTATAATCCATGGAATCAACGTTAGTCATAAAGAACTCACATACTTATTGCAAAAAATTATTAGCTATCGAAGCAAAGTACTAATACGCAAGCTCCTAGGGGGATAGATTGGTAGGAAAAGACCATCGCTCGTCCCTGACCGCCACTCATAAGGAAGACAACAAATATAAATTATGCTCCAACTTCATAACATAACAATATACCATATGATGAGGACATGACTACCTTGGACACGACCAAAAATATTACATACATGCATATTTGCGAGGTGATTTCTAATGCAAACTATGCAATAATTTATTTATGTTATCCAGGACAAAAATACTTCACAGACTTTTGTGCCATGTCTAATTGCAGGTGTATGGGACATTTGTACAATCCACCTATGAAGATAAGGGCAAAAATAGAAGTTTAGGTGTTGTTCAAAAAGTCCTCTCGCGTCACTTTTGGGGCAAGAGAAGATAGAGTCCAAGTCTCTCACGTTTTGGACTCGGATTCGGACTGCACACACATACCTGACTCAAAACGCCAAGATCTCTTTCATCCAGACTCCGAATTGGGTGATTCTTTTTTTGTTGGAAAGTAGATTTCGTGCTCTTTCCAACACAATTGGATTCACCTTCAAATTCGTCCGGGGCATTGAGATATTGATGAAACAATCTGACGATGCAGCAGAATCCGAGTCAAACTACAGGTCCAAAAGTGTTGCATCACCTCCATTTGGGCCCATGGGCCTTGTACGACCTAGGGTTAGTTTTAGGCTGCCTTGGGACGTCCTCCCACCTCCTTGGCCGCCAACCCTTGCTCCTATATAAGTAGATCAATCTAGTAGCTTTTTCCTTGGGATTTGTTTAGTTAAAAGTTAGCCATTGCAGCTTTGTGTACTTCGTGTGTGTCCAACGACCAGACCAAGACCGCTTTCGGGTCCCCACCTTTATCAATACTTCATCTATATTCGCAATATTCAGATTACATTATCATATTCTTGCTTGTTCTTCGATTGCATGCAGGAATAGACCTTCGTGGTCAGGCTGATCGTGCTTCCAGCGTCGTCAGTAACCTCAAGAGATTTGTTTAGCGGTTGCTAAGGCGCAACGTCGTGCACGTTTGTAGTCCGATCGTCAAAGTCGTCTCCACCAAATCGATAGTTATCATCTCATCGAAAAACCGGGACCGTCGCCTCTATCAAGTGGTATCAGTTTTCAGGTTGCTCAGTGAGAATTTCCAGTTATCTCTAGATTTGATTTATTTTCATACCTATTGTCCAGAAAAAGAAAACCACAAAAAAAAGTTAGATCTATTCATCCTTTGTCCAAGCCAGTCTGAGCCTTTGCAATTTTCTTTTCAATGCTTGCATAGTTGAATTATCGGTTGCATCATCGTGTCGAGTTGCTGGTCTTAGTGTCTAGTCGTTTAGAGTTTCGAGTTTTATTCACAGTTTGTCACGCCGCCGCCGGACTATCTTCATTATCGTTGCCATATACCACCACCGCATCATTATCCCTTCCGTTGTCCACCATCCTATCCATCAATTTCCACCACGTGCTACCCATCGTTCAATGTCACAATCACACTTGAGGTTGTTCGCATCTTCGGTTGATCCAATCTGCATCTTATCTACTTTGTTTTGGAAAGAGAGAAAAAAAAGTGAGAGAAAATGAGTAAATAAAGTGACAAAAAAGAGAAGAAAAAAAGTAAAAAAAAAAGTGAGAGAAAAAAAAGAGAGAAGAAAAAAAATTCGGATCTATCTAGACTCAATCTCATACCTGAATTCGGATTGGAATCTGTTTTGCACAGTGTTCAGTAAAACAGGCATATCTTTTTCATACGAAGTCCATTTTGGCTCCACAAGTACTCAAATTAAAGCTAGCGACGAGCCGCATCTGAATTGTTGCAAAAGCTTGTTCAATATTTGGCACCTAAAAATTGGCTTCTAAATAGGTCTTTTTGCCCTCCGAAGTTCGGGAATACAGCTTGTTCCAGTTTTCCAGGCCAGTTTAAAAAAAATTTGACTCCTGATATCAACTCAGAATTGAGTGATTCTTGTTGCATTGCAAAGCTTGAGTTAGTAGCATTCTGTAGAAAAATGACCAGAAAATTGGCTAAAACTTTTCCAGAGAAAAGTTGGAGAGAGTTGTTGGTATATCCTGCTTGGCAGTTGTTTCTCATCATTATCTTTACTACCATTTTGATCTTCACTTATATCTTGATGTCCAGAGCTACTTCATATCCTTTATTGATGCTAGTTGTGCTACGCCGTGACCTCATTAGTGTTCTAGGCTCGCGTCTCTAGTCCGGTCTAGCCTAGGACTAGCATAGTACCGTCGTTGAGCGTTTATTCAACATTGCATCTCTGAATTGATTATTGCTAATCTTTTGCTACCAAATATTTAAACCTTCCAAGCTCCACATATTTCTACACCGTGTATATGTACGTTCCCCTGACAATCGCTTTACTCAATCTTCAGAGTTATTCGACACCGCTGGTCGCCTGTCACCACCTGCTGCATGGTAAGAACTTGTAAGATATTGATATTTTCTTTACTGTGAGCACTTTACCACCACATCCTAGTAGTTCATAGAAACATTATTCTCGAATTTTGTTTCTTGTTTCTACTAATCATGACAGGTTCCGGAGATAGAAGTTCTTGGACGACGGATACATCTTCACCATCACGAGAGGTGGGATAACACACACAAGCACATGGTCAGGTTATCTCTTTACCGTCATTTGAGGGTAGATTTAATCCTGCTATTTATCTAGCTTGGGAGCTTGAAGTAGAACAAGTTTTTAGTCACCATGATTTTTCTGAACTTGAGAGAGTACGATCTGTCACTGGAGCATTTACTGGTTTTGCTTCTGTTTGGTGGAGTGTGCATTCTAAGAAAAACATCGATAACCAACCCACAACTTGGAAAGATTTGAAAGCTGTAATGAGAGAACAATTTTTTCCTCCTTACTATTGTCGTGAATTGCTTCACAAATTGGAACAATTAAAACAAGGCTGTAACAATGTTCATGCTTACTACCAAGAGTTCAAATCTTATATGCATCATTGTGACATAGAAGAATCTGAGGATGATACAATGAATAGATTTTTTTGGTGGTTTGAACCATGATATTCGCACAAGATTTCAGTATATTCCTTGTTGCATTACTGGTATGTATGTTCGCGCTTGTACCTTTGAGAGACAGATACAGCAGGATGCATTGGGTGACTACAACTACTACTATTCCAGTTCATGCTCACCACCACCAGTTGGTTCCTCCACCGTTGCACCTACTAGAGCAGCCACACCTCAGATTATGAGCGCGACATCATCTCAAGTGTATGGTACATTGTCATCATTCGTACCTACATCATCTACGTCTTTGCGACAAGGTAACAGTAAAGGTTTTGATGATATAACTTCACATGAGAATGATGCATGCCTAGTTAAGTTGAATACATCATGTGTTGAGTTACCTATTGATTTTAGCACACCACCTATTTTAGAGAATTGTGTTACTTTCATGAATGCTCATGTGATCAAACAGCTGAAATACCAACAATTTTGAGTGCACCCATTGAATTAACTATTGATGCAAAAGAACCAATGTTTAATCATTTTGATATGACCTCTAATCTTGGTGATGATTCTGTGTCAAATGACTTATTGCATATTTGCTTATTTAAGCATGTTGTAGCATGTAAATTTGATGCAAGTAAGGTTTATTAACCAATGTTGGGATGGTTTAATGATGAACATTGTCAATCTTTTGATATGAATAAGAGCTTCACTTATATGTGCAAACTGAGTTGCAATATTTTCATGCCTTCTACTTCTTGTGATAATATTATGGCTTTATATTTAATGAACTATGAAAGTTACTGATGTATACATGTGTCATATGTGCAAAAACCAAGGGACGTAAAAATGGATGACATATACATATACAACATGTACACCTTGTCTCTTTTGTTAGCCACATTTCAGATTAAGCAACAGCGAGGATGGCTTTGTTTTCAAGAAGGGGAGGATGATGAGGACATGACTACCTTGGATACGACCAAAAATATTGCATACATGCATATTTGCGAGGTGATTTCTAATGCAAACTATGCAATAATTTATTTATGTTATCTAGGACAAAAATACGTCGCACACTTTTGTGCCATGTCTAATTGCAGGTGTATGGGACATTTGTACAAACCACATATGAAGATAAGGGAAAAATAGAAGTTTAGGTGTTGTTCAAAAAGTCCTCTCGCGTCACTTTTGGGCCAAGAGAAGATAGAGTCCAAGTCTCTCACGTTCTGGACTCAGATTCGGACTGCACAGACATACCTGACTCAAAACGCCAAGATCTCTTTCATGCAGACTCTGAATTGGGTGATTCTTTTTGGACGTTGATAACGCCCACACATGTGGCATACTGGACATCCGCCCACACACCGTGTGTGGCGTAAGCAGGAGGCAGCCCACACGGATCATGTGTGGGCGAACATTAGAACTACCCACACGTGTGGGCGCAGCTACTTCGTGCCAAACGCCCAACAAGTACTACTCATCCCACCCCGCGCGTGTGGCACAAAGCAAAAATGCCCACACATCCTAGCGCAGCTACGTTAGTTGCCCATGGGATGACGCTTTAGTTGCCATCCGGGATGGCAAATGTAGTTGTAAAAGCATGGCAACTCTCTCTGTTTTGGTTAAATATAGTTGCCATGTGTAATTTATGGTAGTTGTCGCGTGCAATCAAACCATAGTTGCCATGTGTGATTAACTACTTGCCACATGTGGTCAAACAAATAGTTGCCATGTGTGTTTACCTAGTTGGCACGTGTGGTCCAATCATAGTTGCCATGTATGGTTAATCATAGTTGCCATATGTGTTTACCTGGTTGCCACGTACGCGCAACTGCAGTTGCCATCTACTAACGAATCATAGTTGCCATGTGTGTTTACCTAGTTGCCGCATACGCGCAACTATAGTTGCCGTCTATCACCGTACGAGCGTCATGTGGGCAAAGAGCAGTTCACCCACACGCGCGTGGACTGGTTGGTGAGTGTGTGAGCGGGAACTGGTTCGCCCACACGGCGCAGCTGGCAACCGCGCGCTACGGGTCGTATGGGCGAGCGCTCTAACGCCCACACAACACGCCATGCCTATGTGGCACTCAGATTCCTTTAGGATTCGTGCAAAACACAATCAAGGTGGATCAAGGCATGTGGGGGATGTGCAAATATGCCACACGTGTGGGCGTTATCATTTGGGTTCTTTTTTTGTTGGAAAGTAGATTTCATGCTCTTTCCAACCCAATTGGATTCACCTTCAAATTCTTCCGGAGCGTTGAGATATTGACGAAACAATTTGACGCTCCAGCAGAATCCGAGTCAAACTATAAGTCCAAAGGTGTTGCATCACCTCCATTTGGGCCCATGGGCCTTGTACGACCTAGGGTCAGTTTTAGGCTGCCTTGGGATGTCCTCCCACCACCTTGGCCGCCACCCCTTGCTCCTATATAAGTAGATCAATCTAGTAGCTTTTTCCTTGGGATTTGTTTAGTTAAAAGTTAGCCATTGCAACTTCGTGTACTTCGTTTGTGTCCAACTACCAAACCAAGACTGCTTTCGGATCCCCACCTTTATCAATACTTCATCTATATTTGCAATATTCAGATTACATTATCATATTCTTTCTTGTTCTTCGGTTGCGTGCATGAATAGACCTTCATGGTTAGGCTGATCGTGCTTCTAGCGTTGTTAGTAACCTCAGGAGATTGGTTTAGCGATTGCTAAGGCGCAACGTCGTGCATGTTTGTAGTCGGATCGTCAAAGTCGTCTCCACCAAATTAATAGTTATCATCTCATCAAAAGATCGGGACCCTCGCCTCTATCACCATACATGCATGCTTCGGGAATCATAAACCTTAACACAAGTATTTCTACCAATCCACAATTACTCACTAGCATGATTCTAATATCATCATCTTTATATCTCAAAACAAATGCAAGGAATCAAACTTCTCATATATTCAATGCTCTTTTATGGAAGTTTTTATTATATCCCTCTTGGATGCCCATCATATTAGGACCAAATTCATAACCTAAGCAAATTGCCATACTATTTTTAAGACTCTCAAAATAATATAAGTGAAGCATGAGAGTTCATCAATTTCTACAAAATAAAACCACCGTCGTGCTCTAAAAAGATATAAGTGAAGCACTAGAGCAACTGCCTAGCTCAAAAGATATAAGTGAAGCACATAGAGTATTCTAATAAATTCACTATTAATGTGTGTACCTCTCAAAAGGTGTGTACAACAAGTATGATTGTGGCAAACTAAAAAGCAAAGACTCAAATAATACAAGACGCTCCAAGCAAAACACATATCATGTGGTGAATGAAAATATAGCCTCAAGTAAATTTACCGATGGATTGAAGACAAAAGAGGGGATGCCATCCGGGGCATCCCCAAGCTCAGATTCTTGGTTGTCCTTGAATATTACCTTGGGGTGCCTTGGGCATCACCAAGCTTAGGCTCTTGCCACTCCTTATTCCATAGTCCATCAAGTCTTTATCCAAAACTTGAAAACTTCACAACACAAAACTCAACAAAAAACTCGTAAGATCTGTTAGTATGATAAAACAAATCTCCACTTTTAGGTACTGTTGTGAACTCATTATAATTTTATATTGGTGTTATATCTACTGTATTCTGACTTCTCCATGGTTCATACCCCCTGATAATATCCATAGATTCATCAAAATAAGCAAACAACACATTGAAAACAGAATCTGTCAAAAACATAACAGTCTGTAAAGACCAGAATATTAGTCATACTTCTGTAACTGCAAAAATTCTGAACAATTTGGAAAATAGAGGCAATTCATATATCAATCTTTTGTAAAAAAAATTCAGAAGTTTTCCACGCTCCTTTGAATTTTAACAATTCTGTTATTGGACGCAAAAGTTTCTGTTTTTCAGCAAAACCAAATCAACGATATACAAAGCATCCCAAAGGTCTTGATTGGCTCAAACACTAAAACACAATTAATACAGAGGTAATATTGTGTATACTCATAAAAACAGAAAATAAAAATATTGGGTTGTCTCCCAACAAGCGCTTTGCTTTAAAGCCTTTCAGCTAGGCATTGATAATTTTAATGATGCTCACATGAAAGATAGCAATTGAAACACGAAGAGAGCAACATGTAGCATGTGAAAAAACAAGTTTAAGTCTAACATAATTCCTATGCATAGGCATTTTATAAGCAAACAAATTATCAAGACAAGAAAAAACTAGCATATGAAAGGAAGAAGAAAGAAACAATAACAATCTCAACATAACGAGAGGTAAGTTAGTAACATGAAAATTTCTACAACCACATTTCCCTCTCTCATAATAATTACATGTGGGATCATATTCAAATTCAACAATATATCTATCACATAACATATTCTCTACATGATCCACATGCATGCAAAGTTGACACTCTTCCAAAATAGTGGGATTATCATCAAATAAAGTCATGACCTCTACAAGCCCAGTTTTATCAAAAATTTCATAAGATTGATCATTCACCAAAGTAGTGGGATCACTATTACCTAGAGTTGACACTCTTCCAAACCCACTTTCAATATTATTGCAAACATTATTATCAATATCATATTCATCATGAGGCTTAAATAAAATTTCAAGATCATAAGAAGCATTATCACCCCCAATCATGATCATTGCAATAAGTAGCGGACATAGCAAAATTAGCATCCCGAAGCTTGGGGTTTTACATATTATTAGCACAATTGACATTAATAGAATTTATAATAACATCATTCCAATCATGCTTTTCATTCAAGGAGCTATCGTGAATCACTTTATAAATTTCTTCTTTTAGCACTTCATCACAATTTTCAGATTCATGAATTTCAAGCAAAACTCCATAAAGATAATCTAGTGCACTCAACTCACTAGCAATTGGGTCATCATAATTGGATCCTTTAAAAAGATTACAAGTGGATGAGGATCCATAAACTTTTTGCTTCCTGTAAACACACAATTATACCAAGAGAACGAGCAAACAAACCAAGTAAGACATAAAGGCAAACGAAAAGACGAACGAAAAGAAGGCGAATAAAAAGGCAAATATTTTTGTGTTTTTATGAAAAAGTTTTAGAAGTGGGGGAGAGGAAAACGTGAGGCAAATGGCAAATAATGTAAGTGCAAGAGATGAGAGTTTATGATAGGTACTTGGTAGGCTTGATGTAGAACCTCCCCGGCAACGGCGCTAGAAATTCTTCCTGCTACTTCTTGAGCTAGCGTTGATTTTTCCCTTGAAGAGGAAAGGGTGATGCAGCAAAGTAGAGATAAGTATTTCCCTCAGTTAAGAACCAAGGTATTAATCCAGTAGGAGGTACAAGCAAGTCCCCAATATATGCACCAGCACAAACTAACAAACACTTGCACACAACGCGAAAAAGGGGATGTCAATCCCTTCACGGTCACTTGCAAGAGTGAGATCTAATAGAGATAGATATAAAAGATAAATAAAAGGCAAAACAAAGTAAATATAAATAAATTGCAGCAAGGTATTTTTAGGTTTTGGTTTTATAGATCTGAAAATATATGATGGAAAATGGACCCGGGGGCCATAGGTTTCACTAGAGGCTTCTCTCTTGAAGAAAACATACGGTGGGTAAACAAATTACTGTTGAGCAATTGATAGAAAATCGCAAAGTTATGATGATATCCAAGGCAATGATCATGAACATAGGCATCACATCCATGACAAGTAGATCGACTCCTGCCTTCATCTACTACTATTACTCCACACATCGATTGCTATCCAGCATGCATCTAGTGAATTAAGTTAACAAGAACGGAGTAATCCCTCAAGCAAGATGACATGATGTAGAGGGATAGATCCAATCAATATGGTAAATACCCATCTTTTTATCCTTAATGGCAACAATACAAATATGTGCCTTGCTACCCCTATTGTCACTGGGTGAGGACACCGCAAGATTGAACCCATCACAAAGCACCTCTCCCATTGCAAGAAAAACCAATCTAGTTGGCCAAACAAAATCGATAAATCGGAGAGAAATACAAAGCTATCTTAATCATGAATAAAAGAGTTCAGAAAAGACTCAAATAATATTCATAGATAATCTGATCATAAATCCACAATTCATCGGATCTCAACAAACGCACCGCAAAAGAAGATTACATCGAATAGAACTCCAAGAACATCGAGGAGAACATTGTATTGAATATCAAAGAGAGAGAAGAAGCCATCTAGCTACTAGCTATGGACCCATAGGTCTGTGGTAAACTACTCACACATCATCGGAAGGGCAGCAAGGTTGGTGTAGAGGCCCTCCGTGATCGAATCCTCCTCCGGCAGAGTACCGGAAAAGGCGCCAAGATGGGATCTCACAAGAACAGAAGCTTGTGGCAACGGAAAAGTATTTTTGATGTGCCCTCTGGTGTAGGGGGAATATTTGATAATTTTTAGTGCTGGAGTTAGGGTTAGGAGAGCCACAGGGGGCCCACAAGCCCTGAGGATGCCTACCGTTAGTACCTCCTTCTCCTCTCAGTTCACTGATACGTCTCCAACGTATCTATAATTTTTTATTGTTCCATGTTACTCCCTCTGTCCCAAAATAAGTGTCTCAACTTTGTACTAACTTTAATACAAAGTTGTGCTAAAGTTAAGGCACTTATTTTGGGACGGGGGGAGTATTATACTATCTGTTTTGGATGTTTTATATGCATTAATATGCTATTTTATATTATTTTGGGACTAACCTATTAACCTAGAGCCCAGTGCCAGTTTCTGTTTTTCCTTGTTTTTGAGTTTTACAGAAAAGGAATACCAAACGGAGTCCAAACGAAATAAAACTTTTGCGATGATTTTTCTTCGACCAGAAGACACCCAGAGGACTTGGAGAGGGGGCCAGAGGAGTCCCGAGGAGCCCACAAGCCCTCAGGGCGCGCCCCGTGGCTTCTGGACTCCTCGGGAGTCCCCCAACCCTAATCTTTGCACTATAAATTCTGTAATATTCCCGCAACACCAGAGGCATCCACCAAAATACTTTTCCGCCGTCGCAAGCCTCTGTTCCCACGAGATCCCATCTTGGGGCCTATTTCAGCGATCTGCCGGTGGGGGATTCGATCACGGAGGGCTTCTACAACAACCTTGCTGCCCTACCGATGATGTGTGAGTAGTTTACCACAGACCTACGGGTCCGTAGCTAGTAGCTAGATGGCTTCTTCTCTCTCTTTGATCTTCAATACATTGTTCTCCTCGATGTTCTTGGAGATCTATTCGATGTAATACTTTTTTGCGGTGTGTTTGTTGAGATCCGATGAATTATGGATTTATGATCAGATTATCTATGAATATTATTTGAGTCTTCTCTGAAATCTTTTATGCATGATTAAGATATCTTTGTATTTCTCTTCGAACTATCGGTTTGGTTTGGCCAACTAGATTGGTTTTTCTTGCAATGGGAGAGGTGCTTAGTATTGTGATGAGGACATCAATACCGTTGTTACACCCACAGCTCCTACTGCTACATATACTGGACCAATTACTAGAGCTCGCGCACGCCAATTAAATTATCAGGTACTTTTGTTTCTTGGTAATGATTCTAATGTTCATGAGAATATGATGCTTCCTAAATTGGATACATTTGTATTGATTACTAATGAAGGGCCTAACATGGACAAGAGGGATGAACACTGGAGTAGGATCAAGCATGGAGATGAAGGCGTGCGTGAAGGGATCCAGAATGGCGTTTCTAGTGCATATTTAAGCACTTTGAAGCCTCCGTGATGACCTACAAGGACATGGACAAAATATACAAGATGCCCCTTCATAAATTTCGTCCATAGCTTATTTTAGGTGCTACGCCACCTTATTTTTGGGCCAGGCCCATGTAATTTCGAAATACTTGAGTATAGGCTGTTTTTAGAGTCCGTATGTGTGGGGAAACAAGAGATAGGGTTGGTTTCGGACCCCTCCTTCAAGGGCCACGAAATCTCCCCCCCTCTTCCTCCATATATACAGCCCTTAGGGCACCGTTTAGACTTTGGGGTTTTGTTTAGATTAAAAGTTCGCCATAGCTGCAACTTCGCGTACTTCGTTTGTGTTCAACGACCAGACCAAGACGTCACAGAACCCCACCTTGATCAATAAAGCTTTCATCTTATATTCGCAATATCCAGATTGCAAATCTTAGTTTCTTGCTTGTTCTTCGTTTGCTTGCAGGAGATAGACCCTCGTGGTCAGGTTGATTGTGCTCCGGCGTGGTCAATAACCTCTCGAAGTTGGTTTAGCGATTGCTAAGGCGCGACGTCCTCGCACGTTCGTAGTCGGATCGTCAAAGTCTACTCCACCAAAAAACGATAGCTATCTTCTCATCGAAAGATCGGGACACCCTCGCCTCTATCAAGTGGTATCAGATTTTCAGGTTGCTCGGTTAGATTTTACAGTTTTTCGTAGTTTAGATCGAGTCTGTTCTTCATACCTACAGTCCACGAAAAAGCCAAAAAAAAATTAGGGTTAGTTCATCATATCTGAACCAATCTGAGCCTTTGCATAATCTTTTTAGGGTTTTTGCTTTGTTGAATTTGCGGTTGCATCGTCGTGTCTAGTTGCTGGTCTTAGCGTCTAGTCCTTTAGAGTTTCGAGTTCTAGTCATAAGTTGTCACGCCGCCGCCGCACCATCATCATCGCCACTGCCATCTACCACCACCGCTTATCCATCACCGATCTGTATCCATATACCACCACCATATATCCACCACCAATCCGAGTTCTTTTCATATTAGGTTTGTTTTCGAGATCCATCTAGTTTCCGATTCGTGTTTCCTTGCTGGAGTAGGTTTCGAAAAGAAAAAAAAGAGTCTGGAGACCCCTGGGCAGTTTTTAGGCCAAAATTTTGGCAGTCAAAAATATTTTTTCCATATCCTATTTTTAGGTCCCAGGGAGCGTTTTGAGACACTTGCCATCATAGTTATTTTTTGTCGCACTTTTTCGTCGTCGCTGCCCTAATTTCCGAAAAAAAAATTCAAATTTTTTTTTCGTGCCAATCCTGTTAGTTTGACTTGGGAAGAGTTTTGAGACACTCGCCATTATAGTGATTTTTTGCAAAAAAAAGGAGCGCAAAAAAAAACAGCGCCAAAAAAAAAAACGATTTTTTTTTAGTGTGCTCTACCCTTGTTTACGTGCCACGTCGTGATTCTGTTAGTGTTCTAGGCTCGCGTCTCTAGTACGGTCTAGCCTAGGACCAGCACAGTACCGTCGTTGAGCGTTTATTCAACTTTGCATCTCTGAATTGATTATTGCTGACATTTTTGCTACCATATCATAAGCCTTCCCAGCACCACATACATCTACGTCGTGCGTTTGACACCACCTGGCAATCGCTCTGTCCAATCTTTAAGAGTTTTGACTACAACGGTTGCCGATCACCACCTGCTGCTGGGTAAGAACTGGTAAGCATTTGAGATTCGCTTGACGGTTTTGTGATACAGCACCACCACCACCACTTCCTAGTAGTCTGTAGGATCATATTCTTGTGTGTTTCTATTGCTGCTAACCATGGCAGAATCACAAGCTGATGAGACTGATTGGGAGAACATGACGAACAAACAGCTACATGATAAATTTCAGCAAATGATGAGTGGACAGGTGCAAGATGTGCTAAACAGATTTGAAGAGGCCATGGAGAAGATAGATGGAATTGAGAAGACGTTCGAAACAAAGCTCGATAACAAGTTTAATGAATTGCTCGCGCGTCTTCCACATCCAGCGCCGGCTGCACCTGTCGCACCTCTACAACAACAACAACGTCGCCTTCCAAATCAAGTGGGACGAGCACAGCACGTTCCCCTTGAGCCTGGTCAAACTTCTGTGCCGCTTCACCTACTGTTGATGCTTCTATGGCTCCTGCTGCCGCTGAGGAGGACGATTATGCGGGCGATTATGAAGATGAGGTTGATCAAAATCAGAACTACGTGCAACCACCACCACCAGGTCGTCCACATGCAAATAATCGCAATGGTAGGGCTGCATTACCAGCTCAGGTACGAGATCATGACCATCTTCCTAAACTGAAATTGAATATTCCACCATTTGAGGGTAGATATGTTCCTGATATATATCTTACTTGGGAGTTAGAAACTGAACAACGTTTTACATGTTTACAATATCCCGAGGAGAGACGTGTTGCTGCTGCTGTTTGTGCTTTTACTAGTTTTGCATGTGTATGGTGGTCTGAACATTGTAGATTATATCCTATTCCAACTACTTGGGCTGCTTTGAAAACTGCTATGCGTACTCGTTGGGTTCCACCATATTATCAACGTGAATTACTTCAAAAATTGCAGCGCTTAAGACAAGGAAAAAATTATGTAGAAGAACATTATCAGGAATTACAAACTGGCATGATTAGATGTGGTATTGTTGAGAAGAATGAAGCTATGCTTGCACGTTTTATGGGTGGATTAAATAGAGAGATTCAGACCATTCTAGAGTATAAGGAGTATAATAATATCACTCGTTTATTCCATCTTGCTTGTAAAGCTGAACGTGAAGTGCAGGATCGACAGGCATTGGCGCGGACTAACTTTTCTGCAGGTCGACCTTCATCGTGGACACCGCGTGCATCCTCTACTTCCACACATTCTATTGCACCGACACCTCCATCAGCTGCCACCTCCAGCCGTGATACAAGGAAGCAGGCACAACCACCACTATCTGCCAAGAGCACACCTACCGGGCCTGCACAGAGTTCTTCTTCTTCCATGGCATCAACAGGGCATACAAGTGATATTATTTGTCGTCGTTGTAAGGGAAGAGGTCATTATGCGAGAGAATGCAAATCTCAGCGTGTGATGATTGCTACCGAGGATGGTGGGTATGAGTCCGCTAGTGACTATGATGAGGAGACTTTGGCTCTCATTACACGTGAAGAACACGGTGGAGATGATTCTGAACAAGAGACGCAATACATGGCTCCTGAAGACGCTGACAGGTATGAATGTTTAGTTGCTCAACGTGTTTTGAGTGTGCAGGTCACAAAAGCTGAGCAAAATCAGAGGCATAATTTGTTCCATACAAAGGGAGTTGTGAAGGAACGTTCGGTTCGCGTCATCATAGATGGAGGGAGCTGCAACAACTTGGCTAGCATGGAGATGGTGGAGAAGCTCTCTCTCACCACAAGACCACATCCACATCCTTACTATATCCAATGGTTCAACAACAGCGGCAAGGTTAAGGTAACACGTACTGTTCGTGTGCATTTTAGTATCTCTACGTATGCTGATTTTGTTGATTGTGATGTGGTACCCATGCAAGCATGTTCCTTATTACTTGGTAGACCATGGCAATTTGATAAAAGTTCTGTACACCATGGTAGAAACAATCAGTATACTCTTGTTCATAAGGATAAACATATTACTTTGCTTCCTATGTCTCCTGATTCTATTTTGAAAGATGATATTAATAGAGCTAGTAAGGCAAAACAGGAGCAAAATAAGAGTGAAAATCAGATTGTGGCAAAAGAATTTGAGCAACAAATGAATCCTAATAATAAACCATCTAGTGTTGCTTCTGAAATTAAATTGAAAAGTGCATGTTTACTTGCCACCAAATCTAATATTGATGATCTAGATTTCAGCAAATCTGTTTGCTATGCTTTTGTGTGCAAAGAGGCATTATTTTCATTCGAGGACATGCCTTCCTCTTTGCCTCCTGCTGTTACTAACATTTTGCAGGAGTTCGCCGACGTCTTTCCACAAGATGTGCCTCTGGGATTACCATCTATTCGAGGGATTGAGCATCAGATTGACTTAATTCCCGGTGCATCGCTACCCAACCGTGCACCATACCGTACTAATCCAGAGGAGACGAAGGAGATTATGCGTCAAGTACAGGAGCTGCTCGACAAAGGTTATATACGCGAATCTCTTAGTCCTTGTGCTGTTCCTATTATACTAGTGCCAAAAAAGGATGGTACATCGCGTATGTGTGTTGATTGTAGAGGCATTAATAATACTAGCAAAAAGGCCCGTGCGTTGCAACGAGAGAAAAAAAAACCTTTCATATCTCTAGTTGGGTCAGTTGAACAAACTATGCGTGGCCGGTTCGCAGTTTATGAGATCGAACCCTCCCATCGGCAATTTTATTTTTTGCCAGCTCTCCGGACCTGGGCCTCAGTGCGCACTCAGGTGGGCTTTTTCTATTGGGCCAAAACGGGTGGCAAGTAACGAAACAAAATAGCGTACATGAAATTAATTTAAGCGGGACCAAATGAAGCGGGACGAAACCAAGAATATCACCTCCCTTTAATAGTAGGTATAGATATAGATATAGATAGGAAACATACCCGTGCATTGCAATGGGAGAAACAATTCACCCACATGACCATGTAAATTGTGACACAATATTCGATCAACTAAGATGAAATCAAAAGAAAAAATGAGCAAAGCTAGAGGATTAACATACATCTCCAGTGACGAGATTAACTGTGCAAAGCAAAAAAAAAAGGAGAGCAAGGTATCAACAGACTTAGCTTGATGCCACATCAATTCACATGTTCGAAGTTTGATCCTCAAATGGACCAATCTTGAAAATATTTTTTTGTTGAATAAATATGAACCGAAGGAGTCAAACATATAAAATAATTCCAAGCAATTAAGAATCTACAATTAACACATAATCATGGGACTAATAGCAGAATGAACATTTTTCTTAAATAAATTTTAGAACCAACGATATTAAATGGTTAACTTCTGGCTTCTGAGATGATGGAACTAGGTCTTCTCGTAATGTTCAAGTACATCATTACCTTCTCATCTAGGACCTGAAAGCTGAAAAGAAGCAAAAAATAAAGTCAAATTTGTGGTCACTAAAAATATTTACAATGTAAACCAAAAATATAGTCTTCCCACGACTACCTTATCAGATAACTTGTATATATTTGAAGGTGTGTCTAGAAGACAATTAATTAAGTCCAATGGTGGATAGTGTTTTTATCAGAAAAGTGGTTTTTTCAGTCAGCAACTGATAAAAAATGCATCCTATGCTCCAAATGGAATGTAAATGCTGCATTTTGGAGGAAACGACATTCCAAACATGTTAAGAAACATGAATATAAGCGAAATCCCAGAAATTATTAAAGATGATTTTACCCTTCTTGGAAGCAAGATAAGTTCGTTCGGATGTAGTCGAATTCATTTACTGTCCAACATTATAGTGTTACTAACATGTTTACACTGTTAACTAAAATGCTAACTAAGTGGCAACTATTCTATACCTGTAGTTGGGTTTTCTGGAGCTCACTGATGACAAGGGAGCAACACATGTGACAGAACGAGGGGGCATGGAGTTTAGTACATGATAAGCATTCGAAAAACAGTCTTTGATGTATATACACAAGAGATTGAAATCTACAATGTTTAAAGATGGTAATTCCAAAAGGAGAAAGAATTCTCCTTGAAACCATAAACATATGGAGAAAATGAGAGCTACACAGATTTTCCATGGTCAACCATTGAGAAGTTTAACGCCTGAAAAGACTGCAGTACATCTACAGAAGATCTCCATTGATCACGGGGAGGCACAACCAACGTACTGCTAAATGATAATATGCACTAAATAGAAGTTATTAGAATATGATTTTGGTTTCACATCCATTTTGTAAAACAGTGGCTCCTGCCATCAAATGCTGATGGGGAGACTCTGGCATGTGAATGTCATTACTTTCTTCCTTAATAGCTACACAAAATGTGTAACAGATGAATAGGGGTAGGTTCTACAGCGAGACAACCCAACAGGAACATCTAGCCTACAAACATGTTAGTAACCAGAGAAATATAGCTACTGAAACATATTATTATTTTCAGTCAACTTACATATATAGGGTGTAGGTTTTTTCCCCACCCCATCTTTACTAAAATGAAGCCAACAAAATAAGTTCAGGTCTATGTGAATGAACACACAGCCACACACATCAGGAAGCTACCTACATACTGACGAAAAATACCAGCCGCATTTCCCTAGCTACTAAGCACTGGTACACAGGATTTATCTCATCACTGATATGAAAATTTAGGCTTCCAGTCAGTGATACTGCTCGACAGGGTCTTTTCTCGGCTCGAACCAATAAATGGAGGTGCCAAACTATATGGGATTTAACATAAAAGTAAAACAATGTCGTACCTCAGAATCAGTGACCAAAGACCATTGGCCGGATGGAGATGGAGTAGTACTAATTCCCAAAAATCTACAAATCCGCTGCTTTGATCTGAAGGTATTTTCTAATTTTAGAAGTAGAAATCACATGAAAAGTCACCTGAAAAGGAGCAGCATAGAAACTTATAGCAAAAGCTGAAGGCATGGCAATTCTGGGCAGCATTCATGGTGCTGTTGGAACAACATGTGAGTGCAAGCATGATATTGAAGGTGCTATGCCGTTGCATCTATTTAATAAAATGTGCAAAGCTAATTAACCTTGAAAGATCCGCTTGTTGAGTTCATCCTCTACATATCTATACACGCAATTTATTCAGGTAAAAATCCATTTTCTTTAACACTGAAAGGATCATAAAAATTGTTTGACTTAAATGTAGTATCACAATGAGAAAACGGATCTGATGAGAAAGAGGAAAGGAGGATCACTTTGCTTACCTGACGAAGACGGACGATGAACGATGCGTCGGCGCGTTGACCATCGCCTTGTGTAGGCCGGCGACAGGGATCTGCGTTCCCACTCCCACGGACAGGTCGGAGCTCTCCCGTCGCGTCACTGGTGGGGCTTACGTTGTTGGCCTGCTCATAAGAATGATTTCTTGAGTTCATAAAATAATTGGCTTCAGTAGACAAAATAATCAATTTATCAATTGGCTTCCGCAGACAAAATAATCAATTTATCAATTATTTTATAAAGTTAATACCAACCAATCAGTACTGTTATCTCGTCGCTCCAACTTTTTAATCTACTCCATGATGATATTCTTATAGAAGGCTTTAGATTGCAGCTTCTGTAGGCAGTAACAACACCAATAATCACAAAAACAAGCAGGAGAGCACCGGTTGCGATTTCCAAAACAATAAGCCAAAGTCGGTTGCTGCACTTTATCATGCTTATGCTCAGAAGTGGGACAATCAAATCCCTTTAAATTAGCAGCTGTAGACGCACCTAACACATGAGTACATTTCAGTCGATGGAAGTTTAAGATGATCTTAGGCCACTACAAAGTGTTAGTTATACAGTAACTAATAGTATAACACATATTGGTGCTGCACGAGTTTGAACATAAGATTTTGCATAAGTATCAAAACTATCCTCTGTAGCTTATATGGGTAACTTGGTATTAGTTAGTAGTCATCACGGATTGGAAGGAGGTCTACAACATTACCTTGCTCTGAAGTGGATTTGAGTTTCACTCGCTCCCTTCCGATCCTCCCGAGGAGAGGCGCTCCTCACGCGCGAGACCAGTGCCCTCGCACAGCTGCACCCCTGCCGCACCCTTCCTTGTTCCCCGTCCTTCTTCTCCTACCTCCCCTCCTCCCTGGATCATCCTCTGTCTCTCTTTTCTATCAGAAAAATCAAAGCCTCGCCATGACCTTGGAGATCTCCCTGCTAGCCATGGAGGCCCGCCTCCACCTGCAAGTACTTCGCGCCGCCGCGCCGGATCCCTCCTTCTCCCGCGCCCGCCGGATCCCACCGCCGCTGTTCTGCATCAAGCAGGCGCGTCGTCCCCAGCCGCCCGAGCCGTCACGTTGACCTAATCCAGAAGCTGTGCTCGACCACCGCAGCAGAGGTGCGGCGGCGGCGGGCGGGTTGAGGTCGGCCACAGCGGCGAGTGGTGCGGCGGCGGCGGCGGGCGGGTTGTGGTCGGCCACAGCGGCGAGTGGTGCGGCGGCGGCGGCGGGGGATTTGGCTCGGCCAGGCGTCGATGCAGATGCGTACAGGTATATTTTTCCAGCGAACAGTTTTTTCCTTTTGCAGATTATGTTGGATCGCGGGTTGAATACACAAAATCATAAGGACTTTTTTGCAAAAACGCCGCGACGGTGAACCCGAGAGACTCAATCCGTGCTTTATTATTAGGGAGAGATTACTATTCGCTATCGTCATCCTATTCCTAGGCTAGATGATATGCTTGATGAATTGAGTGGCTCTACAATATTCTCCAAAGTTGATTTGCGTAGTGGATACCATCAAATTCGTATGAAATTGGGAGATGAATGGAAAACAACATTTAAAACTATGTTTGGTTTATATGAATGGTTAGTCATGCCTTTTGGGTTAACTAATGCACCTAGTACTTTCATGAGATTAATGAACGAAGTTTTACGTGCTTTCATTGGACGATTTGTGGTAGTTTACTTTGATGATATATTGATTTATAGCAGATCTTTGGAGGAACATTTGGAACATTTACGTGCTGTTTTTATTGCTTTACGTGATGCACGTTTGTTTGGTAACCTTGGGAAGTGCACCTTTTGCACCGACCGAGTATCTTTTCTTGGCTATGTTGTTACTCCACAGGGAATTGAAGTTGATAAAGCCAAGATTGAACCTATTGAGAGTTGGCCGCAGCCCAAAACGGTCACACAAGTGAGGAGTTTTCTTGGCCTCGCAGGTTTCTATAGGCGTTTTGTGAGGGATTTCAGTACCATTGCTGCACCTCTCAACGAGCTTACAAAGAAGGATGTGCCTTTTATTTGGGGTACCGCACAGGAAGAAGCCTTCATCGTGTTGAAAGATAAGTTAACACATGCTCCTTTACTCCAACTTCCTGATTTTAATAAGACTTTTGAGCTTGAATGTGATGCTAGTGGAATTGGATTAGGAGGTGTGTTATTACAAGATGGCAAACCTGTTGCATACTTTTCTGAAAAATTGAGTGGGCCTAGTCTGAATTACTCTACTTATGATAAGGAATTATATGCTCTTGTTCGGACTTTGGAAACATGGCAACATTATTTATGGCCCAAAGAATTTGTTATTCATTCTGATCATGAATCTTTGAAACATATTAAAAGTCAAGCCAAACTGAACTGTAGACATGCTAAATGGGTTGAATTCATTGAGACTTTCCCTTATGTCATTAAACACAAGAAAGGTAAAGAAAATGTTATTGCTGATGCTTTGTCTCGTTGTTATACTATGCTTTCACAACTTGCCTTTAAAATATTTGGTTTGGAGACCATCAAAGATCAATATGTGCATGATGCTGAATTTAAAGATGTATTGCAGAATTGTAAAGAAGGGAGAACATGGAACAAGTTCGTCGTTAACGATGGATTTGTTTTTCGTGCTAACAAGCTATGCATTCCAGCTAGCTCTGTTCGTCTTTTGTTGTTGCAGGAGGCGCATGGAGGAGGATTAATGGGACACTTTGGCGTAAAGAAGACAGAGGATGTACTTGCTACACATTTCTTTTGGCCAAAGATGAGACGGGATGTTGAGCGCTTTGTTGCTCGCTGCACTACATGTCAAAAAGCTAAGTCACGACTCAATCCTCATGGTTTATATATGCCTTTGCCTATACCTAGTGTTCCATGGGAGGATATATCTATGGACTTTGTTTTAGGTTTACCTCGAACAAAGAAGGGGAGGGATAGCATATTTGTTGTCGTGGATAGGTTCTCGGAAATGGCACACTTTATACCATGTCATAAAAGCGATGATGCTGTTAATGTTGCTGATTTGTTCTTTCGTGAAATTATACGCTTGCATGGTGTGCCAAATACTATTGTTTCAGATCATGATACTAAATTTCTTAGCCACTTTTGGAGATGTTTATGGGCTAAGTTGGGGACTAAACTGCTTTTTAGTACTACATGTCACCCCCAAACTGATGGACAAACTGAAGTAGTCAATAGAACATTGTCTACTATGCTTAGGGCTGTTTTGAAGAATAACAAGAAAATGTGGGAAGAATGCTTGCCTCATATTGAATTTGCTTATAATCGTTCATTGCATTCTACTACTAAGATATGTCCTTTTGAAATTGTGTATGGTTTCCTTCCTCGTGCACCAATTGATTTGTTGCCTCTTCCATCTTCGGAGAAGGTTAATTTTGATGCTACACAACGTGCTGAATTGATCTTAAAAATGCATGAGTTAACTAAGGAAAATATTGAGCGCATGAATGCTAAATATAAACTTGCTGGAGATAAGGGTAGAAAACATGTTGTCTTTGCACCTGGAGATCTTGTTTGGTTACATTTGCGTAAGGATAGGTTTCCGGATTTGCGCAAGTCAAAGCTAAGGCCACGTGCTGATGGTCCTTTTAAGGTGTTAGAGAAAATAAATGATAATGCATACAAACTTGAGCAGCCTGCAGATTTTGGGGTTAGTCCCACTTTTAACATTGCAGATTTGAAGCCTTATTTGGGTGAGGAAAATGAGCTTCCGTCGAGGACGACTTCATTTCAAGAAGGGGAGGATGATGAGGACATCAATACCGTTGTTATACCCACACCTCCTACTGCTACATATACTGGACCAATTACTAGAGCTCGCGCACGCCAATTAAATTATCACGTACTTTCGTTTCTTGGTAATGATTCTAATGTTCATGAGAATATGATGCTTCCTAAATTGGATACATTTGTATTGATTACTAATGAAGGGCCTAGCATGGACAAGAGGGATGAACACTGGAGCAGGATCAAGCATGGAGATGAAGGCGTGCGTGAAGGGATCTAGAATGGCGTTTCTAGTGCATATTTAAGCACTTTGAAGCCTCCGTGATGACCTACAAGGACATGGACGAAATATACAAGATGCCCCTTCATAAATTTCGTCCATAGCTTATTTTAGGTGCTACGCCACCTTATTTTTGGGCCAGGCCCATGTAATTTCGAAATACTTGAGTATAGGCTGTTTTTAGAGTCCGTATGTGTGGGGAAACAAGAGATAGGGTTGGTTTCGGACCCCTCCTTCAAGGGCCACGAAATCCCCCCCCCCCTCTTCCTCCATATATACAGCCCTTAGGGCACCGTTTAGACTTTGGGGTTTTGTTTAGATTAAAAGTTCGCCATAGCTGCAACTTCGCGTACTTCGTTTGTGTTCAACGACCAGACCAAGACGTCACAGAACCCCACCTTGATCAATAAAGCTTTCATCTTATATTCGCAATATCCAGATTGCAAATCTTAGTTTCTTGCTTGTTCTTCATTTGCTTGCAGGAGATAGACCCTCGTGGTCAGGTTGATTGTGCTCCGGCGTGGTCAATAACCTCTCGGAGTTGGTTTAGCGATTGCTAAGGCGCGACGTCCTCGCACGTTCGTAGTCGGATCGTCAAAGTCTACTCCACCAAAAATGATAGCTATCTTCTCATCGAAAGATCGGGACACCCTCGCCTCTATCATTTTGGGTTCAATCTTACGGTGTCCTCACCCTGTAACAGAAGGGGTAGCGAGGCACGTATTGTATTTTTGCCATCAAGGATAAAAAGATGGGGTTTATATCATATTGCTTGAGTTTATCCCTCTAGATCATGTCATCTTACTTAAGGTGTTACTCCGTTCTTATGAACTTAATAGTCTAGATGCATGTTGTATAGCGGTCAATGTTTGGAGTAATAGTAGTAGATGTAGGCAGGAGTCGGTCTACTTGTCACGGACGTGATGCCTATATTCATGATCATTTCCTTAGATGTCGTCATAACTTTGTGCTTTTCTATCAATTGCTCAACAGTAATTTGTTTACCTACCGTATGCTTTCTTCAAGAGAGAAGCCTCTAGTGAAACCTATGGCCCCCGGGTCTATTTTTCATCATATATTTTCAGATCTATAAACCAAAAAACCCAAAAATACCTTGCTGCAATTTATTTATATTTACTTTAGTTTGCTCTTTTATTTATCTTTTATACCTATCTCTATTAGATCTCACTCTTGTTCGAGACCGTGAAGGGATTGACAACCCCTTTTTCGCGTTGAGTGCAAGTGTTTGTTAGTTTGTGCAGGTGCATAGATTGGAGACTTGCTTGTGCCTCCTACTGGATTGATACCTTGGTTCTTAACTGAGGGAAATACTTATCTCTACTTTGCTGCATCACCCTTTCCTCATCAAGGGAAAAATCAACGCAAGCTTAAGAAGTAGCAGGAAGAATTTCTGGCGCCGTTGCCGGGGAGGTTTTACATCAAGCCTACCAAGTACCCATCATAAACTCTCATCTCTTGCATTACATTATTTGCCATTTGCCTCTCATTTTCCTCTCCCCCACTTCTAAAACGTTTTCAGAAAAACACAAAAATATTTGCCTTTTTTTCGCCCTTCTTTCGTTCATCTTTTCGTTTGCTTTTCGTTTGCTCGTGTTCTAGATTGCTTGCCTTGTCACGATGTCTCAAGAAAATACCAAATTGTGTGACTTTTCGAATACTAATAATAATGATTTTATTAGTACTCCGATTGCTCCCGCCACTAGTGCGGAATCTTATGAAATTAATGCCGCTTTATTGAATCTTGTTATGAAAGAGCAATTTTCCGGCCTTCCTAGTGAAGCTGTCGCATCCCATCTAAATACTTTCGCTGAATTGTGTGATATGCAAAAGAAAAAGATGTGGATAATGATATTGTTAAATTGAAGTTATTTCCGTTCTCACTACGGGATCGTGCTAAAACTTGGTTTTCATCTTTACCTAAAAATATTATTGATTCATGGAATAAGTGTAAAGATGCTTTTATTTCTAAGTATTTTCCTCCTGCTAAGATCATCCTCCTTAGGAACGATATAATGAATTTTAAGCAACTTGATCATGAACATGTTGCACAATCTTGGGAGAGGATGAAATTGATGATAAGGAATTGCCCTACTCATGGTTTAACTTTATGGATGATCTTACAAATTTTTTATGCCGGATTGAATTTTGCATCTAGAAATCTTTTAGATTCTGCCACGGAGAAGCTACTAAACTCCTAGATAATATTATGGCAAATTACTCTCGATGGCATACCGAAAGATCTTCCACTAGTAAAAAAGTGCATGCGATTGATGAACTTATGAAATTGTTTGCTAGTAAGAGTGCTCCTATTGATCCTAATGATATGCCTTTGTCCACTTTGATTCAGAAATGAATCTATGGATGTGAATTTTGTTGGTAGGAACAATTTTGGTAATAACGCGTATAGAGGTAATTTCAACCCTAGGCTGTTTCCTAGTAATTCCTCTAATAATTATGATAATTCCTACAACAATTATAATGGAAATTAATAAAATACCGTCTGACCTTAAGCATAATATTAAAGATTTCATTAATTCTCAAAAGAATTTCAATACTATGGTAGAAGAAAAAAATTCTTAAGATTGATGATTTGGCTAGGAACGTTGATAGAATTTCTCTTGAGATTGATTCTTTGAAGATTAGATCTATGCCACCCAAGCATGCTATTAATGAATCTCTGAAAGCTATTAACATTTCTATGGATGAATGCAAAGAAAGAACCGCTAGGATGCGTGCTAAGCGATATTGGTTTGTAAAAGCGTGTTCTTCTAGTTTTTGTGAAAATAATGATGAAGATCTTAAAGTGATTGGTGTTACTCCTATTGAATCTTTTTTTTCTAATATAAATCTTGATAAAGATGGGACTGGAGGTGAGCAACTTTAGCTAGAAGGCGTCCCAATAATTTGGAGTTTAAAGACCTTAATGAAAAAATTGATAAAAGTGGGATTGGAGAGGTCAAAACTTTAAGTAGTGATGAACCCACTCTTTTGGATTTCAAGGATTTTAATTATGATAATTGTTCTTTGATATATTATATTTCCTTGCAATCCATGCTTAATTCACCTCATGCTTATAATCAAAATAAAGCTTTTACTAAACATTTCGTTGATGCTATGATGAAATCTTTAGAAGAAAAACTTAAGTTGGAAGTTTCTATCCCTAGGAAGCTTTATGATGAGTGGTGATAGAGGCGAGGGTGTCCCGATCTTTCGATGAGATGATAGCTATCGTTTTTGGTGGAGTAGACTTTGACGACCCGACTACGAACGTGCGAGGACGTCGCGCCTTAGCAATCGCTAAACCAACTCCGAGAGGTTATTGACCACGCCGGAGCACAATCAACCTGACCACGAGGGTCTATCTCCTGCAAGCAAACGAAGAACAAGCAAGAAACTAAGATTTGCAATCTGGATATTGCGAATATAAGATGAAAGCTTTATTGATCAAGGTGGGGTTCTGTGACGTCTTGGTCTGGTCGTTGAACACAAACGAAGTACGCGAAGTTGCAGCTATGGCGAACTTTTAATCTAAACAAAACCCAAAGTCTAAACGGTGCCCTAAGGGCTGTATATATGGAGGAAGAGGAGGGGATTTCGTGGCCCTTGAAGGAGGGGTCCGAAACTAACCGTATCTCTTGTTTCCCCACACATACGGACTCTAAAAACAGCCTATACTCAAGTATTTCGAAATTACATGGGCCTGGCCCAATAATAAGGTGACGCAGCACCTATAATAGCCTCTGGACGAAATTTATGAAGTGACATCTTGTATATTTCGTCCAAGGCTTCCTGCACTCATTATGGTGGCTTCAAAGTCCTGAAATCATCACTTGTAACTCCGTTCTTGTTCCCCTTGTGCATGCCATCATCTCCATGCTTGAACTTGCTCCAAGGTTCCTCTTTCTTGTCCAAGCTAGGCCCTTCATTTGTAAGCAAAACAAATGTATCCAATTTAGGCAGCATCATATTCTCATGAACTTTAGAATCATTACCAAGAAACGAAAGTACCTGATATTTTAATTGACGTGCGCGAGCTCTAGTAATTGGTCCAGTATGTATAGAAGCAGGGGCTGTGGGTGTAACAATGGTATTGATGTCCTCATCACCATTGGATATAGTAAGGATGTGGATGTGGTCTTGTGGTGAGAGATAGCTTCTCCACCATCTCCATGCTAGCCAAGTTGTTGCAGCTCCCTCCATCTATGATGACGCGAACAGAACGTTCCTTCACAACTCCCTTTGTATGGAACTGATAGAGGCGGGGGTGTCCCGATCTTTCGATGAGAGGATAGCTATCGATTTGGTGGAGTCGACTTTGACGATCCGACTACGAACGTGTGAGGACGTCGCGCCTTAGCAATCGCTAAACCAATCTCCCGAGGTTACTGATGATGCTGGAAGCACGATCAGCCTGACCACGAAGGTCTATTCCTGCACGCAATCGAAGGACAAGCAAGAATATGATAATGCAATCTGAATATTGCGAATATAGATGAAGTATTGATAAAGGTGGGGATCCAAAAGCGGTCTTGGTCTGGTCGTTGGACACAAACGAAGTACACGAAGTTGCAATGGCTAACTTTTAACTAAACAAATCCCAAGGAAAAAGCTACTAGATGGATCTACTTATATAGGAGTAAGGGGTGGCGGCCAAGGAGGTGGGAGGACGTCCCAAGGCAGCCTAAAACTAACCCTAGGTCGTACAAGGCTCATGGGCCCAAGTGGAGGTGATGCAACACCTTTGGACTTGTAGTTTGACTCGGATTCTGCTACAGCGTCAGATTGTTTCGTCGATAACTCATAGCTCCGGATGAATTTTAAGGTGAATCCAATTGGGATGGAAAGAGCACGAAATCTACTTTCCAACAAAAAAAGAATCACCCAATTCGGAGTCCGTATGAAAAAGTTCTTGGCGTTTTGAGTCAGGTATGTCTGTGCAGTCCGAATCTGAATCCAGAACGTGAGAGACTTGGACTCTATCTTCTCTTGGCCCAAAAGTGACGTGAGAGGACTTTTTGAACAGCACCTAAACTTCTCGTTTTCCCTTATCTTCATATGTGAATTGTACAAATGTCCCATACACCTGCAATTAGACATGGCACAAAAGTTTGTGAAGTATTTTTGTCCTGGATGACACAAATAAATTATTGCATAGTTTGCATTAGAAATCACCTCACAAATATACATGTATGCAATAATTTTGGTCGTATCCAAGGTATTCATGTCCTCATCAATGACGGTAGTATATGTGGGCTCGGATTGGTGGTGGTATATGGACTCGGATCGGTGGTGGTATATGGACTCGGATCGGTGGTGGTATATGGACTCAGAGAAATAGCAGATAAGCTGTGGTGGTATATGGTAGGGGCGATGATGATGGTGCGGCGGCGGCGTGACAACTTGTGAACAGAACTTGAAACTCTAAAGAACTAGACGCGAAGACCAGCAACTTGACACGACGATGCAACCGCAAATTCAACAAAGCAAAAACCCTAAAAAGATTATGCAAAGGCTCAGATTGGTTCAGATATGATGAACTAACCATAATTTTTTTTTTGGCTTTTTCCTGGACTGTAGGTATGAAGAACAGACTCGATCTAAACTACGAAAAACTGTAAATCTCACCGAGCAACCTGGGAATCTGATACCACTTGATAGAGGCGAGGGTGTCCCGATCTTTCGATGAGATGATAGCTATCGTTTTTGGTGGAGTAGACTTTGACGATCCGACTACGAACGTGCGAGGACGTCGCGCCTTAGCAATCGCTAAACCAACTCCTAGAGGTTATTGACCACGCCGGAGCACAATCAACCTGACCACGAGGGTCTATCTCCTGCAAGCAAACGAAGAACAAGCAAGAAACTAAGATTTGCAATCTGGATATTGCGAATATAAGATGAAAGCTTTATTGATCAAGGTGGGGTTCTGTGACGTCTTGGTCTGGTCGTTGAACACAAACGAAGTACGCGAAGTTGCAGCTATGGCGAACTTTTAATCTAAACAAAACCCAAGGTCTAAACGGTGCCCTAAGGGCTGTATATATGGAGGAAGAGGAGGGGATTTCGTGGCCCTTGAAGGAGGGGTCCGAAACCAACCCTATCTCTTGTTTCCCCACACATACGGACTCTAAAAACAGCCTATACTCAAGTATTTCGAAATTACATGGGCCTGGCCCAATAATAAGGTGACGCAGCACCTATAATAGCCTCTGGACGAAATTTATGAAGTGACATCTTGTATATTTCGTCCAAGGCTTCCTGCACTCATTATGGTGGCTTCAAAGTCCTGAAATCATCACTTGTAACTCCGTTCTTGTTCCCCTTGTGCATGCCATCATCTCCATGCTTGAACTTACTCCAAGGTTCCTCTTTCTTGTCCAAGCTAGGCCCTTCATTTGTAAGCAAAACAAATGTATCCAATTTAGGCAGCATCATATTCTCATGCACTTTAGAATCATTACCAAGAAACAAAAGTACCTGATATTTTAATTGGCGTGCGCAAGCTCTAGTAATTGGTCCAGTATGTATAGAAGCAGGGGCTGTGGGTGTAACAATGGTATTGATGTCCTCATCATCCTCCCCTTCTTGAAATGAAGTCGTCCTCGACGGAAGCTCATCTTCCTCACCCAAATAAGGCTTCAGATCTGCAATGTTAAAAGTGGGACTAACCCCAAAATCTGCAGGCAGCTCAAGTTTATATGCATTATCATTTATTTTCTCTAACACCTTAAAAGGACCATCAGCACGTGGCATTAGCTTTGATTTGCGCAAATCAGGAAATCTATCCTTACGCAAATGTAACCAAACAAGATCTCCAGGTGCAAAAACAACATGTTTTCTACCCTTATCTCCAGCAAGTTTATATTTAGCATTCATACGCTCAATGTTCTCCTTAGTTAACTCATGCATTTTTAAGATCAATTCAGCACGTTGTTTAGCATCAAAATTAACCTTCTCCGAAGATGGAAGAGGCAACAAATCAATTGGTGCACGAGGAATGCATAGCTTGTTAGCACGAAACACAAATCCATCGTTAACGACGAACTTGTTCCATGTTCTCCCTTCCTTACAATTCTGCAATACATCTTTAAATTCAGCATCATGCACATATTGATCTTTGATGGTCTCCAAACCAAATATTTTAAAGTCAAGTTGTGAAAGCATAGTATAACGACGAGACAATGCATCAGCAATAACATTTTCTTTACCCTTCTTGTGTTTAATGACATAAGGGAAAGTCTCAATGAATTCAACCCATTTAGCATGTCTACGGTTCAGTTTGGCTTGACTTTTAATATGTTTCAAAGATTCATGATCAGAATGAATAACAAATTCTTTGGGCCATAAATAATGTTGCCATGTTTCCAAAGTCCGAACAAGAGCATATAATTCCTTATCATAAGTAGAGTAATTCAGACTAGGCCCACTCAATTTTTCAGAAAAGTATGCAACAGGTTTGCCATCTTGTAATAACACACCTCCTAATCCAATTCCACTAGCATCACATTCAAGCTCAAAAGTCTTATTAAAATCAGGAAGTTGGAGTAAAGGAGCATGTGTCAACTTATCTTTCAATACCGTGAAGGCTTCTTCCTGTGAGGTACCCCAAACAAAACGCACATCCTTCTTTGTAAGCTCATTGAGAGGTGCAGCAATGGTGCTGAAATCTCTCACAAAACGCCTATAGAAACCAGCGAGTCCAAGAAAACTCCTCACTTGAGTGACCGTTTTGGGCTGTGGCCAACTCTCAATAGCTTCAATCTTGGCTTTATCAACTTCAATTCCCTGTGGAGTAACAACATAGCCAAGAAAAGATACTCGGTCGGTGCAAAAGGTGCACTTCCCAAGGTTACCAAACAAACGTGCATCACGTAAAGCAATAAAAACAGCACGTAAATGTTCCAAATGTTCCTCCAAAGATCTGCTATAAATCAGTATATCATCAAAATAGACTACCACAAATCGTCCAATGAAAGCACGTAAAACTTTGTTCATTAATCTCATGAAAGTACTAGGTGCATTAGTTAACCCAAAAGGCATGACTAACCACTCATATAAACCGAACTTAGTTTTAAATGCTGTTTTCCATTCATCTCCCAATTTCATATGAATTTGATGGTATCCACTACGCAAATCAACTTTGGAGAATATTGTAGAGCCACTCAATTCATCAAGCATATCATCTAGACTAGGAATAGGATGACGATAACGAATATAAGATGAAAGCTTTATTGATCAAGGTGGGGTTCTGTGACGTCTTGGTCTGGTCGTTGAACACAAACGAAGTACGCGAAGTTGCAGCTATGGCGAACTTTTAATCTAAACAAAACCCAAAGTCTAAACGGTGCCCTAAGGGCTGTATATATGGAGGAAGAGGAGGGGATTTCGTGGCCCTTGAAGGAGGGGTCCGAAACCAACCCTATCTCTTGTTTCCCCACACATACGGACTCTAAAAACAGCCTATACTCAAGTATTTCGAAATTACATGGGCCTGGCCCAATAATAAGGTGACGCAGCACCTATAATAGCCTTTGGACGAAATTTATGGAGTGACATCTTGTATATTTCGTCCAAGGCTTCCTGCACTCATTATGGTGGCTTCAAAGTCCTGAAATCATCACTTGTAACTCCGTTCTTGTTCCCCTTGTGCATGCCATCATCTCCATGCTTGAACTTGCTCCAAGGTTCCTCTTTCTTGTCCAAGCTAGGCCCTTCATTTGTAAGCAAAACAAATGTATCCAATTTAGGCAGCATCATATTCTCATGAACTTTAGAATCATTACCAAGAAACGAAAGTACCTGATATTTTAATTGGCGTGCGCGAGCTCTAGTAATCGGTCCAGTATGTATAGAAGCAGGGGCTGTGGGTGTAACAATGGTATTGATGTCCTCATCATCTTTTTTTCTTTTCTTTTTTTGCACTTTTTTTTTTGCTCCGCAACAATTTTTTTTCGAAAAAGTCTACAAATGGTCTAAAAACTGCCTAGCCAGAATTTTCCAGACTTAGTTTTTTTTTTTTTTGAAACTGGAACTATTTTTCTTCTACGGGTAGCACGAAAATTGGGGAATCCGACTTGTTCACGACTCGCAGTATCGCGTGATCTGGAACTCTAAAATAAAGGAATAAATACTGGACTCGGACTAGGACTGGTGGCAGAGATGAATATGGTGGAACTCGGACTGGTGATGGTATATGACGGTAGTATATGTGGACTCGGATTGGTGGTGGTATATGGACTCGGATCGGTGGTGGTATATGGACTCAGAGAAATAGCAGATAAGCTGTGGTGGTATATGGTAGGGGCGATGATGATGGTGCGGCGGCGGCGTGACAACTTGTGAACAGAACTCGAAACTCTAAAGAACTAGACACTAAGACCAGCAACTTGACACGACGATGCAACCGCAAATTCAACAAAGCAAAAACCCTAAAAAGATTATGCAAAGGCTCAGATTGGTTCGGATATGATGAACTAACCCTAATTTTTTTTGTGGCTTTTTTTTGGATAATACGTAAGAAAATAAATCTAATCTAGGGAAAACTGGAAATTCTCACCGACCAACCTGAAAACTGATACCACTTGATAGAGGCGAGGGTGTCCCGATCTTTCGATGAGATGGTAACTATCGATTTGGTGGAGCCGACTTTGACGATCCGACTACAAACGTGCACGACGTTGCGCCTTAGCAATCGCTAAACCAATCTCCTGAGGTTACTGACGATGCTGGAAGCACGATCAACCTGACCACGAAGGTCTATTCCTGCACGCAATCGAAGAACAAGCAAGAATATGAAAATGCAATCTGAATATTGCGAATATAGATGAAGTATTGATAATGGTGGGGATCCGAAAGCGGTCTTGGTCTGGTCGTTGGACACAAACGAAGTACACGAAGTTGCAATGGCTAACTTTTAACTAAACAAATCCCAAAGTCTAAACGGTGCCCTAAGGGCTGTATATATGGAGGAAGAGGAGGGGATTTCGTGGCCCTTGAAGGAGGGGTCCGAAACCAACCCTATCTCTTGTTTCCCCACACATACGGACTCTAAAAACAGCCTATACTCAAGTATTTCGAAATTACATGGGCCTGGCCCAATAATAAGGTGACGCAGCACCTATAATAGCCTCTGGACGAAATTTATGAAGTGACATCTTGTATATTTCGTCCAAGGCTTCCTGCACTCATTATGGTGGCTTCAAAGTGCTGAAATCATCACTTGTAACTCCGTTCTTGTTCCCCTTGTGCATGCCATCATCTCCATGCTTGAACTTGCTCCAAGGTTCCTCTTTCTTGTCCAAGCTAGGCCCTTCATTTGTAAGCAAAACAAATGTATCCAATTTAGGCAGCATCATATTCTCATGAACTTTAGAATCATTACCAAGAAACGAAAGTACCTGATATTTTAATTGGCGTGCGCGAGCTCTAGTAATTGGTCCAGTATGTATAGAAGTAGGGGCTGTGGGTGTAACAATGGTATTGATGTCCTCATCACCAGGGGAGTGGTGGAGCTGTTGGTCACCCTAGAGAATGGCCTGGTGGGCATGAGTTTGATAGAGGCGAGGGTGTCCCGATCTTTCGATGAGATGATAGCTATCGTTTTTGGTGGAGTAGACTTTGACGATCCGACTACGAACGTGCGAGGACGTCGCGCCTTAGCAATCGCTAAACCAACTCCGAGAGGTTATTGACCACGCCGGAGCACAATCAACCTGACCACGAGGGTCTATCTCCTGCAAACAAACGAAGAACAAGCAAGAAACTAAGATTTGCAATCTGGATATTGCGAATATAAGATGAAAGCTTTATTGATCAAGGTGGGGTTCTGTGACGTCTTGGTCTGGTCGTTGAACACAAACGAAGTACGCGAAGTTGCAGCTATGGCGAACTTTTAATCTAAACAAAACCCAAAGTCTAAACGGTGCCCTAAGGGCTGTATATATGGAGGAAGAGGAGGGGATTTCGTGGCCCTTAAAGGAGGGGTCCGAAACCAACCCTATCTCTTGTTTCCCCACACATACGGACTCTAAAAACAGCCTATACTCAAGTATTTCGAAATTACATGGGCCTGGCCCAATAATAAGGTGACGCAGCACCTATAATAGCCTCTGGACGAAATTTATGAAGTGACATCTTGTATATTTCGTCCAAGGCTTCCTGCACTCATTATGGTGGCTTCAAAGTCCTGAAATCATCACTTGTAACTCCGTTCTTGTTCCCCTTGTGCATGCCATCATCTCCATGCTTGAACTTGCTCCAAGGTTCCTCTTTCTTGTCCAAGCTAGGCCCTTCATTTGTAAGCAAAACAAATGTATCCAATTTAGGCAGCATCATATTCTCATGAACTTTAGAATCATTACCAAGAAACGAAAGTACCTGATATTTTAATTGACGTGCGCGAGCTCTAGTAATTGGTCCAGTATGTATAGAAGCAGGGGCTGTGGGTGTAACAATGGTATTGATGTCCTCATCGTCCTCCCCTTCTTGAAATGAAGTCGTCCTCGACGGAAGCTCATCTTCCTCACCCAAATAAGGCTTCAGATCTGCAATGTTAAAAGTGGGACTAACCCCAAAATCTGCAGGCAGCTCAAGTTTATATGCATTATCATTTATTTTCTCTAACACCTTAAAAGGACCCTCAGCACGTGGCATTAGCTTTGATTTGCGCAAATCAGGAAATCTATCCTTACGCAAATGTAACCAAACAAGATCTCCAGGTGCAAACACAACATGTTTTCTACCCTTATCTCCAGCAAGTTTATATTTAGCATTCATACGCTCAATGTTCTCCTTAGTTAACTCATGCATTTTTAAGATCAATTCAGCACGTTGTTTAGCATCAAAATTAACCTTCTCCGAAGATGGAAGAGGCAACAAATCAATTGGTGCACGAGGAAGGAAACCATACACAATTTCAAAAGGACACATCTTAGTTGTAGAATGCAATGAACGATTATAAGCAAATTCAATATGAGGCAAGCATTCTTCCCACATTTTCTTGTTATTCTTCAAAACAGCCCTAAGCATAGTAGACAATGTTCTATTGACTACTTCAGTTTGTCCATCAGTTTGGGGGTGACATATAGTACTAAAAAGCAGTTTAGTCCCCAACTTAGCCCATAAACATCTCCAAAAGTGGCTAAGAAATTTAGTATCACGATCTAAAACAATAGTATTTGGCACACCATGCAAGCGTATAATTTCACGAAAGAACAAATCAGCAACATTAACAGCATCATCGCTTTTATGACATGGTATATAGTGTGCCATTTTCGAGAACCTATCCACGACAACAAATATGCTATCCCTCCCCTTCTTTGTTCGAGGTAAACCTAAAACAAAGTCCATAGATATATCCTCCCAAGGAACACTAGGTACAGGCAAAGGCATATATAAACCATGAGGATTGAGTCGTGACTTAGCTTTTTGACATGTAGTGCAGCGAGCAACAAAACGCTCAACATCCCGTCTCATCTTTGGCCAAAAGAAATGTGTAGCAAGTATATCCTCCGTCTTCTTCACGCCAAAGTGTCGCATTAATCCTCCTCCATGCGCCTCCTGCAACAACAAAAGACGAATAGAGCTAGCTGGAATGCATAGCTTGTTAGCACGAAACACAAATCCATCTCTAACGACGAACTTGTTCCATGTTCTCCCTTCCTTACAATTCTGCAATACATCTTTAAATTCAGCATCATGCACATATTGATCTTTGATGGTCTCCAAACCAAATATTTTAAAGTCAAGTTGTGAAAGCATAGTATAACGACGAGACAATGCATCAGCAATAACATTTTCTTTACCCTTCTTGTGTTTAATGACATAAGGGAAAGTCTCAATAAATTCAACCCATTTAGCATGTCTACGGTTCAGTTTTGCTTGACTTTTAATGTGTTTCAAAGATTCATGATCAGAATGTATAACAAATTCTTTGGGCCATAAATAATGTTGCCATGTTTCTAAGGTCCGAACAAGAGCATATAATTCTTTATCATAAGTAGAATAGTTCAGACTAGGCCCACTCAATTTTTCAGAAAAGTATGCAACAGGTTTGCCATCTTGTAATAAAACACCTCCTAATCCAATTCCACGAGCATCACATTCAAGCTCAAAAGTCTTATTAAAATCAGGAAGTTGGAGTAAAGGAGCATGTGTCAACTTATCTTTCAATACCGTGAAGGCTTCTTCCTGTGAGGTACCCCAAACAAAAGGCACATCCTTCTTTGTAAGCTCATTGAGAGGTGCAGCAATGGTGCTGAAATCTCTCACAAAACGCCTATAGAAACCAGCGAGTCCAAGAAAACTCCTCACTTGAGTGACCGTTTTGGGCTGTGGCCAACTCTCAATAGCTTCAATCTTGGCTTTATCAACTTCAATTCCCTGTGGAGTAACAACATAGCCAAGAAAAGATACTCGGTCGGTGCAAAAGGTGCACTTCCCAAGGTTACCAAACAAACATGCATCACGTAAAGCAATAAAAACAGCACGTAAATGTTCCAAATGTTCCTCCAAAGATCTGCTATAAATCATGATGAGGACATCAATACCATTGTTACACCCACAACCCCTGCTTCTATACATACTGGACCAATTACTAGAGCTCGCGCACGCCAATTAAAATATCAGGTACTTTCGTTTCTTGGTAATGATTCTAAAGTTCATGAGAATATGATGCTGCCTAAATTGGATACATTTGTTTTGCTTACAAATGAAGGGCCTAGCTTGGACAAGAAAGAGGAACCTTGGAGCAAGTTCAAGCATGGAGATGATGGCATGCACAAGGGGAACAAGAACGGAGTTACAAGTGATGATTTCAGGACTTTGAAGGCACCATAATGAGTGCAGGAAGCCTTGGACGAAATATACAAGATGTCACTTCATAAATTTCGTCCAGAGGCTATTATAGGTGCTGCGTCACCTTATTATTGGGCCAGGCCCATGTAATTTCGAAATACTTGAGTATAGGCTGTTTTTAGAGTCCGTATGTGTGGGGAAACAAGAGATAGGGTTGGTTTCGGACCCCTCCTTCAAGGGCCACGAAATCCCCTCCTCTTCCTCCATATATACAGCCCTTAGGGCACCGGTTAGACTTTGGGTTTTGTTTAGATTAAAAGTTCGCCATAGCTGCAACTTCGCGTACTTCGTTTGTGTTCAACGACCAGACCAAGACGTCACAGAACCCCACCTTGATCAATAAAGCTTTCATCTTATATTCGCAATATCCAGATTGCAAATCTTAGTTTCTTGCTTGTTCTTCGTTTGCTTGCAGGAGATAGACCCTCGTGGTCAGGTTGATTGTGCTCCGGCGTGGTCAATAACCTCTCGGAGTTGGTTTAGCGATTGCTAAGGCGCGACGTCCTCGCACGTTCGTAGTCGGATCGTCAAAGTCTACTCCACCAAAAACGATAGCTATCATCTCATCGAAAGATCGGGACACCCTCGCCTCTATCATTACCCTTCTTGTGTTTAATGACATAAGGGAAAGTCTCAATAAATTCAACCCATTTAGCATGTCTACGGTTCAGTTTTGCTTGACTTTTAATGTGTTTCAAAGATTCATGATCAGAATGTATAACAAATTCTTTGGGCCATAAATAATGTTGCCATGTTTCTAAGGTCCGAACAAGAGCATATAATTCTTTATCATAAGTAGAATAGTTCAGACTAGGCCCACTCAATTTTTCAGAAAAGTATGCAACAGGTTTGCCATCTTGTAATAAAACACCTCCTAATCCAATTCCACTAGCATCACATTCAAGCTCAAAAGTCTTATTAAAATCAGGAAGTTGGAGTAAAGGAGCATGTGTCAACTTATCTTTCAATACCGTGAAGGCTTCTTCCTGTGAGGTACCCCAAACAAAAGGCACATCCTTCTTTGTAAGCTCATTGAGAGGTGCAGCAATGGTGCTGAACTCTCTCACAAAACGCCTATAGAAACCAGCGAGTCCAAGAAAACTCCTCACTTGAGTGACCGTTTTGGGCTGTGGCCAACTCTCAATAGCTTCAACATAGCCAAGAAAAGATACTCGGTCGGTGCAAAAGGTGCACTTCCCAAGGTTACCAAACAAACGTGCATCACGTAAAGCAATAAAAACAGCATGTAAATGTTCCAAATGTTCCTCCAAAGATCTGCTATAAATCAGTATATCATCAAAATAGACTACCACAAATCGTCCAATGAAAGCACGTAAAACTTCGTTCATTAATCTCATGAAAGTACTAGGTGCATTAGTTAACCCAAAAGGCATGACTAACCACTCATATAATCCAAACTTTGTTTTAAATGCTGTTTTCCATTCATCCCCCAATTTCATACGAATTTGATGGTATCCACTACGCAAATCAACTTTGGAGAATATTGTAGAGCCACTCAATTCATCAAGCATATCATCTAGTCTAGGAATAGGATGACGAGAATGAATAGTAATATTATTAATGCCTCTACAATCAACACACATACACGATGTACCATCCTTTTTCGGCACTAGAATAATAGGAACAGCACAAGGACTAAGGGATTCGCGTATATAACCTTTGTCGAGCAACTCCTGGACTTGACGCATAATCTCCTTCGTCTCCTCTGGATTAGTACGGTATGGTGCACGGTGGGTAGCGATGCACCGGGAATTAAGTCAATTTGATGCTCAATCCCTCGAATAGGTGGTAATCCCGGAGGCACATCTTGTGGAAAGACGTCGGCGAACTCCTGCAAAATGTTAGTAACAGCAGGAGGCAAAGAGGAAGGCATGTCCTCGAATGAAAATAATGCCTCTTTGCACACAAAAGCATAGCAAACAGATTTGCTGAAATCTAGATCATCAATATCAGATTTGGTGGCAAGTAAACATGCCTTTTCAATTTAATTTCAGAAGCAACACTAGATGGTTTATTATGAGGATTCATTTGTTGCTCAAATTCTTTTGCCACAATCTGATTTTCACTCTTATTTTGCTCCTGTTTTGCCTTACTAGCTCTATTAATATCATCTTTCAAAATAGAATCAGGAGACATAGGAAGCAAAGTAATATGTTTATCCTTATGAACAAGAGTATACTGATTGTTTCTACCATGGTGTACAGAACTTTTATCAAATTGCCATGGTCTACCAAGTAATAAGGAACATGCTTGCATGGGTACCACTTCACAATCAACAAAATCAGCATACGTAGAGATGCTAAAATGCACACGAACAGTACGTGTTACCTTAACCTTGCCGCTGTTGTTGAACCATTGGATACAGTAAGGATGTGGATGTGGTCTTGTGGTGAGAGAGAGCTTCTCCACCATCTCCATGCTAGCCAAGTTGTTGCAGCTCCCTCCATCTATGATGACGCGAACAGAACGTTCCTTCACAACTCCCTTTGTATGGAACAAATTATGCCTCTGATTTTGCTCAGCTTTTGTGACCTGCACACTCAAAACACGTTGAGCAACTAAACATTCATACCTATCAGCGTCTTCAGGAGCCATGTATTGCGTCTCTTGTTCAGAATCATCTCCACCGTGTTCTTCACGTGTAATGAGAGCCAAAGTCTCCTCATCATAGTCACTAGCGGACTCATACCCACCATCCTCGGTAGCAATCATCACACGCTGAGATTTGCATTCTCTCGCATAATGACCTCTTCCCTTACAACGACGACAAATAATATCACTTGTATGCCCTGTTGATGCCATGAAAGAAGAAGAACTCTGTGCAGGCCCGGTAGGTGTGCTCTTGGCAGATAGTGGTGGTTGTGCCTGCTTCCTTGTATCACGGCTGGAGGTGGCAGCTGATGGAGGTGTCGGTGCAATAGAATGTGTGGAAGTAGAGGATGCACGCGGTGTCCACGATGAAGGTCGACCTGCAGAAAAGTTAGTCCGCGCCAATGCCTGTCGATCCTGCACTTCACGTTTAGCTTTACAAGCAAGATGGAATAAACGAGTGATATTATTATACTCCTTATACTCTAGAATGGTCTGAATCTCTCTATTTAATCCACCCATAAAACGTGCAAGCATAGCTTCATTCTCCTCAACAATACCACATCTAATCATGCCAGTTTGTAATTCCTGATAATATTCTTCTACAGAATTTTTTCCTTGTCTTAAGCGCTGCAATTTTTGAAGTAATTCACGTTGATAATATGGTGGAACCCAACGAGTACGCATAGCAGTTTTCAAAGCAGCCCAAGTAGTTGGAATAGGATATAATCTACAATGTTCAGACCACCATACACATGCAAAACTAGTAAAAGCACAAACAGCAGCAGCAACACGTCTCTCCTCGGGATATTGTAAACATGTAAAACGTTGTTCAGTTTCTAACTCCCAAGTAAGATATATATCAGGAACATATCTACCCTCAAATGGTGGAATATTCAATTTCAGTTTAGGAAGATGGTCATGATCTCGTACCTGAGCTGGTAATGCAGCCCTACCATTGTGATTATTTGCATGTGGACGACCTGGTGGTGGTGGTTGCACGTAGTTCTGATTTTGATCAACCTCATCCTCGTAATCGCCCGCATAATCGTCCTCCTCAGCGGCAGCAGGAGCCATAGAAGCATCAACAGTAGGTGCAGCGGCACCAGAAGTTTGACCAGGCTCAAGGGGAACGCGCTGTGCTCGTCCCACTTGATTTGGAAGGCGACGTTGTTGTTGTTGTAGAGGTGCGACAGGTGCAGCCGGCGGTGGTTGTGGAAGACGCGCGAGCAATTCATTAAACTTGTTATCGAGCTTTGTTTCGAACGTCTTCTCAATTCCGTCTATCTTCTCCATGGCCTCTTCAAATCTGTTTAGCACATCTTGCACCTGTCCACTCATCATTTGCTGAAATTTATCATGTAGCTGTTTGTTCGTCATGTTCTCCCAATCAGTCTCATTGGCTTGTGATCCTGCCATGGTTAGCAGCAATAGAAACACACAAGAATATGATGCTACAGACTACTGGGAAGTGGTGGTGGTGGTGTATCACAAAACCGTCAAGTGAATCTCAAATGCTTACCAGTTCTTACCCAGCAGCAGGTGGTGATCGGCAACCGTTGTAGTCAAAACTCTTAAAGGTTGGACAGAGCGATTGCCAGGTGGTGTCAAACGCACGACGTAGATGTATGTGGTGCTGGGAAGGCTTATGATATGGTAGCAAAAGGGTCAGCAATAATCAATTCAGAGATGCAAAGTTGAATAAACGCTCAACGACGGTACTGTGCTGGTCCTAGGCTAGACCGTACTAGAGACGCGAGCCTAGAACACTAACAAAATCACGGCGCGGCACATAAACAAGGGAAGAGCACACTCTAAAAAAAAATTAGTTTTTTTTTGCGCTCCTTTTTTTTTGCAAAAAAAATCACTATAATGGCGAGTGTCTCAAAACTCTTCCCAAGTCAAACTATCAGGATTGGCATGAAATTTTTTTTGACAATTTTTTTTTTCGGTAATCAGGGCACCGACGACGAAAAAGTGCGAGAAAAAATCACTATGATGGCGAGTGTCTCAAAACGCTCCCTGGGACCTAAAAATAGGATAGGGAAAAAAAATTGACTGCCAAAATTTTGGCCTAAAAACTGCCCGGGGGTCTCCAGACTTTTTTTTTTTCGAATCCTACTCAGGCAAGGAAACACGAATCGGAAAATAGATGGGTCTCGAAAACAAATCTAATATAAAAAGAACTCGGATTGGTGGTGGATATATGGTGGTAGAATATGGCTGCGGTGATGGTATATGGCAGCGGTGGTAGGATATGGCAGCGGTGGTGGTATATGGCAGCGGTGGTGGTATATGGTGCGGCGGCGGCGTGACAAACTGTGACAGAACTCGAAACTCTAAGGACTAGACGCTAAGACCAGCAACTAGACACGACGATGCAACCGCAAATTCAACAAAGCAAAAACCCTAAAAAGATTATGCAAAGGCTCAGATTGGTTCGGATATGATGAACTAACCCTAATTTTTTTTTGGCTTTTTCGTGGACTGTAGGTTTGAAGAACAGACTCGATCTAAACTATGAAAAACTATAAAATCTCACTGAGCAACCTGGAAATCTGATACCACTTGATAGAGGCGAGGGTGTCCCGATCTTTCGATGAGATGATAGCTATCGTTTTTGGTGGAGTAGACTTTGATGATCCGACTACGAACGTGCGAGGACGTCGCGCCTTAGCAATCGCTAAACCAACTCCGAGAGGTTATTGACCACGCCGGAGCACAATCAACCTGACCACGAGGGTCTATCTCCTGCAAGCAAATGAAGAACAAGCAAGAAACTAAGATTTGTAATCTGGATATTGCGAATATAAGATGAAAGCTTTATTGATCAAGGTGGGGTTCTATGACATCTTGGTCTGGTCGTTGAACACAAACGAAGTACGCGAAGTTGCAGCTATGGCGAACTTTTAATCTAAACAAAACCCAAAGTCTAAACGGTGCCCTAAGGGCTGTATATCTGGAGGAAGAGGAGGGGATTTCGTGGCCCTTGAAGGAGGGGTCCGAAACCAACCCTATCTCTTGTTTCCCCACACATACGGACTCTTAAAATAGCCTATACTCAATTATTTCGAAATTACATGGGCCTGGCCCAATAATAAGGTGACGCAGCACCTATAATAGCCTCTGGACGAAATTTATGAAGTGACATCTTGTATATTTCGTCCAAGGCTTCCTGCACTCATTATGGTGGCTTCAAAGTCCTGAAATTATCACTTGTAACTCCGTTCTTGTTCCCCTTGTGCATGCCATCATCTCCATGCTTGAACTTGCTCCAAGGTTCCTCTTTCTTGTCCAAGCTAGGCCCTTCATTTGTAAGCAAAACAAATGTATCCAATTTAGGCAGCATCATATTCTCATGAACTTTAGAATCATTACCAAGAAACGAAAGTACCTGATATTTTAATTGGCGTGCGCGAGCTCTAGTAATTGGTCCAGTATGTATAGAAGCAGGGGCTGTGGGTGTAACAATGGTATTGATGTCCTCATCAAGTGGGAACCTACTATTAAGATTAAAATTAAAGATTATGAGTGCAACGCTTTGTGTGATTTGGGTGCTAGCGTTTCCACTATTCCGAAAACTTTATGTGATGTGCTAGGTTTCCGTGAATTTGATGATTGTTCTTTGAATTTGCATCTAGAGGATTCCACTATTACGAAACCTATGCGAAGGATTAATGATGTTCTTATTGTTGCAAATAGAAATTATGTGCCCGTAGATTTTGTTGTGCTTGATATAAATTGCAATCCTACATGTCCTATTATCCTTGGTAGACCTTTCCTTAGAACGATTGGTGCAATTATTGATATGACAGAAGGAAACATTAGATTTCAATTTCCATTAAGGAAGGGAATGGAACACTTTCCAAGAAATAAAATTAAGTTGCCATATGAATCTATTATGAGGGCTACGTATGGATTGCGTACCAAAGATGACAATACCTAGATCTATGTTTTATGCCTAGCTAGGGGCGTTAAACAATAGCGCTTGTTGGGAGGCAACCCAATTTTATTTTTATGTTTTTTTGTTATTGGTTCTGTTTTTCAATAAATACACATTATTACCTCTATATTAATTGTTTTTTAGTGTTTTAATTAGTGTTTGAGCCAAGTAAGACCTTTGGGATGGTCTACGGTGATAGTTGATTTGATCTTGCTGAAAAACAGAAACTTTTACGCTAATTGCCAGAAATTTAAAAAAATCAGAGAAACATGCTTTTGATATGAATTTTTTGCACAAGATTGGTGTAATAAATTCCCAGGATGTCCTAATTTTTCAGAATTCATGGAGTTAAAGAAGTATACGAAATTTCCAGATTACTACAGACTGTTCTGTTTGTGACAGATTCTGTTTTCTATGTGTTGTTTGCTTATTTTGATGAATCTATGGGTAGTATCGGGGGGTATGAACCATGGAGAAGTTGGAATAAAGTAGATATAACACCAATATAAATTAAGAATGAGTTCACAACAATACCTAAAGTGGTGATTTATTTTATTATACTAACGGCTCTTATGAGTTTTCTGTTGAGTTTTGTGTTGTGAAGTTTTCAAGTTTTGGGTAATGATTTGATGGACAATGGAATAAGGAGTGGCAAGAGCCTAAGCTTGGGCATTCCCAAGGCACTCCAAGGTAATATTAAAGGACAACCAAGCATCTAAGCTTGGGGATGCCCCGGATGGCATCCCCTCTTTTGTCTTCAATCCATCGGTAAATTTACCTGAGGATATATTTTTATTCACCACATGATATGTGTTTTGCTTGGAGCGTCTTGTATGATATGAGTCTTTTATTTTTAGTTTGCCACAATCATCCTTGCTGTACACACCTTTTGAGAGGAACACACATTAATCGTGAATTTATTAGAATACTCTATGAGCTTCACTTATATCTTTTTAGCTAGGTACTTTGCTCTAGTGCTTCACTTATATCTTTTTAGAGCACGGCGGTGGTTTTATTTTATAGAAATTGATGAACTCCCATGCTTCACTTATATTATTTTGAGAGTCTTAAATAGCATGGTAATTTGCTTAGGTTATGAATTTAGTCCTAATATGATGGGCATCCAAGAGGGATATTATAAAAACTTTCATATAAAGAGCATTGACTAGATGAGAAGTTTGATTCCCTGCATTTGTTTTGAGATATAGAGATGGTGATATTAGAGTCATGCTAGTGAGTAATTGTGGATTGGCATAAATACTTGTGTTAAAGTTTGTGATCCCCGTAGCATGCACGTATGGTGAACCGTTATGTGATGATGTCGGAGCATGATTTATTTTTTATTGTCTTCCTTATGAGTGGCGGTCAGGGACAAGCGATGGTATTTTCCTACCAATCTATCCCCCTAGGAGCATGCATGTAGTACTTTGTTTCGATGGCTAATAATTTTTTGCAATAAGTATGTGAGTTCTTTATGACTAATGTTGAGTCCATGGATTATACGCACTCTCACCCTTCCACCCTTGCTAGCCTCTCTAGTACCGCGCAACTTTCGCCGGTGCATTAAACCCACCATATATCCTTCCTCAAAACAGCCAACATACCTACCTATTATGGCATTTCCATAGCCATTCCGATATATATTGCCATGCAATTTCCACCATTCCGTTTATTATGACACATACCATCATTGTCATATTGCTTTGCATGATCATGTAGTTGGCATAGTATTTGTGGCAAGGCCACCGTTCATTATTTTTTATACATGTCACTCTTGATCATAGCACATCCTGGTACACCGCCGGAGGCATTCATATAGATTCATATCTTGTTCTAGTATCGAGTTGTAATTCTTGAGTTGTAAGTAAATAAAAGCGTGATGATCATCATTATTAGAGCATTGTCCCATATGAGGAAAGGATGATGGAAGCTATGATTCCCTCACAAGTTGGGATGAGTCTCCGGACTTTATAAAAAATAAAAGAGGCCAAAGAAGCCCAAACAAAAAAAGGGAGAGAGAACATAAAAAAAAATGAGAGAAAAGAGAGAAGGGACAATGTTACTATCCTTTTCCACACTTGTGCTTCAAAGTAGCACCATGATCTTCATGATAGAGAGTCTCCTATTTGTACTATTGGGAATTTTTCATTATAGAACTTGGCTTGTATATTCCAATGATGGGCTTCCTCAAATTGCCCTAGGTCTTCGTGTGGCGCCCCCTGCTCAATTGTACACTAATCATACACGCAAACGTGTACGATCAAGCACAGGGACTCACGGGAAGATATCACAACACAACTCTAACACAATTTAAACGGAGGTCCACAATATTACAGACCAGGGATCTGAAGATCCGAATACACAAGTCAGTCATACAAATATTATCTGAGTACAGACATAGTTAGACAAGTTTTGCCTTGAGAAGGCTAGCACAAACAGCGACACTAGATCGAAAGGCGTTGGCCTCCTGCGTGGGAGCCTCCGATCCTACTCCTGGTCATCTGGCTCGATCCAGTAGTAAGTACCCTCTGGACCCTCCTGGTAGTAAGCTCCGGTGGTGGCATCTGGCTCCAGGACTCCATCGTCTGTTGTATCATCAAGGTGGGGTATATGGGGAAAAGAGAAAGTAAAGCAACCGTGAGTACTCATCCGAAGTACTCAGCAAGCAAGGATCTATACTACATATGCAACATTATCAATGGAGAAAGGCTGTATATGTGGACTGGGCTGCAGAAATGCCAGAATAGAGAGAAGGCCTAGTCCTATCGAAGACTAGCATCTTGAAACATCTTCACAAGGACATCATCTTGCAGCAGTAGAAGAGAGTAGAATAGCATTTTATTTAGCAAACATGTTGAAGTACAGCTTAAAGATCCTTCCTCGACTCCCAAGCGAGAAAGCGATCCCAAAGCTTCAATTAAGTAACAAGTATCCAGTTTAAGTAGTAGATCGGGATACACAAACTGAGCGTCCTTTACCGTAGGACCGACTATCGATAGAAGATTCATCCCTGCAGGGGTGCACTACTGTTACCCAACACACTCGATCAACTCTGGCCGGACACACTTGCTGGGTAATGCCCGTCCTCGGAAGATCAACACAAAGCAGCGCTCTACCTAGGCTCGGCAGAGAGGTCAGCACACCGGACTAATCTATGCACCCAGAGGTCTCGGGCCATCACCCTGGGCACCCTGCGCGTTACGAGACTGGCCGGGGTGCAGGCGCGACACTGAACTCGTCAGTGAAGTATCCAGCCCAATCCCGACAATCAGCCCGCACGATGAATCGTGACGTCAGACGAGCTTTCGGAGAAACGTACTTCGCAGAGGGTCCCATAACCATTATCCCGCGTGGTGGTAGTGCGTATAGGGCACGTCGACCCACTCAGATCACACACCCAAATCCAATAGGCTCAATTAGTATCAAGCGGAGACAATCAGAGTCTCTGATGCTCCGCCACCATGTCACACTCAAGTGCCCTTCCGGCACACCCGAAAATCATAGATCCCCAGCAGGTACCCACCAGGGTGGACCCGCCTGTAACAGAGGTCAAGTAATCGTGTGGTCATAACATCAAGGGGGAATCCCGAGGAATCACCCTCGGCGGATTCCACTCGACGAAATCATCAGGGTGAACGTATGAGGTATCACCCTCGAGGTTCACACTGAGGGTTGCACGACAGAGTCGTATCGGAAGTGGAGAAGGAGGAATCACCCTCGATGACCACGACCGAACAGCTACACTGCAGAGTATTCATCGGGAGTGCGTTACGAAGTATCACCCTCGGCACTCGATAGTAACTTTGCAGAGTCGTACAACTAAGGGGGTGTGAAGTGAGGTGTCGGTCTCTGGTCGACGATCACGTTGATCGAGTCGTCGATGATCAAGCAGGGGCAACAAAGGTAAGGTGGTGGGGTCACTGATGGTTCATTCCAACCTAAACTAAACAGTTTATCATAGGCAGGTAAGGTAGCAATGAACAGGTTACAATAGCAGGCTATGCATCAGAATAGGAGCATACATTAACAGTAGCAAAATCTAATGCAAGCAGGAGAATAGAGTGGGCGATATCTGGAATGCTCAAGGGGGGGGGAGGGCTTGCCTGGTTGCTCTGGCAAGAGGGGAAGGTCGTCAACGGGCTGCTCGTCGGTAGAGTAGTCGTATCCAGGTGCAGCGCCGTCGGTCTCGGCGTCTATCGAGAGAGAGAAGGAGGGGGAGAGAAACAATAAATTCACGGCAATAATGCAAACAACATGTATGACATGCCTAAATGATATGCCGAGGTGTTCTACTGCCTAACTAATTGATTTAGTTAATTTAGGAATTTATTTGGATTTATTTAATTAAAGATGGGCACTATTCATTTACTGAAATCGGTCTAAAAGTTCAATGTTCTTATAGCTGCGGGCGTCTGACGGGAATACGGAGGACGTATTCGGGTTCGTATCGAAATTCTGAGCAAGTTTCATATATAAATTATTTTCATCGGAGTTACGGTTTATTTAATATGATTTTCTAAAGTTTAAAACATTTTCTGAATTTATTTATTAATTTAAATTCGAATTATCCAGAATAGTGAATGATGACGTCAGCATGAGGTCAGGGTGACGTCAGCAGGTCAATTCTGGCTGACCAGAGTCAAACCTGACAGGTGGGACCCACATGTCATACACTGTGGCTTAATCAGAGAGGTTAATTTAATTATTTGAGTTAATTAACAGGTGGGGCCCAGCAGTCAGTGACTGATTAGTATTTAATTAACTAATTAACAGATTTTCTATTTATTTAAATTCATTTAAGCGACCGGGCCCCACATGTCAGTGAGACCGGGCGGCCACGTCAGCGTTGACCTCGGTCAACAGGGTCAAAGGGGCCCGCGGGGCCCCACAGTCAGTGGCACAGGGCGGGACCCACTGGTGCCACGTCGGCGGTGGCCGGCGACGCGCCGGAGTAGCTCCGGCGAGCCAAAACGCGGCGGCGCGAGTCGGGCTTGGCTCGGGTTTCGCCTACGGTGGGTCTCAGGGGCTGGGGCAGGTCGCGTTCGACGCGGCTTGTCGTCGCGCGTCGAATGGCGGCGGTGCGGGGTGCTGGGGAGGCCTGAGCTGAGCGCCAGGAGCTCGTCGGCGGCGAGGTTCTCGGGCGAGCTATGGGATCGACAAAACGGCACGCGTTCAAGCGTTGTGAGGAGCTAGGCGGGGTCCATGCGACGCGGCGAAGCAAATGGGCAGCAGCACATGACCAAAAGGTCGCCGGACGGTCGCCGGCGACGAGGTCCGCGGCGGTGGGTGCGGCCTAACGCGGAGCGGTGGCTACGGTATGCTAGCGAGCTAATGGAGAGGGGGAGGAGGAGCAGGAGCTCACAGTGGGGCGTAGCCGTTCAAAGTGGGCTCGGGGAAGGCATGGAGTAGCCGGAATCGACGACAGTGTGCGGCGGCGACCCGAGGAAGAAGACGGCGACGTGGGGGCGATGCAGGGCTCCCGGAGCTCAGGCTCGTGGTCGAGGAGGACGGCGCGTTGCGGCGGAGCTCGTGGACACAACAGGGAGGCGAACAGGGCACGGTGGCCGCGAGCTTCAGCGGTGGCCGACCATGGTGGCGTCGGGCGAGGTGGGGGACGGGGGAAGAGGGGCAGAGGGGGCGGCTAGGGTTCGTCCGCGGAGTCGAGGGGGGGTCCATATAGGCGTCCGCGGCGCCGCAGTGCTCGTTGTCGAGCAAAGGCGAGGGGGAGCCGGGGCGGTGAGCGCGGGCGCGGGCGACAGCGCGGCGAGGTGAGCAGTGTGAGGTGAGGGACGGCGCGGGGGTGGGCTGGGCCGCGACTGTAGCGATAGGCCGAGTGTACAGTAGATCATTTAGGCCTTTCCTTTTTTTTCTGTTTCTTTTTCTTTTCTGTTCTGTTAATTGTTTAGGCCCCAAATGGATTTTGTAAAAAGTGTGAGCTAGTCCTTAAATACCAGTGCACTAGACCCTAACACCAAAAACTAGTTTGGGCAAAACATCATTTCATATTCGATCTAGATTAATTAAAAGGCTTGTAGATATTATTTTCAGCCACTGTTAAAAGAGGTTTGGGTCACCTAATTAATTTATTAAATGTTGGTTACAATTTAGAATGGTCTCTGCAATATTTGTTATTTACTGAACATTTTAGTTTTTATGTTGGACAACTTTTATATTTCACTTTCATTTAAATTTGAATTTGACTTAGGAGTTGAAATGCAATATGATGCAAATGATGATTATGCACTGTTAATCATGCTAACATGTCATTATCAAAAGTGATTACTGTTGCTAATCACCGGGGGTGTTACAATTCTCCTCATCTATTAAGAATTCTCGTCCCGAGAATTAAGAGGAAGACTGAAAGAAAGAGGGGTATTCTTCGCGAAGACGATCCTCGCGTTCCCAAGTGGCCTCATCTTCAGAATGATTTGACCACTGAACCTTGAGGAATTTGATTGACTTTTGACGAGTCCGACGTTCAGCTTCATCAAGAACACGGATGGGATATTCTGGATAAGACAGATCTTCCCGTAATTCAAGCACTTCATGATCCACAGCTCGAATAGGATCCTTGAAGCAGCGACGGAGTTGGGATACATGAAAGACATCATGTACTTGTGAAAGATTAGGCGGCAACTGCAATTGATATGCCACTTCTCCTCGACGGGCAAGAATACGGAACGGGCCAATGTAGCGAGGAGCTAACTTGCCTTTGATTCCGAACCTATGAGTGCCTTTCAACGGAGTGACGCGGAGGTAAGCTTGCTCGCCAGGTTGATAGACTATTTCCTGGTGCTTTCGGTCATAGTTGCTTTTCTGACAAGACTGAGCAGTTTTCAAATGTTCACGCACAATGCGGACTTGGTCTTCTGCTTGCTGAATAATGTCCGGTCCGACGAGTGAGCGTTCCCCAGTTTCTGACCAATTCAGAGGGGTTCGACACTTACGACCGTATAGAACTTCAAACGGTGCCATCTTCAGACTAGCTTGATAGCTATTGTTGTAAGAGAATTCGGCATACGGGAGAGATTCCTCCCATTTCTTACCGAAGGAGATGACGCAAGCTCGAAGCATATCTTCGAGCACTTGATTAACTCGTTCAACTTGACCCTGTGACTGAGGGTGAAAAGCGGTACTGAACGACAGATGTGTTCCCATAGCTTCTTGGAAACTATTCCAGAATCTGGAGGTGAAGAGGCTGCCACGATCAGAACTGATCTCCAAAGGAACACCATGGAGTGACACAATTCGGGAAACATACAAGCCTGCTAACTGGCTAGCAGTGATTGTCTCTTTAACTGGCAGAAAGTGAGCAACCTTGGAGAATCGGTCAATGACGACAAATATAGCATCATTACCCTTCTGGGATTTGGGAAAACCAGTAATGAAATCCATTTGGACCTTGTCCCATTTCCATTCAGGAATTGCAAGGGGTTGCAGAGTTCCTGCGGGCCTTTGATGTTGAGCTTTAACGCGGCGGCAAACGTCACACTCAGAAACATAACGAGCAATATCTCGCTTCATATTAGGCCACCAGTATCTCTGACAAATGTCACGGTACATCTTTGTGCTACCAGGATGAATTGACAGAGGAGTGTCATGAGCTTCCATCATAACGTGTTCCCTCTCATCTTTGAACTTAGGTACGAAGAGACGATGTTGCAAAAATAGGATCCCATCATTATCAAGATGGAACTCCGACGGTTTTCCTTTTTCAAGGTACCGCTTGATCCTTTCAACTTCAGAGTCATACCGTTGCATAGTTTTGATGCTGTGTTCTAAATCTGGTTCGACAACCAGGGTATTGAGATAACCCTGTGGAACAATATGGAGGTTCAATTTACGAAACTCTTCATAAAGAAGAGGTTGTGATTCCTGAACCATATGGTTGCTGCAATAAGCCTTACGGCTCAAAGCATCGGCCATTACATTTGCCTTGTCAGGGGTGTATGAGATATTCATATCATAATCGGCTATTGTCTCGAGCCATCTTTGTTGACGAAGGTTCAGATCCGGTTGAGTATATAAATACTTCAAACTTTGATGATCCGTATATATCTCGCAACGGTTACCGAGAAGGTAATGTCGCCATAGCTTCAGGGCATAAATAACCGCAGAAAGTTCGAGATCGTGCACTGGGTAATTTTCTTCGTGAGGACGCAATTGTCGGGAGGCATAAGCAATCACTTTGCGTTCTTGCATTAGGACACAGCCTAATCCTTGACGGGAAGCATCGCAGTATATCACGAAATCCTTTTGGGAATCCGGGGGTGCTAATACTGGGGCAGATGTCAATTTATCTTTTAGTGTCTGAAAGCTTTCTTGACATTTTTCTGTCCACTCAAATTTGACACCTTTGTGAAGCAGATTTGTCAATGGTTTTGCAATCTTGGAAAAGTTCTCAACAAATCGACGGCAATAACTAGCAAGTCCGAGAAAACTTCTGACTTGCTTGACATTCTTCGGGGGAGTCCAGTCAAGAATAGCCTGAACTCGTTCGGGGTTAACAGCAATTCCATCCTTGGAAATCACATGTCCAAGGTAAGTTACTTCAGAAAGCCAAAATTCACATTTGGAATACTTGGCATACAACTGGTGTTCTCGAAGCCTTTCTAGTCCAAACGGAGGTGTTCAGCATGTTCTTCTTTATTCTTGGAATAAACCAGAATATCATCTAAATAAACCACGACGAATTTGTCGAGGTAATCCATGAATATATAATTCATCAGACGGGAGAACGTAGCTGGGGCATTCGTTAGGCCAAATGACATGACGGTGTATTCATAGGAGCCATAACGAGTGATGAATGCAGTCTTGGGAATATCCTCTTCACGGACACGGATCTGGTGATAACCCAACCTCAGGTCGAGTTTAGAGAACATCGATGATCCAACGAGTTGATCATAAAGATCATTGATCCGGGGCAGTGGGTATTTATTCTGGATTGTGGCTTGGTTAATGGGCCGATAATCCTGAACCAAACGGTTAGTTCCATCCTTCTTCTTAACGAAGAGTGAAGGTGCTCTCCAAGCAGAGGAACTGGGGCGGATGAAACCACTCTTATGTGACTTGTCGATTTCTTCCTTAAGCTCGAGTAGGTGATGCGGAGGCATCTTATAAGGTCGCTTGGCAATAGGGACGGTGCCAGGCTTCAAGTCGATGACGAACTCGACAGCTCTAGCCGGGGGTATTCCTGGAAGTTCTTCTGGAAAGACGTCTGGAAAATCTCGAACGACAGGAACGTTCTCGATTCCTTCCAGAGGTGAGGCGTTCAAAGCTTTCAGAGCATATATCTGAGCTTCAGCGTCCCGAGTAATGCGGGCGGTATAGTTCACTATCTCATCGGTGGGGTGAAGAAGTTGGACGACTTTAGTGGCACAATTGATCGAAGCAATGTGAGCTTTCAACCAATCCATTCCAAGAATGAGGTCTATGGTGGAAGATTTCAGGACGATGGGCGATGCAAGGAATTCCAATCCTTTAACTTCGACGGTAACGTCAGGTGCTATTACGTCAGCATGACAGTGACCTCCGGGAGTTTTAATGACTAACGGAGTATGCATTTTCTCATATCGAATGCCATGCATAAATGCAAATTTTCCAGAGATGAATGAATGTGATGCTCCTGAATCAAATAAAACAGAAGCAGGTACTGAGTTAACAAGAAGGGTACCCATCACAGTAGCAGGTTGATCCTGGACTTCTTCAATGTCAATGTTGTAGGCGTGTCCATGACCATGTGCAGCAGACCCAGTATTATAGTTGCAGGTCTGGTTGTTGCCACGACCATTGCCACGGCCAGCACGAGGAAAGGCTAACTGATTCTGATTCTGGCGGCAGTCTTTAGCCTGGTGTCCTGGTTTGCGGCACTTGAAGCACAGACCATCTTCAGGACGAAGAGGAGCATTGTTTTGAATAGCTTGAGTTTTTGGCTGCCTCGGTGGTGGAGGAGGCAGACGTGGTGCAGCATAGTTGTTCTTTGGCGTAGAGGTATTGGAACGGAATGCATTGTTGGGGATCCAAACTCGACGCTTCGATGCTGAGCCCGAAGATGAGCCAGCATCACGATAGCGCTTCTGCGAGTCCTTGTATTCCATCTGAGCGGTCTCAACAAGAATAGCCTTGTTCGTCAGAGTTGAAAAGTCATTGAAGTCTTGAGCAGCTAGTGCAAGCTTGAGGTCGGGGTGTAGTCCATTACGGAACTTCTCTTGTCTGCGAGCATCTGTGGCGATGTCTTCTTCAGCATAGCGGGACAGGTCTAGAAATTCCCGCTGATAAGCTTCGACGGTCTTGTTGCCCTGAGTGAGGTTACGGAACTGGGTCTTCATGCGTTCCATAATTGCTTGAGGGATGTAACGTGTACGGAAAGCAGCCTGGAACTCATACCAGGTAATGACTGTTCCAACAGGCAGAGTACGCTTGTGTGTGTCCCACCATTGAGCTGCGGGGCCCTTTAAGAAAAAGGCCGCGAAGTTGACGTAGTTGGCAGGGGCGACATTAGCAGACTCCATCTCGTGAGTGATGTCGCGGAGCCAGTCATCGGCATCCAGTGGCTTGTCAGAATTGCGGAACTGAGTTGGGTTGAGTCGCATAAACTCTGTCAAAGTTATTGAAGCTGGATTCTGGTTCTGGTTGTTCTGATGCGGAAACTGAGCCATGATTCCAACCATGAACTGGCGGTTAAGCTCAAACTGTTGCATCATAGCCGCCATATAGTCTGGCGGTGGTGGGCGTTCAGGGGCACGACCACGACCACGACCACCTGGTCTAACCATCCTGCTAAGTATCAACAGGGGGTAGTTTAGTAAAAGCAATTGCGAGCGTTTAGTGACAAACATGATGTAACTCGACAACAATTTAAGTAGTGTAACAGATACATAACAGTAGTCGATTAAGACATACAGATCCATACACGGTCGGTTAAAATCGGGCAGCATAACGGCGCAAATTGAAAAACTAGAGACACACTAGGCGGCACGCAGGCACGCGGTAAGGAAGTACACAACGTGACATAGCAAAGGCTACATCAGCGTCGGAGAAAACCACTGAAACGGGGTAACTGCAAGTGCGGACGACGAATGTTCGTCGCGGCAGGATCCTGTGCTCCATGTGCACTCTGATGCAGAACCCGGTCTCGAACTGTAAGAAGAGGTCCACGTGCAGGCGTGTGACCTCCCACTGCAGGCCAATCAATACCTGGCGGCATCTCGGTCCTGCGTGGGTAAAGAATATACTCCGGATGTATCCCTGCACGAACAACTGGTAGCAACTGTGTCATAGCCTCGTAGTAGCGTGCTCGAGTGGCGAACAACTCGACGACAAGAGCCCGAACAGTGCGATCCAGAGCCTGAGTGCACTGAATCAGAACCTGCGGGTCGTAGCGTCGAGACTCGTACGGGGCACAGATAGCTGTGTATTATCCAGTAGCATCTCCAACAGGTGCATACGGAATGTACCGAAACACAGTATCATTCAAGTTAGCATTGTGCTCCCCTCGGAGACGTACGACAGCAGAGTAGGCGGCATCATGGACTGCCATCTCAATCGTCACGCCTAATCCGTGAAAAAGGTGTAGCTCGGTGTCTGAGTTGTTCTGCTGATCATAAATCCGAACTTCAGCATAGTACTGTTCCTGGTTGAACTCGCGGTAAACCTCATAGACCATGTACTCGGGATACCAACGGTAGCCAAGTCTGGTCATGAGAGCGATCAGGACAGCTGGAAACCCAGGGGTATTACGAGCCCAAGTGCGAAGCACAAGCTGTGTCGTAGGACGCGGTGGAAACAAACGGTCCATCTGAAACAGAGGAAATTCAGATTTGTTAAATGACAATGAGAAGTTTAACTCAACTCGGAGAGAAAGGTTAAACAAAACAATGGAAAGGAAAATGATTATCAGACTAATCAGATCAATGACAGGGAAATCGCACAGATATCCAGCTCTCCGGGTAGACGGGATTTACGAGATCCTAAGTGTCGGCGTTAGTAAAATTTATTTAACCCGAGTAGAAGAGAGATCAGAGTCCCAGAGTATAGACGAGGAATAAAAGATCCTAATACCACCCAGTTGGCGACGTGGGCCCGTAAGCCACACAGCCAAGTTAGTAAATTAGTTTTTCGATGTCTAGACTCAACTTCGGCCAAGGAATTTGGAGGGGGCTTCCTACAGGCAGTCGGCTCTGATACTAACTTGTGGCGCCCCCTGCTCAATCGTACACTAATCATACACGCAATCGTGTACGATCAAGCACAGGGACTCACGGGAAGATGTCACAACACAACTCTAACACAATTTAAACGGAGGTCCACAATATTACAGACCAGGGATCCGAAGATCCGAATACACAAGTCAGTCATACAAATATTATCTGAGTACAGACATAGTTAGACAAGTTTTGCCTTGAGAAGGCTAGCACAAACAGCGACACTAGATCGAAAGGCGTTGGCCTCCTGCCTGGGAGCCTCCGATCCTACTCCTGGTCATCTGGCTCGATCCAGTAGTAAGTACCCTCTGGACCCTCCTGGTAGTAAGCTCCGGTGGTGGCATCTGGCTCCAGGACTCCATCGTCTGTTGTATCATCAAGGTGGGGTATATGGGGAAAAGAGAAAGTAAAGCAACCGTGAGTACTCATCCGAAGTACTCAGCAAGCAAGGATCTATACTACATATGCAACATTATCAATGGAGAAAGGCTGTATATGTGGACTGAGCTGCAGAAATGCCAGAATAGAGAGAAGGCCTAGTCCTATCGAAGACTAGCATCTTGAAACATCTTCACAAGGACATCATCTTGCAGCAGTAGAAGAGAGTAGAATAGCATTTTATTTAGCAAACATGTTGAAGTACAGCTTAAAGATCCTTCCTCGACTCCCAAGCGAGAAAGCGATCCCGAAGCTTCAATTAAGTAACAAGTATCCAGTTTAAGTAGTAGATCGGGATACACAAACTGAGCGTCCTTTACCGTAGGACCGGCTATCGATAGAAGATTCATCCCTGCAGGGGTGCACTACTGTTACCCAACACGCTCGATCAACTCTGGCCGGACACACTTGCTGGGTAATGCCCGTCCTCGGAAGATCAACACAAAGCAGCGCTCTACCTAGGCTCGGCAGAGAGGTCAGCACACCGGACTAATCTATGCACCCAGAGGTCTCGGGCCATCGCCCTGGGCACCCTGCGCGTTGCGAGAGTGGCCGGGGTGCAGGCGCGACACTGAACTCGTCAGTGAAGTATCCAGCCCAATCCCGACAATCAGCCCGCACGGTGAATTGTGACGTCAGACGAGCTTTCGGAGAAACGTACTTCGCAGAGGGTCCCATAACCATTTTCCCGCGTGGTGGTAGTGCGTATAGGGCACGTCGACCCACTCAGATCACACACCCAAATCCAATAGGCTCAATTAGTATCAAGCGGAGACAATCAGAGTCTCTGATGCTCCGCCACCATGTCACACTCGAGTGCCCTTCCGGCACACCCGAAAATCATAGATCCCCAGCGGGTACCCACCAGGGTAGACCCGCCTGTAACAGAGGTCAAGTAATCGTGTGGTCATAGCATCAAGGGGGAAACCCGAGGAATCACCCTCGGCGGATTCCACTCGACGAAATCATCAGGGTGAGCGTATGAGGTATCACCCTCGAGGTTCACTCTGAGGGTTGCACGACAGAGTCGTATCGGAAGTAGAGAAGGAGGAATCACCCTCGATAACCACGACCGAACAGCTACACTGCAGAGTATTCATCGGGAGTGCGTTACGAAGTATCACCCTCGGCACTCGATAGTAACTTTGCAGAGTCGTACAACTAAGGGGGTGTGAAGTGAGGTGTCGGTCTCTGGTCGACGATCACGTTGATCGAGTCGTCGATGATCAAGCAGGGGCAACAAAGGTAAGGTGGTGGGGTCACTGATGGTTCATTCCAACCTAAACTAAACAGTTTATCATAGGCAGGTAAGGTAGCAATGAACAGGTTACAACAGCAGGCTATGCATCAGAATAGGAGCATACATTAACAGTAGCAAAATCTAATGCAAGCAGGAGAATAGAGCGGGCGATATCTGGAATGCTCAAGGGGGGGGCTTGCCTGGTTGCTCTGGCAAGAGGGGAAGGTCGTCAACGGGCTGCTCGTCGGTAGAGTAGTCGTATCCAGGTGCAGTGCCGTCGGTCTCGGCGTCTATCGAGAGAGAGAAGGAGGGGAGAGAAACAATAAATTCACGGCAATAATGCAAACAACATGTATGACATGCCTAAATGCTATGCCGAGGTGTTCTACTGCCTAACTAATTGATTTAGTTAATTTAGGAATTTATTTGGATTTATTTAATTAAAGTTGGGCACTATTCATTTACTGAAATCGGTCTAAAAGTTTAATGTTCTTATAGCTGCGGGCGTCTGACGGGAATACGGAAGACGTATTCGGGTTCGTATCGAAATTCTGAGCAAGTTTCATATATAAATTATTTTCATTGGAGTTACGGTTTATTTAATATGATTTTCTAAAGTTTAAAACATTTTATGAATTTATTTATTAATTTAAATTCGAATTATCCAGAATAGTGAATGATGACGTCAGCATGAGGTCAGGGTGACGTCAGCAGGTCAACTCTGGCTGACCAGAGTCAAACCTGACAGGTGGGACCAAATGTCATACACTGTGGCTTAATCAGGGAGGTTAATTTAATTATTTGAGTTAATTAACAGGTATGGCCCAGCAGTCAGTGACTGATTAGTATTTAATTAACTAATTAACAGATTTTCTATTTATTTAAATTCATTTAAGCGACCGGGCCCCACATGTCAGTGAGACCGGGCGGCCACGTCAGCGTTGACCTCGGTCAACGGGGTCAAAGGGGCCCGCGGGGCCCCACAGTCAGTGGCACAGGGCGGGACCCACTGGTGCCACGTCGGCGGTGGCCGGCGACGCGCCGGAGTAGCTCCGGCGAGCCAAAACGCGGCGGCGCGAATCGGGCTTGGCTCGGGTTTCGCCTATGGTGGGTCTCAGGGGCTGGGGCAGGTCGCGTTCGACGCGGCTCGTCGTCGCGCGTCGAATGGCGGCGGTGCGGGGTGCTGGGGAGGCCGGAGCTGAGCGCCAGGAGCTCGTCGGCGGCGAGGTTCTCGGGCGAGCTACGGGATCGACAAAACGGCGCACGTTCAAGTGTTGTGAGGAGCTAGGCGGGGTCCATGCGACGCGGCGAAGCAAATGGGCAGCAGCACATGGCCAAAAGGTCGCCGAACGGTCGCCGGCAACGAGGTCCGCGGCGGTGGGTGCGGCCTAACGCGGAGCGGTGGCTACGGTACGCTAGCGAGCTAATGGAGAGGGGGAGGAGGAGCAGGAGCTCACAGTGGGGCGTAGCCGTTCAAAGTGGGCTCGGGGAAGGCCTGGAGTAGCCGGAATCGACGACAGAGTGCGGCGGCGACCCGAGGAAGAAGACGGCAACATGGGGGCGATGCAGGGCTCCCGGAGCTCAGGCTCGTGGTCGAGGAGGACGGCGCGTTGCGGCGGAGCTCGTGGACACAACAGGGAGGCGAACGGGGCACGGTGGCCGCGAGCTTCAGCGGTGGCCGACCATGGCGGCGTCGGGCGAGGTGGGGGACGGGGGAAGAGGGGCAAAGGGGGCGGCTAGGGTTCGTCCGCGGAATCGAGGGGGGGTCCATATAGGCGTCCACGGTGCCGCAGTGCTCGTTGTCGAGCAAAGGCGAGGGGGGGGGGGCGGGGCGGTGAGCGCGGGCGTGGGCGACAGCGCGGCGAGGTGAGCAGTGTGAGGTGAGGGACGGCGCGGGGGTGGGCTGGGCCGCGACTGTAGCGATAGGCCGAGTGTACAGTAGATCATTTAGGCCTTTCCTTTTTTTTCTGTTTCTTTTTCTTTTCTGTTCTGTTAATTGTTTAGGCCCCAAATGGATTTTGTAAAAAGTGTGAGCTAGTCCTTAAATACCAGTGCACTATACCCTAACACCAAAAACTAGTTTGGGCAAAACATCATTTCATATTCGATCTAGATTAATTAAAAGGCTTGTAGATATTATTTTCAGCCACTGTTAAAAGAGGTTTGGGTCACCTAATTAATTTATTAAATGTTGGTTACAATTTTAGAATGGTCTCTGCAATATTTGTTATTTACTGAACATTTTAGTTTTTATGTTGGACAACTTTTATATTTCACTTTCATTTAAATTTGAATTTGACTTAGGAGTTGAAATGCAATATGATGCAAATGATGATTATGCACTATTAATCATGCTAACATGTCATTATCAAAAGTGATTACTGTTGCTAATCACCGGGGGTGTTACACTTCGTGAGCAAGCAAGTTGGATGCACACCTACTTAGTTTCTTTTTGAGCTTTCATACACTTATAGCTCTAGTGCATCCATTGCATGGCAATCCCTACTCACTTGCATCGATATCAATTGATGGGCATGTGCATAGCCCATTAATATGCCTAGTTGATGTGAGACTTTCTCCTTCTTTTTGTCTTCTCCACAACCACCATATTCTATTCCACCTATAGTGCTATATCCATGGCTCACGCTCATGTATTGCGTGATAGTTGAAAAGTTTGAGAACACAAAAAGTATGAAACAATTGCTTGGCTTGTCATAGGGGTTGTGCATGATGAAATACTTTGTGTGATGAAGATGGAGCATAGCCAGACTATATGACTTTGTAGGGATAACTTTCTTTGGCCATGTTATTTTGAGAAGACATGATTGCTTTATTAGTATGCTTGAAGTATTATTGTTTTTATGTCAATATTAAACTTTTGTTTTGAATCTTATGGATCTGAATATTCATGCCACAAGAAAGAAGATTACCTTGATAAATATGTTAGGTAGCATTCCACATCAAAAATTTGTTTTTTATCATTTACCTACTCGAGGACGAGCAGGAATTAAGCTTGGGGATGCTTGATACGTCTCCAACATATCTATTTTTTCTTATTGTTCCATGCTATTATACTATCTATTTTGGATGTTTTATATGCATTAATATGTTATTTTATATTATTTTTTGGACTAACCTATTAACCTAGAGCCCAGTGCCAGTTTTTGTTTTTTCCTTGTTTCTGAGTTTTACAGAAAAGGAATACCAAACGGAGTCGAAACGGAATAAAACTTTTGCGATGATTTTTCTTGGACCAGAAGACACCCAGAGGACTTGGAGAGGGGGCCAGAGGAGTCCCGAGGAGCCCACAAGCCCTCAGGGCGCGCCCTAGGGGGGTTCCCCTGGCTTGTGGACCCGTCGGGAGTCCCCCAACCCTAATCTTTGCACTATAAATTCCAAAATATTCCCCCAATACCAGAGGCATCCACCAAAATACTTTTCCACCGTCGCCAGCATTTGTTCCCATGAGATCCCATCTTGGGGCCTTTTCCGGTGATCTGCCGGAGGGGGTTTCGATCACGGAGGGCCTCTACATCAACCTTGCTGCCCTACCGATGATGTGTGGGTATTTTACCGCAGACCTACGGGTCCATAGCTAGTAGCTAGATGGCTTCTTCTCTCTCTTTGATCTTCAATACAATGTTCTCCTCGATGTTCTTGGAGATCTATTCCATGTAATACTTTTTTGCGGTGTGTTTGTTGAGATCCGATGAATTGTGGATTTATAATCAGATTATCTATGAATATTATTTGAGTCTTCTCTGAACTCTTTTATGCATGATTAAGATATCTTTGTATTTCTCTTTGAATTATCGGTTTGGTTTGGCCAAGTAGATTGGTTTTTCTTGCAATGGGAGAGGTGCTTAGTTTTGGGTTCAATCTTGTGGTGTCCTCACCCAGTGACAAAGGGGTAGCGAGGCACGTATTGTATTGTTGCCATCAAGGATAATAAGATGGGGTTTATATCATATTACTTGAGTTTATCCCTCTACATCATGTCATCTTACTTAAGGTGTTACTCCGTTCTTATGAACTTAATACTCTAGATGCATGCTGGATAGCGCTCGATGTGTGGAGTAATAGTAGTAGATGCAGGCAGTAGTCGGTCTACCTGTCACGGACATGATGCCTATATTCATGATCATTGCCTTAGATATCGTCATAACTTTTCGCTTTTCTATCAATTGCTCAACAGTAATTTGTTTACCCACCATATGCTTTCTTCAAGAGAGAAGCCTCTAGTGAAACCTATGGCCCCCGGGTCTATTTTCCATCATATATTTTCAGATCTATAAAGCAAAAAACCCAAAAATACCTTGCTACAATTTATTTATATTTACTTTAGTTTGCTCTTTTATTTATCTTTTATACCTATCTCTATTAGATCTCACTCTTGTTCGAGACCGTGAAGGGATTGACAACCCCTTTTTCGCGTTGAGTGCAAGTGTTTGTTAGTTTGTCTAGGTGCATAGATTGGAGACTTGCTTGTGCCTCCTACTAGATTGATACCTTGGTTCTTAACTGAGGGAAATACTTATCTCTACTTTGCTGCATCACCCTTTCCTCTTCAAGGGAAAAATCAATGCAAGCTCAAGAAGTAGCATTCACCCAAAAGCAAGGTGTCTTTGAATGTGTTGGATGAATTAGCAAATGCAATATGTTCAAATTTTTTTACTATTTTTGTTCATATATATGAACCCTAGGTGTTCATATATATGAGCCCATTTCATCATTAGAGCACTAAATTGGTTTTACGAGTACAATAGAATGTAGATATATGTAACCCTAGGTGTTCATATATATGAACCAACTACTAGTAGAAAGCTTATAGATAAATGGGTGGATGAAATTAGCTTTTTTTAATGCTTGGATAGATAGATGGATAGCCAGATGGATTAAACTAGGTTTTTTTAGTAATGCTTTGGATAGATAGATGGATGGATGGATAGTTGTTAGGGTTAGAACTAGGGTATTTTTTATAATACAATTTTTTAGTAAAAAAACTAGTAATACAATTTTTTATTAAATGTAGGTCTTTTGAATCAGCATAATAATGTTTAGTTGATAGCTTATAGGGTTTCACTAATTCCTAAAATCAGGATAATAATATTTTTGTTTACATTTTGTTTTTGCAGAAATCAAGGAGCCCCTGCATCATCCCCGCCGTCGTCCCCGTCACCGACCCCCTCCGACATCGAGGTGATACCAGCCAAATCCCCATGTTGTTGATGTCAATGATTATGTAGATGTTTTCATAGATGTAGTAGAGTAGTAGATGAGTAGTTGTGACAATTGGATGAAGCTAGTTTTTTTAGAAAGTATCCATGAGCCTACTCCCTGTTATATGCACTTTTGTTTCATTATCAATGCGGAGAACACCTCCGAGTGGCCTATGTTTTGCCGGAGTGTTGATTAATTTCTGTTCCGGCAAATTTCAGGCGCTTGATATGCCCTTTTTAGCAAAGGTCATGCCGGATTTTTCCGTGAATTTTAGCATGGCTTGTGCTAGAATGTAGGAAATATCGAGTGCCTTGGATTTGCCGGAAAGATAATTAAATGACATTTCAGGTTGACTTTAAGTCTGTCGGGGCTCCATACATGACAGTCAAAAAATAGTGAGGGAGAGTGTCCACCATATATGAGAGAATAAGAATCCCGACTGTTGTCGTGAGGGGAGCTTCTTATTCATTTGAAGGTGCTAGACATTTTGGTGTAATGCAATTTCAAATGAAAGTAGGAGCTTCCATCACCGACGGTCGCAAATGTCAGAGAGGAAGAAGTATCCCGACTGTTGTCGTGGGGGTCGCTTCTCCTTCATTCCCGTGTGCTAGGCATTTTGGTGTAATGCACTTGGGAACGAAGGGAGGAGCGACCATCATCGACGGTCGAATATATACACCACATGAGCTAAGAGTTTTCAAGCAAAGACCCGACAGACCGATAGTCAAACTGTGATGAATAATAATGATCTAATTTAGTTTTTGTAGTACATATATTGAATTTTAGAAGTTTAATCTTTGAATTGTGAACATAGGAAATGTCTGACAACGATGATAGGATCCCTGAGGGCGACTACTGCGGCGACGACCGGGGTCTGTGCGACAGGCCTCACCTGGAAGACGGTCGGCCCTTCAGTATTGAGCTCGATGAGACCTTCGATGTTGAAACCGTACGCAACGACGACAAGTCTTTTTTCGTAATTAAGCATGACTTCTGCTTCTTCAACGTGTAATTTCCGTCTTTTACAATTCGACTAGTGTATCCCCTGCAATGCAAGACGTTATGTCTTGGAGAAGTTGGATTTCAAAGATCATGAGAATATGGAGACAAACAGAGTTCACCTCAGGACCCATCATGGTTATGCTTTTGCCGCAAAGCTATACAATGCGGAGAGCTACTCCCATTTTGGTTGCTCGAATTGGGAAGCACTATACAAGGCGTATGGTTTTCAGGAGGGTATGCATATCACCTTCGATCTTGGTGATCCTGAAGATGACATCGACGAAGATAATATCGACATTTGGGTCGATGTTGATACGCTTCCACTTCTACCTCTATGTGAGTTTCTCAAACATATTTATTAAGTAATTTATATGATTTATTTAGAAATAGTTAACATCTTATTTCCATTGATAGCTTATTTCCATTCTTCAAAACATGTACGGAAAGTAGTAGACAAAACCTACTACAGTTATGGGTCTGAGCTAACTTGTGAGGAGATAAATCATTTTGTTTCATGGATTAATGATGTTGAGACTTTTAAGATGAATTATCATATCCCTCCAAGTTATTCTCAATACGTGCCACTAGTCCACGTGTTGAACTACGGTAACATCCATCGAGATATCATGGTAAAAATTTTCCTATTATGTCGCCAGTGCATTTTTTGCATATATTCCTCTTAAGCTAAACTAAATTTTGCTAATTAAGTATGTTATTATGATGTTCTTCAACAGAAACTCCCGGTGGATTGTATACCTAGTCTTATGCAAATGAAAGGTGACATGAGAATTGTTAGCTTAAGGCCAAGTTGTCTACGATTCACCGCAGTGCATACATGATTCATCGAAGAGATGTCATGCTCACAATCAAAGACTGGAGAAAAGTTCTGAATGATCATAGAGAACTACTTGGGGGCAACATCAAGCGCAGCCCACAAATGGGAGATAGGTTCATCTGTATTCTCCATAATGGAGAATCAGGGGTTTACCTGTTTTATGCTATTTTACCTTCGAGTAGCAGGTCCTCGGTACTTATGTGCTACATTGCGCTAAAATGATGAGCTAGTTCTCATATGACTATGATGATGAGTTGTTATCATGATGATGATGAGTTATGTGCTACATTGTGCTAGAATGATGAGCTAGTTCCTAGATGATGATGATGATGTATGAGTTCTTATATGAATATGATGATGAGTTATTATGATCATGTTTAGTTATTATATCATTGGTGGGAGAAACACGGATTAGATTCATGTGACCAAAAGTTGGATTAGTCATCCTACTAATCCAACTTTTGGTCACATGAATCTAATCCGTGTTTCTTCCACGTAATGATATAATAACTCAACATGATCATAATGATATAACAATCCCTTAATTGCTACTATATCAAAATTTGTATAACGATGTACAAATACAAAGGAAATACGCAGCAAAAAAACATTCTGAAACTAATAGCAGTAGTGAGGGGTGTGATTTTAGCAGTAGTGAGCACTTACCAGCAGCGCTTCTTACTAAGAAATGCTACTGCTAGCTATAGATATCAGTAGCGCGGGAAAAGGCGCTACTGCTATAAGTTAGATGTAGCGCCATAGCAGTAGCGTGCCCATCCGCGCTACTACTAGGCCTTTTACCCGCGCTACTGCTAAGATTTTCCCTGGACGCTAGAGCAAGAGCCACCTAGCTCAAGAAGATGGAGGAAGAAACATGGTCCGCGATCGAGCGTCAAGTACAATGCCTCACCACCAAGCTCAACATCAACAAGACACTAATGGTCCAAAACCCTAGCTCGAGCTTTCCCCTCCTCCAAGATTTATGTCCTATAAATACCCTCACCCCTCCACTCTCGATCCCCTTCAAAACCAACAACCAAAAACTCCCCATAAAGCTCACCCACGTCGAACCGATCTCATCGTTTGCCGCTCTGTTGCCGCCGTTCATCGTGTTTTGCTCCGCCAGTGAGCACACTAGAGCTCCCCTCACTCCGTTCTTGCAAAACCCCACGCCCAATCTCATCTTTTTGACATGATTTTGACCCCTAGGAATCGTCGGAGCCGCCGCACGGACGACGTCCGAACTGCCAGAGCACCGGAGCTCCGCCGCCTCCCTCCGCTCCATCCCGACCACCTGGACGCACGCCGTCGCCACCACCGCGACCCACTCGTCGAGCCGCACCCCCCCCGTCTCCTTCCCCGACACCAAGGACCGCCGGAGCCGCTGCCACCTCGACGTCCGACGTCGCGCCGTCGTCTTCATCGTCGCCACCGCCCCCTGTAAGCCGGCGGCCTCTCTCCACTGTTAGATCATCGCTCAATGCCGTAGATTAGATCAGTGAAGGGTTTGGTTTTTTATTTAGATTGATTTTATTTTACGGTTTTATTTCAGTTTAGATCGGGCCGGATCGTGGTTTGTTTTTTTAGCTGTCGCAGTTCGATTTTCTTAAGGATCGGTCGTCCGCCTCCAACTTCAGCGCGCACGCCCCTTCCAGCCACTCGTAGCGTGACACGTAGCCGTCGCCCGATCGTTAGGATTTTTGTTTTACTTTTGTTTCTGTTTCAAATATAGAATAGTTCCTGCCTTAGAAAATTCATATCAATTAGGATTTTTCAGTATTTTAATTTGATTCTTTTTGCATTAGATTAGAAATTTTATGATGTTTCTGTAGATATCAAGTTGACTAGATTTGAGAGTTTGAATTTGAATTTGCATGAAATTTACTCAAATCACTAGATTGGCTATATTTCGAGCTAGGAGCAATATTTTTTATTGATTCTTTTTGCTACTAGTTCTTTGTGACTTTGTTTATCAGTAGGATTTAATTGGTGGATTTTAGGATTATTTCAAATTAGGTTTTAGTGAAAACAGTACAATTTTAGTGTTTTATAGGGTTTGTGCTATTTCTTTTAATTTTAATTGCTTTAAATTGTTTTCTTTTATTATTTTTGACATATTCCTTTTTGTGTTTGTTAATTTATTAGTAGCAATTTTATTTGTAGCAAAAAAATATTTTTGTATTTTATTTCTTCTAACTTACTAGAAAAACTTGTTTTGAGCATAAAGAGAGTTTTATAAATGATTTTAATGTGATTCTTTTTGCATAAAATTTTCTATTTGTTTTTCTTTCTGTTATTTAGAAAAAAACCTTATTTAAAAAAAAATTATGTGTAGCTTGTTTTACTTGTAGTAAGACTTTGTATTGATTTCTAGTGTTTTCTTTGGGTTTTTTTTGTGATTTATTGATTCCCACATGTTCAGCCTTACTTGCTGTTGTAGTATTATTTGTATGATGGTGTGCTTATGTATGCCTTGTTTCTTTTGATAGATTACCCGGAGTGAGAGGGTTGCTATTACGAGTCTTTAGAGTTTGAAGATCGTCACCAAGGCAGATCATTTGATCATGTGTTCTATTACCTATGATTTTTATTGCATTAGTTGTTATCCTCCCCACCATGCATGCAAGTAGGTGAATTTGAGTTATGTTCTTGAGTAGTATCATGTGGTAGGTTGAACCCAAATCCCCATATTACCAATGCCCGGGAACGTTGTAGTTATTTTTCTATGCTTCCTAGACGGGGTTGGTTGAGTGAATTACATGGGAGTTGTGGGAGTTAAGTTGATGAGTATCACCCAAGACTTCAAGATCTCAAGACAGACTTCAATTCACAACTGGGTGGAGGACGGATGGAAGGGCACCCTAGAGTACCCAGTGGTTGACCCGAGGATGCATGGAGAAGCGCCATGACATCTTGCGGAAAGCTTCACCCAGGCACGAAGAGACGGATGGAATACCCTGACCGAAAGCTTACCTGTGCAGCCGCAAGTCACTATGGGCTCTGGCTTGGTCGACCCTAGGTGTGACTCTGGACGGATGGTGCCAGCAATGTAGGAGAACGGTAGGAAATGGATGGGCACCGGCAGTGGCCCAGAGGAGCTCTACGGAAGATCTTGTTTCGTTCGTCCCATCTTCAAACACCACGCAGTGCGAGGACATAAAGGAGGGAATGATTCTTGCGGGGTAAAGTGCATAAGACTTTGCAGAGTGGAAATCTAATCGATTAGTTGTGTCCCCGGTTGCAGACATCTGAGCTCTGGAATTGGATCTATTCGAAACTCTCAACACAAATCATAATTAAGTAATTGTTGGGTTATTAATGATTTTGGGTATGAGACATTGGTTAGCGGAACAATCTCATTAACAACAAATACTTTGTAGTAATTCCAAGAAAGTCCTTTTTATTGTAGGGAAAAATTGGCTTTTCACAAGAACTTAAACTTAGAGCCCCACAGCCAAAATTGCATATAGTGATAGCATTTTATTATTATTTTTCTCTATGTGACTTGCTGGCATATTCAAACTACTGACCTACATGGCTTCAACGTCTCATGTTGCAGACGATTATTCTGACCAGGAGTGAGGCTACGATCTAAGCTCGATGATTGCCCTTTGGAATCGAATGGACTTGTTTTTCGTCTATGCTTCCGCAGTAATTTATCTCTTGAGTTGGCCTTCGGCCAAATTTATTCTGATGTAATAAAGACTCTATATGAGATTCATGTACTAAATCAAGTGTGATTGAACTTTGATATTTTCATCAATGTACTATGTGTGCGAGCATGATCTTGGGATGGTACAGATATAAAGAGACTTGACCGTTTTTGGGTCGGGTCACTACAAAGATGGTATTCAGAGCACACGCTGACCGTAGGACGTAACCCCTAGGATCGGAAAGCCATAGGAAGAAATTACTTTATCTAATGTTCTTATTTTTCCGTATTTCTCCCCTGTTCATTTCTGACTTCCCTCCGATTTCAACCTTCTAGATGGCCACCGAGTTCATCCCAGTCCTGCTGCCGGAGTTTTGCCAGCTGGATGAGATGATGCCTTTCGGCAAGCAGCTAGTTTAGATCATCACGGAATTGAAGATTTCTCTGCCCTCTATCACTGGGACGCCTATCATGACACTTCCAACGGAAACTCGTTATAGGATTGTGGTGCACATCCCCGGGAGGACCTTCGAAAGCTTCTCGGCGCCCATTGACTTCCAGTTTACTTCCCCCACTTGGATCCTCGGGAGGAACATGGCTTTTCATCGTGCACTTGGAAACATCCGGGAGGAGTGCAGGACCGAGCTCATTGGATGAGAGCTTACCATGATCTCCCGCAGAACTGCAGATGGAGAGATCGTGCGCACCATGAATGACAACTCCATCCTCTCACTTGTCCAAGACTTGGAGGCTCACATTAGGACTCTGGAGGTTCAGACGCGCAGAAGCACGAAGATGTTCAGGAAGCTGCTATTCCGTGAACTAGAATTGGAGGATAAAGCATGCGAGGACAACGATGAACATGAAGAGGAAGTCAAGGACCTTCTGGAGAGGATCCAGAACTTGAAGACTTATATTGCCATGGTGGAAGAGAAGATGGACCTGGGAGAAGACCTTTATCCAAATGGTGACGATGGACCCTTAGTGAGCAATGATTTGGACTACGAGGAAAGCACCACTGAAGGACGCACCAAGAGAAGACACACCAATGGAAGACGCACCACTGGAGGACGTACCACCGGAAGACGCACCACAGGAGGCGACAACATGGATATCTGAGGAGGACACTTAGTCATGACCGCGATGTTATTTTTATTTTATCGTTGATCGATTAGGCTAATGTTTTCGATTTGTCGTAACACTTGTATTCTGAGTTTAAACTATGATTGAGTTGAATAAATGAATGATTGGTGTGATAATGATTGTTGCATGCATATGGGTAGCGTTATTTTTCTCTTTAGACCCTTGTTCTATTCTAATTCTCATCCACTCTAAAACATCATATGCCTCCGAGACGTGACCCCGGATTCAACTTCCCACCGGCACTCAATCAGCTGATCCAACAGTAGAATGCCTTGATGCAGATGCTGATCTAGAACCAAGGCAACAACAACAACAACAACAATCCACCGCCACCACCCCCTGTCAAGAACCTGACCCATTTCTTGAGGTTGAATCCGTTGGTGTTCTCTAGCAGCACCGAGTCGATTGTTGCTGATGATTGGCTCCACAAGATCGGAATGAAGCTAGTAACTGCTGGATGCACGGATGCGGAGAAGGTGCACTTTGCTGCACATCAGTTGGCTGGACCCGCAGCCGCTTGGTGGGAGAATTATACCACCACCTATCCCATTGCCACAGTCACATGGGATCAATTTCAACAGGCCTTCCGCGCCGCTCATATATTAGCGGGAGCAATGAGTTTGAAGAAGCATGAGTTCTGCAACTTATGCCACGAAATTGTACTATGGGGCAGTACATGGACGAGTTCAATCAGTTAGCTCGCTATGCCCCAAATGATGTGGCCAGAGATGCCGCAAAGTAGGAGAAATTTCTGGAAGGACTCAATGATGAACTGGGAATGCAGCTGATGGTGGCTACCTTCAACAACTACTAGGAGCTGGTAGACAAGGCCATCATCCTAGAAGGCAAGCCGCAATAGATAGAGAACCGCAAGCGGTAGGCTAGGGAAAGTACAGCTTTGGATGTCAGCAGAAGCCCCATTACACCCCTTACAACGGGAATACCGGATGAGGATCCGGTAAGTTGGGAGGACACACTCACCACACCCATGGAGGGCATACTCATGGAGGAAAATGGGAACAATCGTCCCAACAAGAACTTCAAGAATGCCAATGGAGGCAATGGCAACCAGCACTGTCCCGCTCCGGCTCAAAAGTATCTGAGTCATATTACCTGTTTCAAGTGCAAGAAGACGGGACATTATGCCACTGAATGTCCGGAGGCCAAGCAGGGAAATGGAAACGGCAAATGGAAATGGAAGCTCAGCATCCAAGAAGCCCAATCCTTTTTCCCCGTGCTCATGTGAACCACCTTGATGTGGAGGAGGTTTATGATCAATCCGAGACAGTTGTTGGTAAGTTTTTGTTAAATTCACGTCCAGTATTGGTACTTTTTTATTCTAGTGCATCGCATTCATTCATATCAAGGGTAGTTGTGGAAAAGTATGGTTTACCCACTAGAACACTTAGGAGCCCTCTTCAGGTCAACTCCCCTGGAGGTGAGATGACGGCAAGCTTAGGTTGTCACTCGAAGCTCAACATCGGAAATTATGAGTTTCCCGTAGATCTCATTGTATTGGAGTCACAGGGATTGGACGTAATCCTAGGCATGGATTGGTTGACGAAGTATGAAGGGAACATTGACTGTGCCCGCAAGACGATTTTGCTCACCACCCCAGAGCAGAAGAGGATCAAGTATGTATCCAAGCACACACCGAAGAAAACTCGGGTAAATTCCCTCATGGGAGTTGTCCAAGAGGAAGTACCAGTCGTACAAGACTTCCTCGATGTATTTTCGGAGGAATTGCCAGGCATGCCACCTGACAGAGAAATTGATTTTCTGATTGAATTATTGCCGGGGACAGCCCCAATATCCAAGAGACCCTATCGGATGCCTGATTTGGAAGAAATCAATAAGAAGATCAAGGAGTTATTGGAGAAAGGATATATTCACCCAAGCTCGTCAACTTGGGGAGCCCAGTTCTTTTGGTAGAGAAGTAAAATAAAACCTTGAGAATGGTTGTATATTATTGTGCGCTGAATGAGGTGATGATCAAGAACAAGTACCCTCTACTGATGATTAATGATTTGTTTGATCAGTTGGTTGAAGCCATAGTATTCTCCAAGATCGTTCTTCGATTAGGGTATCATCAGTTGAAGATTCGTGAACATGATATACCCAAAAAAGCTTTCACCACAAGGTATGGTCTATATGAGTATACCGTCATGTCATTTGGATTGACTAATGCCCCTGCATATTTTGTGACTATGATGAACAACGTATTTATGGAATATCTGGACAATTTTGTCATGGTGTTCATCAATGACATATTGGTTTTCTCCAAGAGCGAGGAAGAACACCAGGAGCACTTGTATCTAGTTCTGGAGAAACTCCGAGAACATCAGTTATATGCCAAGTTCAGTAAATGTGAATTTTGGTTGAAGGAAGTCAGATTTATTGGACATATTATTTCTATAGAAGGAATAGCAGTGGATCATTCCAAGGTTGAAGCCATAACAAAATGAAAAGCACCCACCTCAGTCAAGGAGATCCACAGTTTTCTCGGACTTGCCGGATATTATCGGAGGTTTATCAAGAACTTCTTGAAGATTGCAAAGCCCATGACTGAGTTGTTGAAAAAAGATACCAAGTATACTTGGACTGGGGAATGTGAAGCCAGTTTCCAGGTGTGACGCCCCCGATTCAATAGTGCACTAATCATACACGCAAACAAGCATGATCAAGGTCAGAGACTCACGGGAAGATATCACAACACAACTCTACGACACAAAGGATAAACATAAATCTTTATATTACAAGCAAGGGGCCACGAGGACCCAAATACATAAGTCATCAAGAAAATATTATCTGAGTACAGACATAGTTATACAAGTTGGCCTTAAGAAGGCTGAGCAAAACAACGCCACTAGATCGAAAGGTGAGGCCTCCTGCATGGGACCTCCGAACTACTCCTGGTCATCGGTCTCCACGTAGTACGCTCCACTGGGGTAACTTGTATCTGCGGTGCCATCATCTGTTGCAGCAACCAAGTCAAAAAGAAAAGGGGTAGCAAAGCAACCGTGAGTACTCCTCCAAAGTACTCGCAAGACTTACATCAGATCTACACTACATATGCATCGGTATCAATACAAGGGGTAGTATCTGTGGACTAAACTGCAGAATGCCAGAATAAGGGGGGAAGCTAATCATGTCAAAGACTACGTGTTCTAGCAGCCACCATCTTGAAGCAGTAGTAGAGAGTAACTGGAATGGTAACAAGTATCATCGTATAGCATAATCCTACCTAAAGATCCTCTCCTCGTCTCCCTGTGAGAGTGAGATCACTGGGTTGTATCTGTCACTTATCTGGTTGTGTTTTATCAGGTATCCGGTTTTAGTTGTAAGAGGTCGAAATACAACTCCAAGTCGTCCTGTTACCGTGGACACGGCTATTCGAATAGATTACTTCCCTGCAGGGGTGCACCACATTACTCGATACGCTCAATCACCTCTGGCCGTGACACACTTTCCTGGGTAATGCCCGGTCTCAGAAGATCAACACATCGTAGTTCTACCTAGGCTCTCCAAAGAGGTCAGGACGCCGGTCTACATCCGAAGTTCTCAGGGGTCTTGGGCCCATCAAGCATTGCACTCCTGCACGTTGTGTGACTGACCGAGGTCCAGTCCTGGCTACCTCTTTATACAAAGCAGGTGCTTACGCAGACCACCCCAACACTAAGCCCGCATCTTTGAACTATGACATCTAAAAAGCTTTAGGGAGAAATCGTATGACGCTGAGTGCCCATAACTTATCCCATCTGGCGGTTAGTGCGAAAAGGTGAGCGGCCAACTCAGATCAAATACCCAATCTTGTTAAGCGTGTTATTAAGAAATAACCGCAGACACCAACTAGGGACCAAGCCCACCTCTCTCCTAGGTGTCTCAACCTACCCTGTCGTTCCGCCACAAAGAACCACTCAGGGGTCCCTTCAGCACCCACATCCGAACATTATCATAAGTATTATAGTAGTATGTAGTATATATCCGTGATCACCGCCCGAAGGGATCATGGCCCGATAGTATACCATGACAGACGGACAAGAATGTAGGGCCACTGATGGTATACTAGCATACCTATACTAAGCATTTGGGATAACAGGTAAAAGTATCAACAACAGTAGCAAGGACAGGCTATGTGGCAGTATAGGATCAACGGTAAGGCAGTAACAGTAATGCTACTCTAATGCAAGCAGTAGAGGGAAAGAGTAGGAGGTATCAGAATGATCAAGGAGGTTTTGCTTGCCTGGAAGCTCTGTCGAGAAGGAGGGGTCGTCGACGTCATAGTTGTACTGGGGGTCGCCGGCAGTCTCGGAGTCTACTGAAAGAAGAGAGAAGAGGGTGAAACAGATAAATAATGTAGCAAACAAATGCAGCACAATGCATGTCATGGCAGTATGTGGTGGTGATATGCTCTAACGCATCCCTAGGCATTTCAAAAGAAGGGGAAAAACATCCGAAAATGTTTCCCCAGCTCGAGGTGATTTTTGATATTTTGGTCCAGGGGGAAATGTCGATGTTCGCTATGTTAGAGGGGTGTGGTAGGCATGCAAATGGCGTAAACGGATTCGCTAAATTTTTCTGAGCAACTTTGACATATAAATTATTTTAATCCAAGTTACGGTTATTTTTCTTTGATTTTTCGAAGATTTAAATGATTTCCTAATTTTCTAGATTTAATTTAATTCGAAATTAAATTAATATATAATTGCTATGGGTACACATAAAGTGTACCCAACAATATGTAACAGGGGATGACATGTGGGGTCTAGGGGGTCCAGTCAGCAGTTGACCAGTTAACAGTTCACGAGTCAACAGTTGACTTGTCAACTGGGTCCTGGGAACCACATGTCAAAGGGTGATTAGGATAATTAACAAATTATTAATTAACCAATTAAATAATTCACTAATTATTTTTATCTATTTATTTATTTTATATTTTTTATCTTATTATTTATTTTTCTTTTACACGGGCGGGTCCCATTGGCCAGTGGCACACGACCAGGCCTCTCTGGCTGTGTGCTCTTGCACAAACAGGGCGCCGGTGACGAGCACCAGTACCAGGCGCGGAGGGGGCGAGGGCCACGGTGGTCGGAGGCAGCAGGACATGCGCGGGCGGGTGCAAGGGTGCGGCGGCATAGGAAGCGGGGGTGCGGCTGGCGCGGCCAAGCAGGAGTGGGCCGCAGCGGTAGGCGGGCGTGAGAGGCGTGCGACCTGGCGGCACCCAGCGACGGGCCACGGTGGTTGCGAGGGCGGCAGCGCGGGCACCTGCGGCAGCTAGCGGCATCGGCGCAACAGAAGGCGGCAGCGAGCATCAGCTACGTGGCACGGGCGGCAGCAGCCGTAGCAGCCACGGCGCGCGGCGCGGGCGCAGCGAGCGGGGTGGCACGGCAATGCGGGCGCGGGGAGCTGCGGCCACGGAGCAGCGGGCGCGAGCAGCGCGAGGCAGCAGCGTGGCGCGGGCGCGAGTGGCAGCAGGGTTGAGCGGGCGGCTAGAGCGGGGGCAGCCGGGCGCAAGTGTTGGCGCCGAGCAGGGTAGAGGAGAAGGTGTGAGGGCGCGGTGCTCACCCCCGTTGAAGAGAAGGGGGGTCGGCGAGGCTCGATGTAGCCAGGGCGATGCAGAAGCTGTGATGGCAACGACGAGGTGATGATGAGGTGTCTGGGTGGGGCCGGGTTCTCCACGGGAAAACGTGGGGGAGGCGAGGGGCACGTGGAGGAAAGGGGGCAAGGGTGGCTAGGGTTTCAAGGGGGCACCGGTGGACGAATTTATAGGCTGGGAGCGCCGATAGCCGGCGCGTGGCCGGTGCCATGGCGATGGCCACCACGACCCCACCCCCCATCTCCTGTAGTGGGAAGGGGACATGTGGGGGTGGGCTGGGCCGGCCAGTAGCCAGCTGGGCCAAGTGGCCCAGGGGTTTCCTCCTTTTTCTTTTTCTGTTTATTTATTTCTTTACTATTTTTCTTTAATTAGAGCTAGCAAATGATTTTTGTTAAATGTGCAAATTAGCACATAAATATTAGGTAATATTCTGGGCTAGTCCAACAAGTTTCAAATATTTTTGAATAGTTTACATATATATTTAAATTAGATTGTTTACCTAAAAAGCTTTATGGGTCAGTTAAAAATAGTCTAGGGGCATTTTAATATTCTGAAGAAAAAAATTCTTTCATGACAAATTGTTAGTGAATATTTGCCACCTAACTCACATTTTTTACTTTGCCATTTGAATACTTTAATTATTTGACTTTAATTTAAATTTTAATTTGAATTGGATTTGGATCAAAATGAGGTTTAACAAAATTAATTGTGATGACATGGCACCATTAGTATGGGATTATTGTAACTTAATTATCGGGGTGTTACAAATCTCCTCCACTACAAGAAATCTCGTCCCGAGATTTAGGAGGTAGACGGGACAAGGCGGGGTATTCATCATGGAGACGATCCTCGCGTTCCCAAGTGGCTTCGTCTTCAGAATGGTTTGACCACTGGACTTTAAGGAATTTGATCACCTTCTGACGGGTGCGACGTTCAGCTTGATCGAGAATGTGGACCGGATGCTCTTTATAAGAGAGGTCTTGTTGTCATTCAAGTATTTTGTGGTCCACTGCTTGGATGGGGTCCTTGAAGCAGCGGCGGAGCTGTGACACATGGAAGACATCGTGAACCCGAGAAAGGTTCGACGGCAGTTCCAATTGGTATGCACTTTTCCATGACTTTCGAGAATGGGGAAAGGACCAAAGTAGCGAGGAGCTAGCTTGCCCTTGATCCCGAAGTGGTGAGCACCTTTCATCGGTGTGACTCGAAGGTAAGCCTTTTCGCCAGGTCGATAGACCATATCTTTGTGATGACGTTCATACTAACTCTTCTGACGAGATTGAGCAGTCTTCAGATTCTCGCGAATAACGCGGACTTGTTCTTCGGCATGTTGGATAATATTCGGACCGAAGAGTGACCGTTCCCCAGTTTCTGACCAATTCAGAGGAGGTCGGCACTTTCGTCCATATAACACTTTGAAAGGAGCCATCTTCAGACTAGCTTGATATCTATTGTTGTAGGAGAATTCATCATACGGGAGAGATTCCTCCCATTTCTTGCCGAAGGAAATGACACAGGCTCGAAGCATGTCTTCAAGGATTTGGTTGACTCGTTCCACTTGTCCTTGAGACTAAGGGTGAAATGCGGTGCTAAAGGACAGATGAGTTCCCATAGCTTCCTGGAAACTTTCCTAGAACCTTGAAGTGAAAAGGTTGCCACAGTCTGAGCTGATTACCAATGGAATACCATGGAGTGAAACAATTCAGGAAACATACGGATCTGCCAGCTGACTAGCAGTGATGGTTTCTTTGACGGCCAGAAAATGTGCAACTTTGGAAAGTCGGTCAATGACGACAAGAATAGCATCACTTCCCTTCTGCGATCTGGGAAAACCAGTGACGAAGTCTATTTCAATATTGTCCCATTTCCATTCAGGAATAGTAATAGGTTGCAGAGTTCCAGCAGGTCTTTGATGTTCAGCTTTGATACGACGGCAAACGTCACACTTAGCAACATAGCGCACAATGTCTTGCTTCATGTTTGACCACCAGAATCTCTAACGAATGTCTTGGTACATCTTGGTACTACCGGGATGAATAGACAGAGGTGTATCATGAGCTTCTTCCATAACCTACTGAGTCATATTCAGGTTGTCTTTTGTAGGAAGCACTAGGAGACCCTTAAAGAACAAGGTGCCATCATCATCCACAGTGAAGAATGAGGGCCTTCCTTCTGCGAGATAGTGCTTAATCTTCTCGGCTTGAGAGTCATATTTCTGCAGCGTCTTGATGCTGCCCATGAGATCTGGTTTAACAACCAGGGTATGGAGAGAACCCTGGGGAACAACATGGAGGTTCATCTTGCAAAATTCTTCAGGAGGGGGAGTGAGAGAACCCGGAGGAACAATATGGAGGTTCAGCTTGCGGAATTCTTCATGAAGAAGGGGCTAAACTTTTTGAACCTTGAGGTGGTTGCAATATGACTTGCGGCTCAAGGCATCAGCCATCATGTTAGCCTTTCCTGTGGTAAAAGAAATACCCAAGTCATAATCTGATATGGCCTCCATCCATCTCTGCCAATGAAGGTTCAGATCTAGCTGAGTGAATAAGTACTTCTGACTTTGATGATCTGTATAGACCTCGCAACGATTACCAAGGAGGTAATGTCGCCATAACTTCAAAGCATAGATAACTCCTGCAAGTTTGAGATCATGCATTGGATAGTTCTCTTCATGAGGACACAATTGGCGAGAGCCATAAGCGATCACTTTACGCTCTTGCATCCAGACATAGACTAATCCTTGCCGTGAGGCATCGCAATAGATCATGAAGTCTTTGTTTGTATCAGGGGGAGCAAGCACTGGGGCAAAAGTCATCTTGTCTTTCAGAGTTTAGAAACTTTCCTGACATTTGGATGTCAACTCATACTTCTTGCCTTTGTGGAGCAGGTCAGTCAATGATTTAGCAATCTTGGAGAAGTTCTCGACAAAACGACGGCAATAGCTGGCGAGTCCGAGAAAACTTCTAAGTTGCTTGATATTCTTAGGAGGAGTCCAGTCAAGAATAGCTTGAACTCGTTCAGGGTTAACAGCAATGCCATCTGCGTAGATCACATGCCAACATAGGACACCTCAGGTAACCAGGACTCACACTTGGAGTATTTGGCATAAAGTTGGTGTTCACGAAGCTTCTCAAGTACAAGCCGAAGATGTTCGGCATGTTCTTCATTCTTGGAATAGACCAAAATATCGTCGAGATAAACCACGACGAATTTGCCGAGGTAATCCATGAAGATGTAGTTCATCAATCGAAAGAAGGTGGCTGGAGCATTGGTTAAGTCAAAGGACATGACGGTGTACTCGTATGAACCATAGCAAGTAACAAAGGCAGTTTTTGGAATGTCCTCTTCGCGGACCCTGATCTGATGGTATCAAAACCTCAAATCAAGTTTAGAAAAGACCGATGATCCAGCAAGTTGGTCATACAAGTCGTTCATTCTGGGAACTGGATATTTGTTCTGAATTATCGCCTGATTAATAGGCCGATAATCCTGAACCAATCGGTTAGTTCCATCCTTCTTAACGAAGAGAGAAGGGGCACCCCAAGCAGAAGAACTGAGGCGAATGAAGCCCTGGCGAAGTGATTCTTTGATTTCCTTCTTAAGCTCGAGAAGTTCATGTGGTGGCATCTTGTATGGGCGCTTGGCAATAGGAGTGGTGCCTGGTTTCAAGTCAATGACGAACTCGACAACTCGAACAAGGGGTATTCCTGGAAGTTCTTCTGGAAAGACATCTTGGAAATCATGAACGATCGATATGTTCTCGATGTCTAGCAGCGGTGATGCATTCAAGGCATTCAACGCATATATCTGGGCTTCGGCATTTTGGATCTTTCAAGCTGAGTAGCTCACTATGTGGTCGGAGGGGTGTAAGAGTTGGACTGTTTTAGTGGCATAGTCGATCAAAGCACAATGAGCTTTCATCCAATCCATACCGAAGATGACATCGATGTTTGAAGACGGGAGAATAATGGGAGAGGCAAAGAAATCTAGTCCTTTAATCTTAATGGAGACATTAGGGGTCACATTGGTGGCATGACAGTGTGTTCCCGGGGTACTATCACTAGTGGGGAAGGCATTTTCTCATAAGCTATGTCATGCATGAGTGCAAATGCTTCAAATATAAATGAATGCGATGCTCCTGTATCGAAAAGAATAGAAGCGGGTACTGAATTAATAGGAAGGGTACCCATCACGATGCTCGGTTGCTCCTGAGCTTATTCAGCGTCAACATGGTTCGCATGACCACGACCGAATGCACGCGGCCTGGTATTAGTGTTATTGCCACGGCCATTACTACGACCGGTGGAAGGAAGTGTCACATGGTTCTGGTTCAGAGTGCATTCTCTAGCACGGTGTCCTGGTTGTCCACATTTGAAGCATAGGCTATCATCGGGACGAGTAGCCATAGTATTAGGCTGTCCACCTTGAATTCTTGGCTGTCCACCTTGAATTCTTGGCTGTCTTGGTGGTGGTGGGGGCAAACGCGGTGCAACATAAGAAGGCCTCGATGCTGGGGGAGCTTGCGGATAAACATTGTGAGGAATCCACACTCGGTGCTTCTGAGCAGACGGGCCCGAAGATGAGCGAACGTCCCGAGTGCGCTTTAGGGTCTCCTGGTGCTCCATGCGATTGGTCTTAGCCTGAATGGCCTTGTTGACATGAGTGGCAAAGTCGTTGAACTCATGGAGGCAGAGTGCAAGCTTCAGGTCAGGGTTCAATCCATCGCGGAACTTCTCGTGTCTGCATGCATCACTGGAGACATCATCTTCAATGTAGCGAGACAAGTTGAGAAATTCCCGCTGATATGAATCAATAGTCATCCTACCCTGGACGAGGTTGTGGATCTCCTTCTTCTCTCTGTCCATTATTCCCTGGGGAATGTGACGTGCCCTGAAGGCAGCCTGGAATTCCTCCCAAGTGACGACGGTACCGGCAGGCAGCATACGCCTGTGGCTGTCCGACCATTGTGCAGCTGGACCCTTCAGATGGTACGCTGCAATGGTGATGTAGTTGGCAGGGTCAACACCGCCTGACTCCAGCTCAATGGTGATGTCAGGAAGCCAATCATCAGCATCAAGTGGGTTCATTGAGGTGCGGTAGATAGCTGGGTTGAGACGTGAAAAGTCCTAAAGTGTGACTTGTCCATGCTGGTTCTGATTGTTCTGGTTTGGGAACTGGTTCATGATTCCTTCGATGAACTGATGGTTCAGCTCAAACTAAGGCATCATGGCGGCAACATATGGTGGAGGGGGTGGGTTTTCATCATCATGACCACGACCACGACCACGGTTACCTCTCCTGGCCATTCTGAATGGAACAACATGGATCGGTCAACAATTGCAAAGACAAGCAAGTAGGACGGAAAGTATGGGGAATGCGACAGAATACATAGTAGTAGTCATATCTTACAAAAGGGGTCATACATAGAGTTTAGTACAGGGACTAGTGACATAGTAGGCAGCACGCAGGCACATGATGAAAGCAAGTGATACTAATAAGTAAAGCTACATCAGTCCCAGAGGGTGCTGTGGAAGTGGGTGTATCCTGACAACTGATGGTGATGCGTCGGGAAATCCTCCATGAAAGGATCCTGTGGTCCGTGGACACTCTGGTGTAGAAGCCGACGCTCAGGTGGCAAAAGAGGACCACGAGCGGGAGTGTAGCCTCCAACCTCAGGCCATCCGACACCACGGGGCATCACGGTCCTGGCTGGGTAGATCACAGAACTGTGCAACTGCCCAGATACGACAAAGGGGTGCAACTGCGTCAGAGCATCGTAAAGGTGCACACGGGTGGCATACAACTCGCAGCGAAGAGCTCGGTTAGCTCGATCCAGTCCATCAGCATGCCGGACAAAGTTCTGGTGGTAGAAGGGCTCGTGTGTGACGGTGGTGTAGACAGCAGTGTAGTAGCCCTGTTCACCCTCATTGGATGCAATAGCAATGTGCCTGCGTGTACTTATTCAATTCTCGATACTCTCCACGAAGACGTGTCAGAGCAGCGTAGGCAGCATCGTGGACTGCCATATTAATGGTCACTCCAACACCTTGAGCGGTGCGCAGCACAGAGGGAGAAGTCTTCATCGCGAGAGTAGATACGGACGATGGCACGGTATTGATCCTGGTTAAAGTCCCGGTACTGCTCATACACGGTGTACTCAGGATGCCAGCGATAACCCAGGTAGGTCATCATCTCAGCTAGCACAGCAGGTGATCCAGAGGCTCCAATAGTCGTCGTGTGGAGCACGACCTGTCTCGTAGGATCCATCTGAAAGCAAAGATGTTTCAAAGGAGTCAAACTTCGGGAACTGAAGGTATAACATAACGAAGGGGTAACTGAAAGTAATCGAGGCTCCGAAATGAAATCATAGTGTGATCCTAGAGTTAGAGTTAGTAAAAGTTTAACCTGAAGAGAAGAATGATCAGAATACTAGAGTATAGGAGCGTAATAAAAGATCCTAATCCCACCCATAGGTGATGTGGGCCCGTAAGCCACACAACACAGTTAATAAAATAGTTTTTTTCTTTTTTCAAGTCTAGACTCAACTTCGACCAAGGAGTATGGAAGGGGTTCCTACAGGCAGTCGGCTCTGATACCAACTTGTGACGCCCCCGATTAAATTGTCCACTAATCATACACGCAAACATGAACGATCAAGATCAGAGACTCACAGGAAGATATCACAACACAACTCTATGACACAAAGGATAAACATAAATCTTTATATTACAAGCCAGGGGCCACGAGGACCCGAATACATAAGTCGTCAAGCAAATATTATCTGAGTAAAGACATAGTTAGACAAGTTTGCCTTAAGAAGGATGAGCAAAACAATGCCACTAGATCGAAAGGTGAGACTTCCTGCTTGGGACCTCCAGACTACTCCTGGTTGTCGATCTCCATGTAGTATGCTCCACTGGGGTAACCTGTATCTACGGCACCATCATCTGTTGCAGCAAACGAGTTGAAAAGAAAAGGGGTAGCAAAGCAACCGCGAGTACTCATCCAAAGTGCTCGCAAGACTTACATCAGATCTATAGTACATATGCATCGGTATTAATAAAAGGGGTAGTATCTATGGACTAAACAGCAGAATGCAAGAATAAGGGGGGAAGCTAATCCTATCGAAGACTACGTCTTCTGGAAGCCACCATCTTGAAACAGTAGTAGAGAGTACCTAGAATGGTAACAAGTATCATCGTATAGCATAATCCTACCCGGAGATCCTCTCCTCGTCTCCCTGTGAGAGAGTGATCACTGGGTTGTATCTGTCACTTATCTGGGTGTGTTTCATCAAGTATCTGGTTTTAGTTGTAAGAGGTCGGAATACAACTCCAAGTCTTCTTGTTACCGTGGACACGGCTATTCGAATAGATTACTTCCCTCCAGGGGTGCACCACATTACCAGATACGCTCAATCACCTCTAGTCGGACACACTTTCCTAGGTAATGCCCGGCCTTGGAAGATCAACACGTCGTAGTCCCACCTAGGCTCTCCACACAGGTCAGCATGCCGGTCTACATCCTAAGTGCTCAGGGGTCTTGGGCCCATCACCCATTGCACTCCTGCACATTGCGTGACTGGCCGGGGTCCAGTCCTGGCTACCTCTTTATACAAAGCAGGTGCTTACGCGGGCCACCCCAACACTCAGCCCGCATCTCTGAACTGTGACATCTAAAAATGTTTCAGGAGAAATCGTACGATGCTGAGTGCCCATAACTCATCCCGCGTGGCGGTTAGTGCAAAAAGGCAAGTAGCCAACTTAGATCAAATACCCAATCTCGTTAAGTATGTTATTAAGAAACAACCGTGGACACTGACCAGGGACCAGGCCCACCTCTCTCCTAGGTGTCTCAACCTGCCTTGTTGTTCCGCCACAAAGAACGACTCATGGGGCCGTCGGGAACCCAGGCCCACCACTACCTGGATGGAACAACATGTCCCTTCAGCCTCCACATCCGAATAGTATCATAAGTATTATAGTAGTATGTAGTATATATCCATGATCACCACCCGAATGGATCATGGACTGATAGTATAGCATGAAAGGCGGACAAGAATGTAGGGCCACTGATGGTATACTAGCATACCTATACTAAGCATTTGGGATAACAGGTAAAAGTATCAACAACAGTAGCAAGGACATGCTATGCAGCAATATAGGATCAACGGTAAGGCAGTAACAGTAACGCTACTCTAATGCAAGTAGTAGAGGGAAAGAGTAGGCGGTATCGGAATGATCAAGGGGGTTTTGCTTGCCTGGAAGCTCTGTCGAGAAGGAGGGGTCTCCGACGTCATAGTCATACTGGGGGTCGTCGGTAGTCTCGGGGTCTACCGAAAGAAGAGAGAAGAGGGGCGAAACAGATAAATAACGGAGCAAACAAATGCAGCACAATGCATGTCATGGAAGTATGTGGTGGTTATATGCTCTAACGTATCCCTAAGCATTTTAAAAGAAGAGGGACAACATCCGGAAATGTTTTCCCAGCTCCAGGTGATTTTCGGCATATTGGTCCAGGGGGGAAATGTCGATGTTCGCTATGTTAGAGGGATGTGGCAGGCACATGGATGGCATAAACGGATTCGTTATATTTTTCTGCGCAACTTTGATATATAAATTATTTTAATCCGAGTTACGATTATTTTTCTATGATTTTTCAAATATTTAAACAATCTCCTAATTTTCTAGATTTAAATTAATTCAAAATTAAATTAATATATAATTACTATGGGAACAGCGAAAGTGTACCCAGCAATATGTAATAGGGGCTGACACATGGGGTCCAGGGGTCCAGTCAACAGTTGACTGGTCAACTGGGTCCTGGGACCCACATGTCATAGGGTGATTAGGCTAATTAACAAATTAATTAATTAACTACTTAATTAATTCACTAATTATTTTTATTCACTATTTTTAATTAATTATTTATTTATTTCTATTTTTATCATATTATTTATTTTTCTTTTACAGGGGCGGGCCCCATTGGCCACTGGCTCATGGCCAAGCCTCTCTGGCTGTGCGCTCTTGCACAGAGAGGGCGCCGGCAATGAGCGCCAGCAACAGGCGTGGAAGGGTGCGAGAGCTAAGATAGCCGAAGGCGGTGGGACTCGCGCGGGCGGGCGCAAGGGCGCGGCGGTGCAGGAGGCGGCGGGGGCGCGGGCACGCGCGCACGGGCGAGGCGAGTGCGGCCAAAGAGCAGTGGGCCACGGCGGCCGTGGGCGGTGGCAGGCGGGCACGAGCGGCGCTTGCCCTGGCCGTGTAGCGGTGGGCCGTGGTGGTTGCGGGGGCAGCAGCGTGGGCCGCAAGCGGCATCGGTGCAACAGTAGGTGGCGGGGAGCAGCAGCAGGCCTCTGCAGCAGCGGAGCCGCGAGCAGGGGGCACGGCCGCGCGAGCAGGGCGAGGCACCAGCGTGGCGCCGGCGTTAGCGGCAGTAGGGCGAGGCACCAGCGTGGCGCCGGCGTGAGCGGCAGTAGGGCGGAGCGGGCTAGGGAGCAGGCGGCTCGAGAGGGCGCGGTGCTTACCCCCGCTGCAGAGAAGGGCAGTTGGCGAGGCTTGATGTAGCCGGGGCGGTGCCAGAGCTGCGGTGGCGACAAGGCTTCGGGGCGTGGCCAACGCCATGGCGATGGCCACCACGATCCCCCCTGTCTCCTCTAGCGGGAATGGGACAAGTGGGGGTGGGCTGGGCCGGCCTGTATCTAGCTGGGCCAAGTGGCCCAGGGGTTTCCTCCTTTTTCTTTTTTATTTTCCTTTTTCTTTTTCTGTTTATTTATTTCTTTACTATTTTTCTTTAATTATAGCTAGGAAATGATTTTTGTTAAATGTGCAAATTAGCACATAAATATTAGGTAATATTCTGGGCTAGTCCAACAAGTTTTAAATATTTTTGAATAGTTTACGTATTTATTTAAATTAGATTGTTTCAATTAAAAGTTTTATGGGTCAGTTAAAATAGTCTAGGGGCATTTTAATATTTTGAAAAATGTTGATTCTTTCATGACAAATTGTTAGTGAATATTTGCAACCTAACTCACATTTTCACTTTGCCATTTGAAAACTTTAATTTAAATTTGAATTTGAATTGGATTTGGATCAAAGTGAGGTTTAACAAAATTAATTGTGATGACATGGCACCATTAGTATGGGATTACTGTAGCTTAATTATCGGGGTGTTACATCAGGAGTTGCAGAAACATTTGGTTACAGCCCCAGTGCTGATTTGCCAAACATCCATAAGGATTTTCAAGTTTATTTTTACGCTTCATGCCAGGCACTTGGAGGAGTGCTCATGCAAGACAAAAAAGTTGTAGCCTATGCATCTAGACAGCTACGACCTCATGAGTTGAATTATGCCACACACGATTTGGAGTTAGCAGCCGTTGTGAACGCACTTAAGACCTAGAGACATTTACTAATCGGAAATAGTTGTGATGTCTATACGGATCACAAGAGCTTGAAGTATATCTTCACACAGAAGGAGTTGAACCTCAGACAAAGGAGATGGCTAGTGTTTATCAAGGACTATGATATGAGATTGCATTATCACCCAAGGAAAGCTAATGTTGTGGCAGATGCTTTGAGCCGCAAGAGCTTTGTGAACACCCTTATAGCCGGGGGATTACCCCAGGAGTTAGCCGACGATCTCAGAGATCTCCGCTTGGAGATTGTTCCGAGAGGATATGTTGCCACACTGGAGATTCAGTCCACCTTGACAGAAAGAATCAAAAAAGCCCAGAAGATGGACAAGGAAATTGCAGAGATAAAGGAAAGGATGATTAAAGGAAAAGCTAAAGGTTTTAGTGAGTATGAACACGGAACTACAAGGTTTGAGGATCGTATCTATGTGCTAAATGATCCCGAACTCGGGAAGTTGATACTTTAGGAGGCCCATGATTCACCATACTCGATACACCCAAGCAACACCAAGATGTATCTAGACTTGAAGGAAAGTTTTTGGTGGACAGGTATGAAGAAGGATATTGCCGACTATGTAGCAATATGTGATGTTTGTCTGCGAGTAAAGGCAGAACATCAGAATCCAGTAGGGTTACTCCAACCTTTTTTGAAACCCGAGTGGAAATGGGAAAAACTTGGGATGGATTTTATCACAGGATTACCTAGGACTCATTCAGGTTATGATTCTATCTGGGTAGTGGTTGATCGCTTGACCAAGGTAGCTCACTTCATTTCCGTGAAGACCACATATACCAGTGCTAAGTTAGCCAAGATATATATGACCAGGATCATATGTCTGCATGGAGTTACAAGGAGTATTGCATCAGATAGAGGAACACAATTTACCTCAAAGTTTTGGAATCTATTACATGAAACTTTGGGTACAAGGCTGGAGTTCAGTACAACTTTTCATCCGCAGACTGATGGACAGACCGAGAGCGTCAATCAGATTCTAGAGGACATGTTGAGAGCTTGTGCACTAGACTATGGAGCGAGCTGGAATGATAGTTTACCCTACGCAGAGTTCTCATACAACAACAATTATCAGACGAGTTTGTAGATTGCCCCTCTAGAAGCTCTATACAAAAGGAGGTGCAGAACACAATTGGTGTGGGATGGTGTTGGAGACTGAAAGTTTGTGGTCCCGATCTTATCAGAGACTCCAAAGAGAATGTTAAGTTGATCCGTGATAGACTCAAGATAGCTCAGTCGAGATAGAAGAGTTACGCCGACAGTAAACGCAAGGAGGTAACATACGAAACGGGAGACCGAGCATATCTCCTTGTGTCTCCACTTCGAGGAATCAAGAGGTTCGGTGTTAAAGGAAAGTTAGCACCCAGATTCATAGTCCCCTACCAAATTCTTGAACGTAGAGGAGAAGTTGCATACAAGCTGGAATTGCCCGAAGGATTGTCAGGAGTTCATGATGTCTTTCACGTTTCCCAGCTGAAGAAATGCCATGCTGAGATGGCTGGTATTCCTTTGAGAGACACAATGCCCCTACAGGCCATACAGCTTGACAGTGATCTGACTTATGAGGAGAAGCCCGTCAGGATCCTCGAGACTGCGAACAGAGTTACTCGCAGCAAGATCATCATGTTTTGCAAGGTTCTATCGAGTCATCATACCGAGGAGGAAGCCACCTAGGAACGAGAAGAAGACCTCCGTCGAGACCACCCGCACCTATTTTCTAGCCAACCCGAATCTCGAGGGCGAGATTCATCTTAAGGTGGGTAGATTTGTAACATCCCAAATTTTCAATTTGGACTGTTTTACAATATTAGTTAATCATCTACTGCATTTTGATTGAAATTAAGTGGCATTTGAAAATTTAGTGGCATTTGGGTTGTATTTGAATTTGAATTTATTTCAAACTCGCACTTGAATTTCATTTCAAAATTCCTGACAAAATACTTTGATCAAAAAGTATGAGAGGACATAACATGACACCCCAAAAGTCAGAAGAAAATAATGCCAAAAGAAATTAAATTCAAATTTTAGTTTTAGTTTTCATTTGGAATTTCCAATAAAATGATTTTTATAAAGTTTTTATTTTTCCTCTGAAAAATAGTCCATCTTTTCGGATTTATTTTTCTCGTCATTTTATTATATATATATATATATATTGTCTATATAAAATACTTTTTATTTTCTCTATTTTTCTTTTCTGTTAGCAATTCAAAAAAAAAACTCAAAGAGACAGCGACAGGCCGTGCTAGCCAGCCGGCCCATCAACCAAAGCCCACCGCTTCGCTCGACCACACCGCGGCCTGCCTCGCCCGAACCACCTCCGGCTTGGTCGCCCGACCACATTGCCCCTCCCTGCGTCGCTGACCGCCAGACCCCATCTCGACTTCCACCTCCGCAACCTCCGTGCCCGTATTGCGCACGCGCTCGCGCACGGACGCGCCCACGCTCGTCCAAAACCCTAGCTCGAGCTTTCCCCTCCTCTCTCGATCCCCTTCAGAACCCACGACCAAAAACCCCCATAGAGCTCGCCCACGTCGAACCGATCTCGCCGTCCACTGCTCTTTGGCTGCCGTTCATCGTGTTTTCCTCCGCCAGTGAGAACACCCGAGCTCCCCTCGCTCCGTTCTTTCAAAACCCCGCGCCCAGGCACATCTTATTGACATGATTTTGACCCCTAGGACTCGCCGCCGCATGGATGACTCACGAACCACCGAAGCACCGGAGCTTCGTCGCGTCCCTCCACTCCATCCTGACCACCTCGACGCATGCCGCTGCCACCACTGCGACACCCTCATGGAGTCGCACCTCCCCGGCGCCAAGGACCGCCGGAGCCGCCGCTACCTCGACTTCCGACGCCGCGCCGTCGTCTTCATCGTCGCCGCCGCCATCTGTAAGCCGCCGGCCTCTCTCCACCGTTAGATCAGGGCTCGACGTCGTAGATTAGATCAGTGAAGGGTTTGGTTTTTTTATTTAGATCGGTTTTATTTCGGTTTAGATTGGTCCGAGTCGCGGTTTATTTTTGTTAGCCGTCGCGGTTGGATTGTCTTAAGCATCGGTCGTCCGCCACCAAATTCCACGCGCACACCCCTTCCAGCCACTCGCAGTGCGACACGTAGTCGTCGCTCGATTGTTAGAGTTTTTGTTTTATTTTTGTTTCTGTTTTAAAAACAGAATAGTTCCTGTCTTAGAAAATTCATATCAATTAGGGTTTTCAGTATTTTAATTTGATTATTTTTGCATTTGATTAGAAATTTTATGAAGTTTCTGTAGATATCAAGTTTGACTAGATTTGGAAGTTTGAATTTGAATTTGCATGAAATTTACTTAAATCACTAGATTGGCTATATTTTGAACTAGGAGCAATATTTTTGATTGATTCTTTTTGCTACTGGTTATTTGTTACATTTTTTATCAGTAGCATTTAATTGGTGTATTTTAGGATTATTTAAAAATTAGGTTTTAACGAAAACAGTATTGTTTTAGTGTTTTATAGGGTTTATGCTATTTCTTTTAATTTTAATTGCTTTAAATTGTTTTCTTTTGTTCTTTTCGACATATTCCTTTTTGTTTCTACTAAATTATCAGTAACAATTTTATTTGTAGCAAAAAAATTGTATTTTATTTCTTCTAACTTACTAGAAAAACTTGTTTTGAGCATAATGGGAGTTTTATAAATGATTTTAATGTGATTCTTTTTGCATAAAATTTTCTATGTGTTTTATTTATGTTATTTAGAAGAAAAAAAAAACCTTATTTTTGCTTATGTTAAAATTTATTAGGAGTAGAAATTTTATTTGTAGCGTGTTTTACTTGTAGTAAGACTTTGTATTGATTTCTAGTGTTTTCTTTGGTTTTGTTTTTTTTATTTTCTTTGTGTGTTTTATTGATTGCTACATGTTTAACCTTACTTGCTGTTGTAGTATTTTTTTGTATGATGGTGTGCTTATGTATGCCTTGTTTGTTCCGATAGATTACTCGGAGTGCGAGGCTTGCTATGAGGAGTCTTTAGAGTTTGAAGATCGTCACCAAGGCAAGTCATTTGATCATGTATTTTATTACCTATGATTTTTATTGCATTAGTTGTTATCATCCCCACCATGCATGCAAGTAGGCGAATTTGAGTTATGTTCTTGAGTAGTATCATGTGGAAGGTGATACGTCCATTTTTGCATCATGTTTTCCTACTGTTATTTAGCGTGTTTTTAATCATTATAACGCTTTGTGGAGTAATTATAATGCCTTTTATCTCATAATATGCAAGGTTTACACAAAGAGGGAGATTGCCGACAGCTGGAATTTTGGGCCTGAAAAAGCTACGTCAGAGATACCTATTCTGCACATCTCCAAATGAGCTGAAATTTTACGAAGATTTATTTTGGAATATATAAAAATTACTGGAGAAAAGAAATACCAGAGGGGGCCACCCAGGTGCCCACTAGGCACCAGGGCACGCCTGCCCCCTTGGCGCGCCCTGGTGGGTAGTGGGGCACCTGGCCAGCCTCCGATGCCCATCTTCTGGTATATAAGCCAATTTGCCCTAGAAAAAATAAAGAGAGGACTTTCAGGATGCAGCGCCGCCGTCTCGAGGCGGAACTTGGGCAGGAGCATGTTTGCTCTCCGACGGAGCGATTTCACCGGGGATACTTCCCTCCGGGAGGGCGAAATGGAAGCCATCATCATCACCAACAACCCTCTTATCGTGAGAGGGCCAATCTGCATCGACATCTTCAATAACACCATCTCATCTCAAACCCTAGTTCATCTCTTGTATTCAATCTCTGTATCAAAACCTTAGATTGGTACCTATGGGTTGCTAGTAGTGTTGATTACATCTTGTAGTTGATGCTTGTTGGTTTATTTGGTGGAAAATTATATGTTCAGGTCTATTATGCTATTCAATACCCCTCTGATCTTGAGCATGACTATGTTTTGTGAGTAGTTACTTTTGTTCTTGAGGACATGGGAGAAGTCTTGTCATAAGTAATCACGTGATTTTGGCATTCGTTCGATATTTTGATGATATGTATGTTGTGATTCCCTTAGTGGTGTTATGTGAACGTCGATTACATGACACTTCACCATCTTTGGGCCTAAGGGAATGCATTATGGAGTAGTTATTAGATGATGGGTTGCTAGAGTGACCGAAGCTTATGCCGGAATCGGGGCCGCGGGGACCCAAGAAGGTTCGAACTCTGGGTGCGCTCGTTCCTACCGCCCTACCCTGCCTCACAACCTCACGGCGGTGCTCCGGCATGCTCGAGCTAAGGAAGAAGAATAGTGGACACGACAGTTTACCCAGGTTCGGGCCACCTTGTGATGTAAAACCCTACTCCTGCTTGGTTGGGATTGCTTGGGGAGATGGAGTACAAGCGCTCAGCTCTAGTTGCCAAAAATGAGTCCCCCCACTCCAGTAGCACCCTGTCCTCTTCATATATTGCCTCTGGTTCTCTTCCCTAAAAACCCCTGGCGGGAAGGGTTGCCACAATGACCAGTTCAAGGGGGGATAGGGTTGCAGCTTATCCTGACTAAAGGCGGTCTTCGCCTGCAAAAGCCTCCTGCCGTGACGCGCTGATGGGCTCGGTGGTGACCTCCGTCCTGGCGCGCCCGTCGTCTTGGTCCTCTTGCACCGGACAGGTAACCTTTGGGGATTGCTTTGGGAACTGGCGCGCTGTCCTTGCTTCCTTAGCACGAAAGAGGAAAACCTTCATATCCGCACCTACTGGCATGGCCTCTGGCGCCGCTCGTTGTTGCGCGCGTCACCGATGTGAAGACGCGGTACCGCGCGACCCGCCAAGCCACTCCTGGCTCGTTTACCTCCCCGAGGGGCCTCGGGAGGCAGCCTCAGGAGACGGCCTCATGAGGGGGTCTCGCGAGGCCGCTGATGATGCTTGCTGACGTGTGCCTCGCGAGGCAAGTGCCCCGTGAGGGTCTTGCTCGTGAAGTTCCATAGTGTCCAGCCGCTGGGCCCATGGGCATGCGCCATGTCTTGGGCCGCAGGCAGATAGGCTGGGGTACCCCCAGTCCCACGGGCCCGACAATAGCCCCCAAGCCCGTGGTGCGCGCGACTTTGCCTGTTGGGGGGCGAAACGGTGCGGGGCCCATCTGCTTGCGGGCCAGGCTCGACCCGTGGCGCACAATGGGATGTGGGACGCCCCCACTTCTCCCATGATGCCTTGGCAACTGCCCGGGCTGACATAAAACTTGCCCACGCGTGGCGCGAGGACATCATTGCATCCTTTGTGCAGCCGCCTCCCAGTGCCTTCCTTCTTGCATACGGCTTCGCCCTACGAACGCGACTTCACCACTCCCGATCTCATCTGTGCTTCCATGGCTCCCCCCAATAGCAAGAAGAGAGCGGTAATGGCGATCCCTACGGGTGCCGCATCGTAGCCCGCCTTGGGCTGGTCCACCATCATTAACATCGAGGGGCTCGCCAAGGTCATCCCCATGACCGCGGCTGCTTCCAACGAGTGGGCGGCTACTTGGATCTTTCCGACTTCGCGCCCAGCTCGCGAGCTCGACGCCACCGTCATTGCCATCCACCTTCCCGCGCTCTTCGCCAGCCTGCTACCGCCGTTCTCTGATTTCTTTGACGTCATGCTCTCCCACTTCCAGGTCCACGCACTGCACCTTGACCCGAAGTCCGTCGTTCTCCTTTTGGCCTTTGCCTTCCTATGCAAGGCCTTCGTGTGCATGCCCCCATCAGTGGCACTGCTTTGCCATTTCTTCTGTCTGTGATTAACCGTGGCGAACCAACACTCGGGGTGCGTCTCACTCTGCACTGTGGACGCGACGGCTAGCGAGGGCATCGAAATGAGGCTCGACCACGAAATAGAAGGCTTCAGGGGGCAATGCGCATACGTGGATGCAGCCCAATTCAGCCCACTGCTGGAACCTCCGATGCGCCCAGCGGAATGGAGCTCCGGGTGGGAGCACGTCAGACTTGCCGACCCGAGGCTGACAAAGGTGTGGAAGAGGATGGCCGGCCTGAGGACGTCGGGGGTCACGGCGGCTATTATCGTGAGATAGTTCCTCCGTCGGTGCATCGCCCCTCTTCAGCGCCACTCCCGCCCGATGTGGGCATTCACCAGCCTTGAGGACCCAATGCGGGTCAACATGGGCGCTCTGCCACCGGATGTGCTTTGCGAGTTGCTCCGTATTCTGACCGGCGAGGATGTGGGCGAGCCTCCGGAGGCAGGGCTCCCCATGTACCATTATAAGAGCAAAGAGGCCTTCATTGGCATGATGCCGCGCTTTGACCAATGGGGGATGCTTCCAGAAGGCCACGTGGGACCCCGCGGCAACCCCTTTCTAGTGACTCCCGGTCCGGGAGCCCTTGCGCCAGTGGAATGCCGGTCGATGTCGCGGGAGGCAGCGACGAGCCTCCCCGATAGCCCACTCATCATCCTTCCCCCACACTCGCAGGCGCCAGCAACTCCGCTCTGCCCTGAGGCTTCGCTCGCCACTCTCGAGGCGTCGCCGGACGCGAACGGTCGCCGGGCAGCGGCCGCCGGGCTATAGGCTCCCGTGGAGGGCACAGGGGGCAACTCCCAGGGCCTCTCCGCGAGGATTGCTGGCACTGGAGTTGGGGCCGCGGGTCCGCTGGGTCACCTCCCCGTGGCCAGCCGTGGAAGGAGGTCCTGCGCGGGTGGCGACAACGGTGTGCTGCCGAGGGCGTTCAAGAAAAGGAAATGGGCGGCCATGGATGAGTAAGCGCCATCCTCCTTGCTCTTCTTGCATCCCATGGCCCCCCTAAGTATGAACCTTCTCTTCGTGCAGGTCATCCTCAAGCAAAAAATAAAAGGAGTCCCTGGGCCCGGTCGGGACTTCTCCGCTGTGCTCCGGGGGCACGAGAGCGCGAAGTGATTGAGCGCCCCCCGGGCCGCCGAAGATAAGCTTGCGTGCGGGAGAGAGCCGGTGACTCCTCCGGAGGCACCCTCGGGACACCACTCCCCGGCCTCTGGGGCACCTACCACCGAGGCGGATGCCGAGCTGGCGAAGGCGGAGCCGTCGGCCGCAACGCCAATCCACGCCGGTGCCGGGGGCAGTCTCGGGAGCCTGGCCGCCTCTTAGATGGCACCGAGCTCGCAAGGTGCGTCGCCTCGCCCAGGAGGGGCGGAGGGGGCGCCGGCCAGTTCTCAGCCCTCGACGGGCGAGGCGGGGGCTTCGCAGACTACAACGACGAGCGGGGATGAGGGGCCCAGTCCGGACTGGGCCCTGATGCTCGTGAACAGCCGTACCATGGTTAGGCACGACCTACTGTAGAATGCCGTGAGGTTGCTAGACCAGCTCAGGGCGGAGCTTCAAGGTGCCGAGGCACACCTTGCAGAGTAGCGCCTGTTCCTAGCCCACGGGTGGCACCAGCTCGAAGTTGCGGTCAAGTTGGGTTCTTGCCAAAATGAGGACACCCGCGCGAAGAGCAATAAGTCTGTCGTCGAGGCGAAGGAAGCCAGCAAGCGTGCTTTTGAAGAGGCCGAAGCGGCGGACTCGCGCCGCGAGTCAGCGGAGGCCCGCACGCAAGAGCTCTAAGCCCAGAATGCAGCGCTCGAGCAGCAACTCCAAGTGCGTAGGGGCGCGATCTCCGTACGCGAGGAAGAACTGGCGGCCCGCGAGGCTGACCTCAAAATCCTCGAGCGAGAACTCGAGCGGATGGCATCCAAACAAGACATGGAGCACGAGCGGTTGGAGGCACTGGACCGCGAGGTGGCCACCCCCCAGAGCTCCTACGCCCAGTGCATCGACAAGGCCAACGCCTCCCTAATGGCCAAAGAGAAGAAGATCCAGGAGGACGCTGACACGAAGGTGGCGGAGGCCCGCCTAGCCCTCTCCAAGGAGTACAGTGAGAATCTGAAGGTGCAGGAAGACCGCTTCAAGATAAAGCGCGAGGAATTAAAGCATGAGGTTGACGGTCTCAAGGAAACATTGACTATAGCGGAATAGTGATGGAAGACTGCGCTAGCCGCATGAGCCCACGCCGAAGTCGAGCTAGCCTCGCTCCAGAAGTAGGTGGGGGACGTCGCTCAGTCATGGAGCGAGCGAGGGAGGAGGCTGACCGGGCTCGGGGCGGTGCTACTTCTTGAGCTTGCATTGGTTTTTTCCTTGAAGAGGAAAGGGTGATGCAGCAAAGTAGAGATAAGTATTTCCCTTAGTTAAGAACCAGGGCATCAATCCAGTAGGAGGAACACACAAGTCTCCAATAATTGCACCTACACAAACAAACAAATATTTGCACCCAACGCGATAAAGGGTTGTCAATCCCTTCACTGTTACTTGCAAGGATGAGATCTGATAGTGATAGATAAAAAAGATAATTAAAAGTGCCCAATAAAATAAAAGTAAATAAATTGCAGCAAGGTATTTTTGTGTTTTTGATTTTATAGATCTGAAAATAATATGATAAAAGATAGACCCGAGGGTCATAGTTTTCACTAGAGGCTTCTCTCTTGAAAGAAAACATATGGTGGGTAAACAAATTACTGTTGAGCAATTGATAGAAAAGCGCAAAGTTATGATGACATCTAAGGCAATGATCATGTATATAGGCATCACCTCTGTGACAAGTAGACCGACTCCTGCCTGCATCTACTACTATTACTCCACACATCGACCGCTATCCAGCATGCGTCTAGTGTATTAAGTTAACAAGAACGGAGTAACACCTTAAGTAAGATGACATGATGTAGAGGGATAGATCCAATCAATATGAACATACCCCATATTTTTATCCTTAGTGGCAACAATACAAATACGTGTCATGTCCATTTCTGTCACTGGGATTGAGCACCGCAAGATTGAACCCACTAAAAAGCACATCTCCCATTGCAAGAAAAATCAATCTAGTTGGCCAAACCAAATCAATAGATCGGAGAGAAATACAAAGCTATCTTAATCATGCATAAAATAGTTCAGAGAAGACTCAAATAATATTCATAGATAATCTGATCATAAATCCACAATTCATCGGATCTCAACAAACGCACCACAAAAGAAGATTACATCGAATAGATCTCCAAGAACATCGAGGGGAACATTGTATTGAAGATCAAAGAGAGAGAACAAGCCATCTAGCTACATTCTATGGACCCGTAGGTCTGTGGTAAACTACTCACACATCATCGGAAGGGCAGCAAGGTTGATGTAGAAGCGCTCCATGGTCGAATCCCCCTCCGGCAGAGTACCGAAAAAGGTCCCCAGATGGGATCTCACGAAGACAGAAATTTGCGGCGGCGGAAAAGTATTTTTGTTGTGCCCTCTGGTCTACGGGGAATATTTAGGTATTTATAGAAGAAGAATTAGGGCTAGAGGAGTCATGAGGGGCCCACAAGCTTGCAGGGGCGCGCCCTGTGAGCTTGTCGTTGACTCGTGGCTCTTCTGGCCTCCTCCCGAAGCTTCCAGGGTGTCTTGTGGTCCAAGAAAAATCTTCAAAAACTTTCATTCCATTTGGTATTGATTTTTTGTAAAGACAAAAACAAGGAAAAAACAGCAACTGGCACTGGGCACTAAGTTAATAGGTTAGTCCCAAAAGATGATATAAAATAGCATAATAATGCATATAAAACATCCAAGGTTGATAATATAATAGCATGGAACAATAAAAATTATAGATACGTTGGAGGCGTATCAGGCGGCAGCACGAGCGTTCCAAGATGTTCTAGGCTCTCGAGCTGCGAGCCCGTCGGGCTCTGGGCCCCATTTGCAAGGAGGACATCGACAGTCCTCTCGAGACTGGTGATGCCAACTATATTGACTTCTTTACCAAGGTTGTGGAGCAGCTCGAGGACGACACTAAAAAGGTGGGCAAAATCATCAAAGAAGAATGTCGCGACCTCCTTACCCAAGCGGCAACGCGTGTCTTCAGCCATCTCCTTTGCGCCAACCCCAACTTTGACTTCGAAGCCGTGATAACTCCCGTCCCGGAGGACCTCTGCAGCGCACTGGGGAAGGCGGTGGAGGACCACGTGGATGCCTTGAACGTGCAATTTACTCACGACTATAGCGAAGGCCAGGAGAAAGTCGATGGAGGTGAAGCCGACGACAGCGCCGGTGATGGCGATTCGCCTTCTTAGGTCTTTTCATGCATACTTGTTTGTAACTAGCTGTGGCCCCGTGGGGGTGTTGGGACGGTGGCTTTTTTAAAATGCTTAACGGTGTAAAAGATGCTCGCGCTCTCGTGAGGCTGTTTCCCGGGGCTCACTTGTCTTCTTGCCTTAGGCTTCATATTGTTAAAACCTAGCCCCCAGTGAACTTTCACCGCCGCTGGTGTGTTAGGCCTTGCTGGCAGAACAAGGCCTGGAGACACGGGGCTCGGGGCCCATAGGGGCTCTCGAGGCGCGACGCTCATGAGGTACTTAGGCTTTAGACATCCCCCGCCGCGACGGGCGCTCTGGGCCGTCTATCGAGGCAACCACGCACAAACGGCTTGTCGGCCCGCTCATGAGTGTTTCGCGAGGGGAGAAGACACCAAGGGCCTTAGTGGGGTGGTGTGTGCAGGGGTATGCCCACGAGCCAGAGCCCGGTTGCTTGGGTTTTTCAGCGCTACTGGGACTGACCCGAGCACAGGCACTGTGTCCAGCCACCGCTCGCGAAAGGCTGAGGAGAGAGGTCGCGAGTGTGCGACTCACAAGGCAAAAAACATATCAAACAACCAAGAACTTCATTGAAGCGATAAGGCCAAATCCATTACATAGCACAGGAAAAAATGGTTTAAGGCTGGTCCAGCCCGGGGGGCGGCTTCAGTTTGCTGTTTCGCCAGCGCGGAGCATGGGGCTTCCACCAGGGTGTGGGTATGATCGCTGGTCGATCATTCCGCCAGCATGGAGCATGGGGCTTCCACTTGGGCATGGTCATGATCGCGGTTCGATCATTCCGCCAGCGCGGAGCATGGGGCTTCCACTTGGGCGTTGGCATGATCACGGTTCGATCGTTCCGGCAGCACGGAGCATGGGGCTTCCACTTGGGCGTGGGCATGATCGCGATTTGATCGTTCCGCCAGCGTGGAGCATGGGGCTTCCACTTGGGCATGGGTGGGGGCTCTCGCGAGGCCGTGAGAGGAGTGCATCAGGAGGCCCCAGGGCATGTATAGCCCCACCTCATTCTTATGTGAGAGGGTCACGGGTAGAACTGTCGGAGGTGTTGGATGTTCTAGGCGTTAAGCACAGGGACTCCATCCTCCATCTCCAGGCGGGCGGCGCCTGGCCTCAAGAAATGGGAAACCCTGAAAGGTCCTTCCCACATGGGTGAGAGCTTATGGAGCCCCTCTCTAGAGAGGATCCGACGGAGTACGAGGTCCCCGACCTCGAGGGTTCGAGGCTGGATGTTGCGGCTGTGGTAGCGGCGCAAGGCCTGCTAATACCTCGCGGCGCGAAGGGCGGCCTGACGGCGGGCCTCCTCGAGGAGGAGCAGGTCGGCCTCCCGCGAGCCATCCTGGCGTGTTTCATCAAACGCCAGGACTCGCGGGGAGCTGTGGTTAAGCTCTGACGGGAGGACCGCCTCAGCACTATAGACGAGGAAGAAGGGGGTCTCGCCGGTGGGCTTAGTTACTATCGTGCGGATGGACCACAACACTGACTACAGCTCGTCTAGCCAACCCTTGCCACAGGCTTCGAGCTTCTTCTTGAAGCTCCTTGTCTTGAGATCCTTGAGGACCTCAGCGTTTGCGCGCTCGGCCTGGCCATTACTCCGCGGGTGCGCCATGGAGGCGTAGCAGATCTGCGTACCAAGGTTAGTGCAGTAAGACTTGAAGAGGACACTCGTAAACCGGCAGCCGTTGTCGGTGATGATACGATTGGAGACACCGAATCGGCTCATGAATCCCTTGATGAACTTGACAGCTGAGGCCGCTGGGATGGTGCGCATGGGTTCAACTTCTGCCCACTTGGTGAACTTGTCAATGGTGACGTAGGGGTAGCGGTAGACGCCAGCCGCGCAAGGAAAAGGCCGCAATATGTCCAGCCCCCAGACCGCGAAAGGCCACGAGAGCGGAATCATCTGGAGCCAGTGTCGGCTGGTGAATTTTCTTGGCGTGGAATTGACAGGCTTCGCAGGATCGGACTAGCTTGGTAGCGTCACGGAGCGTGGTGGGCCAGTAGAAGCCGCTGTTGACCGGCGAGGGTGCGTGATGACGAGTGGTGTCCGCAATCCCCTCCGTGGATGTCTGTGAGCAGCTCGCGCCCTTGCTCATCCGAGATGCACCGCAACGAGACGTCGTTGGGGCGCCTGCGATACAACTCGTCATCTTGCAAGCAGTATGCGATGGCTTGCCGGACGACGCGTTCCGCTTCCGAATCCTCTGCATGGAGGGTGCCGCGAAGCAAGTAAGACTTGAACTCCGCAGTCCAGCTGTCTTCTTGAGGCTCTAGCGCCAGTAGCAAACGGGCTCCTAAGGCCGGGCCGCAGTCTAGAGTGCTTGTGAGCGGCGCCTGTGGGGGCTCCTCGCGAAGCGGCGTCGCACTGATGACGGGCGGCGTGGCCGATGGGCCGAGGAGCCTTTCTTCGAAGATGCCGGGACTCTGGGGATCATGACGAGATGCTCGCTTGGCGATGTCATCGGCCTCCTTGTTGGCGCCGCACAGAATATGCTGCAGCTCCAAGCCAAGGAAGCACTTCTCAAGCTTGCGCACCTCCTCCAGGTAGGCTACCATATGCTCATCCTTGGGTTTGTACTTTTTGTTGGAGAAGTTGCCGAGGAGCTGAGAGTCGCCCTTGATGACGAGGCGATTGACGCCAAGAGCGGAGGCGGCCTTGAGGCCGGCGATGAGGCCTTCATACTCCGCGATCTTGTTGGAGACCTTCTTACCACGCCTGAAGCATAGTTGGACTGCGTAAGAGTTTACCACCAGCCGGCGAAGTAAGAACGACGCCAGCCCCCACGCCCTATCTGGAGAAAGTGCCATCGAAGCACAGGACCCAGCCGTTGGGCGCCTCACCCCCAGGCAAGAGGGACTTATTCTCGCGAGGCTCTTCTTTGTATAGGTCCGTCCATTTTGCCACGAAGTCTGCCAGGGCCGCACCCCTAATGACCCTGGTCATGCAAAATTCTAGTTGGAAGGCCTGCAACTCAATATTCCACTCAGCAACTCTGCCAACAACGTTGGGGCTGTGTAGGACTTGCTCAAGGGGTAGGCACAAATAACCTTAATGGGGTGGCCTTGGAAGTAGTGCTGCAGCTTCCTGGAGGCGACGAGAAGCGCGAGGAGGAGCTTCTGCTGCATGGGGTAGCGCTCGCGCGTGTCCCTCAGCACCGTGCTGACGAAATACACAGGGTGCTCGACGAGGCGCATGACCATGGTGTCCAGGTCGCTTTTGTCAGAAAGCTCGAGGGGCGGCGCCGCGGGGTCTCCGGGAGCAGGACGCTAGGGCCCTCCAGAGGAGAGGCTGGTGCCTCTTGGGGTGAGCCCCGACAGGGCCTGAGTGGGCTCAGGCTACATCTTCTCAAGGACGGCGGGTTTTTTCTTGGCACAGACTCTCTCCTCTCTCTCCGCCACGAGGGCCGCGCTGGCCATCTGGGGGTGGCCGCTAGGTACAGCAGCAGGCACTCACGAGGGCGCGACGCGACCATGATGGGTGGGCTCGTGAGATACCTCTTGAGGTCATCGAAGGCCGCGTCCACCTTGGGAGTCCATTCGAAGGGGCCGGACCATTTCATAAGCTTGAAGAATGGCAGGGCCCACTCACCGAATTTGGAGATGAAGCGTCCTAGAGAAGCCAAGCACTCGGCCAATCACTGCATTTCCTTGATGGTCCGGGAAGGGCGCATCCTTTTGATGGCCTTGATCTTTTCTAGGTTCGCCTCGATCCCGCGGTGGGAGATGAGGAAGCCAAGGAGCTTGCCCGAGGGGAATCCGAAGACGCACTTGTCGGGGTTGAGCTTTAAAAGTTGCTAGTAAATGAATATAAAACATCCAAGATTGATAATATAACAGCATGGAACAATAAAAAATTATAGATACGTTGGGGACGTATCAGCATCCCCAAGCTTAATTACTACTCGTCCTCGAGTAGGTAAATGATAAAAATAGAATTTTTGATGTGGAGTGCTGCCTAACATATTTATCACATATTCTTGTCTTTTGTAGCATGGACATTTGGACTTTTAGATGATTCAAAGCAATAGTATATAATTGACATGAAGACATCAATACTCAAGCATATCAACAAGCAACCATGTCTTTCAAAATATCAATGCTAAAGAAAGTTATCCCTAGCCCATTATGCTCAATCATTGATCCATTCATGAAACACACTCAAATATTAGCTATATCCAATGCAAAAGTATGATAATAGTGTTCCCTAGTTGGTGCTTTATAAGAGAAGATGGAGACTCAAATGAAAAATAAAAATTGCGTAAAGTAAATAGATATGCCCTTCGTAGAGGGAAGCAGAGATTTGTAGAGGTGCGAGAGCTCATAGCTTAAATTGAGAGATAAAATTGTTTTGAGAGGCATGCTTTTCCTGTCAACGAAAATGACCGAGAATTCCCAATACTTTCCATGCTAGATAAACCATAGGCAGTTCCGAAACATAAAATAAAGTTTATTCCTTTTTCCACCATTCTTTCATAATCCATGGCTAGCCATATCCACGGGTGCCTTCCATACCAACACTTTCCAAGGAATTTATTATTGACAACATATAAATAAAACAAAATTCATTTCGGGACTGGGCATCACTATTACCTGCCACACTCTCATGCAATGACAAGTTAATAGACACTCATATTGAGAATAACATATCTAGCATGGAAAATATTGGCCACCCTTGCCGCTTCATGAGCGGTACGGGCACACAAAAAGGAAATTCATTTTGAAAATTAGAGTTGGCACATACAAATTTACTTGGAACGGCATGGAAATACCGCATATAGGTAGGTATGGTGGACTCATTTGGCACAACTTTGGGTTTAAGGAGTTGCATGCACAAGCAGTATTCCCGCTTAGTACAAATGAAGGCTAGCAAATAGACTGAGAAGCGACCAACCAAGAAACAAAAACGATCATAAACGAGCATTAAACATAACTAACACCGAATAATGCACCACAAGTAGGATATAACTTCATTGCATAACTATTGACTTTAGTGCTTGCATAGGGAATCACAAACCTTAACACCAATATTCTTACTAAAGCCTAATTACTCACCAACATGACTCACATATTACTATCTCCATATCTCAAAACTATTACAAGGAATCAAGTTCATAATATCCAATGATCTTCATGAAAGTTTTTATTATATCCCCCTTGAATATCTATCACTTTGGGACTAATTTCATATATTACCATTGCTATTAGCAAGCTCTAAAACAAATTTAAGTGAGGCACAAGAGCATGAATATTTCTTCAAACAAAATCAACTCTCAAAATAATATAAGTGAAGCATGAGAGCATATTTCTTCAAAATTTACTAACTCTCAAAATAATCTAAGTGAAGCATGAGAGCATATTTCTTCAAAAGTTAAACAACCACCGTGCTCAAAAAGATATAAGTGAAGTACTATAGCAATTCCCTAGCTCAAAAAATTTAAGTGAAGCACCTAGAGCAATTCTAACAAATCATAGCATCATTATGGCTCTCTCAAATAGGTGTGTCCAACAAGGATAATTGTACCAAACTAAAAAGAAACACAAGCAAAGACTCATATAATACAAGACACTCCAAGCAAAACTCATGGTATGTGACGAATAAAAATATAGCTCCAAGTAAAATTACCGATGGTCATTAGAAGAAAGAGGGGATGCCCGGCATCCCCAAGCTTAGTTGCTTGGTACTCCTTGAATATTACTTGGGGTGCATGGGCATCCCCAAGCTTAGGCTCTTTTCACTCCTTATTCCTTCATTCATCGTGATCTCACCCAAAACTTGAAAACTTCAATCACACAAAACTTAACAAAACCTTCGTAAGTTCCGTTAGTATAATAAAATAAATCACCACTTTAAGTATTGTTGCAAACCCATTCATATTTAATATTTGCATTATACCTACTGTATTCTAACTTTACCATGGCTTATTGATAGAGGCAAGGGTGTCCCGATCTTTCGATGAGATGATAGCTATTGTTTTTGGTGGAGTAGACTTTGACGATCCGACTACGAACGTGCGAGGACGTCGCGCCTTAGCAATCGCTAAACCAACTCCGAGAGATTATTGACCACGCCGGAGCACAATCAACCTGACCACGAGGGTCTATCTCCTGCAAGCAAACGAAGAACAAGCAAGAAACTAAGATTTGCAATCTGGATATTGCGAATATAAGATGAAAGCTTTATTGATCAAGGTGGGGTTCTGTGACGTCTTGGTCTGGTCATTGAACACAAACGAAGTACGCGAAGTTGCAGCTATGGCGAACTTTTAATCTAAACAAAACCCAAAGTCTAAACGGTGCCCTAAGGGCTGTATATATGGAGGAAGAGGAGGGGATTTCGTGGCCCTTGAAGGAGGGGTCCGAAACCAACCCTATCTCTTGTTTCCCCACACATACGGACTCTAAAAACAGCCTATACTCAAGTATTTCGAAATTACATGGGCCTGGCCCAATAATAAGGTGACGCAGCACCTATAATAGCCTCTGGACGAAATTTATGAAGTGACATCTTGTATATTTCGTCCAAGGCTTCCTGCACTCATTATGGTGGCTTCAAAGTCCTGAAATCATCACTTGTAACTCCGTTCTTGTTCCCCTTGCGCATGCCATCATCTCCATGCTTGAACTTGCTCCAAGGTTCCTCTTTCTTGTCCAACAACTTGGCTAGCATGGAGATGGTGGAGAAGCTATCTCTCACCACAAGACCACATCCACATCCTTACTATATCCAATGGTTCAACAACAGCGGCAAGGTTAAGGTAACACGTACTGTTCGTGTGCATTTTAGTATCTCTACATATGCTGATTATGTTGATTGTGATGTGGTACCCATGCAAGCATGTTCATTATTACTTGGTAGACCATGGCAATTTGATAAAAATTCTGTACACCATGGTAGAAACAATCAGTATACTCTTGTTCATAAGGATAAACATATTACTTTGCTTCCTATGACTCCTGATTCTATTTTGAAAGATGATATTAATAGAGCTAGTAAAGCAAAGCAGGAGAAAAATAAGAGTGAAAATCAGATTGTGGCAAAAGAATTTGAGCAACAAATGAAGCCTAATAATAAACCATCTAGTGTTGCTTCTGAAATTAAATTGAAAAGTGCATGCTTACTTGCCACCAAATCTGATATTGATGATCTAGATTTCAGCAATTCTATTTGCTATGCTTTTGTGTGCAAAGAGGCGTTATTTTCATTCGAGGACGTGCCTTCCTCTTTGCCTCCTGCGGTCACTAACATTTTGCAGGAGTTCGCTGACGTCTTTCCACAAGACGTGCCACCGGGATTACCACCTATTCGCGGGATTGAGCATCAGATTGACTTAATTCCCGGTGCTTCGTTGCCAAACCGTGCGCCATACCGTACCAATCCAGAGGAGACGAAGGAGATTATGCGTCAAGTACAGGAGTTACTCGACAAAGGTTATATACGCGAATCCCTTAGTCCTTGTGCTGTTCCTATTATTCTAGTGCCGAAAAAGGATGGTACATCGCGTATGTGTGTTGATTGTAGAGGCATTAATAATATTACTATTCGTTATCGTCATCCTATTCCTAGACTAGATGATATGCTTGATGAATTGAGTGGCTCTACAATATTCTCCAAAGTTGATTTGCGTAGTGGATACCATCAAATTCGTATGAAATTGGGGGATGAATGGAAAACAGCATTTAAAACTAAGTTCGGTTTATATGAGTGGTTAGTCATGCCTTTTGGGTTAACTAATGCACCTAGTACTTTCATGAGATTAATGAACGAAGTTTTACGTGCTTTCATTGGACGATTTGTGGTAGTTTACTTTGATGATATATTGATTTATAGCAGATCTTTGGAGGAACATTTGGAACATTTACGTGTTGTTTTTATTGCTCTACGTGATGCACGTTTGTTTGGTAACCTTGGGAAGTGCACCTTTTGCACCGACCGAGTATCTTTTCTTGGCTATGTTGTTACTCCACAGGGAATTGAAGTTGATAAAGCCAAGATTGAAGCTATTGAGAGTTGGCCGCAGCCCAAAACGGTCACACAAGTGAGGAGTTTCCTTGGCCTCGCTGGTTTCTTTAGGCGTTTTGTGAGAGATTTCAGTACCATTGCTGCACCTCTCAACGAGCTTACAAAGAAGGATGTGCCTTTTGTTTGGGGTACCGCACATGATAGAGGCGAGGGTGTCCCGATCTTTCGATGAGATGATATCTATCGTTTTTGGTGGAGTAGACTTTGACAATCCGACTACGAACGTGCGAGGACGTCGCGCCTTAGCAATCGCTAAACCAACTCCGAGAGGTTATTGACCACGCCGGAGCACAATCAACCTGACCCCGAGGGTCTATCTCCTGCAAGCAAACGAAGAACAAGCAAGAAACTAAGATTTGCAATCTGGATATTGCGAATATAAGATGAAAGCTTTATTGATCGAGGTGGGGTTCTGTGACGTCTTGGTCTGGTCGTTGAACACAAACGAAGTACGCGAAGTTGCAGCTATGGCCAACTTTTAATCTAAACAAAACTTAAAGTCTAAACGGTGCCCTAAGGGCTGTATATATGGAGGAAGAGGAGGGGATTTCGTGGCCCTTGAAGGAGGGGTCCGAAACCAACCCTATCTCTTGTTTCCCCACACATACGGACTCTAAAAACAGCCTATACTCAAGTATTTCGAAATTACATGGGCCTGGCCCAATAATAAGGTGACGCAGCACCTATAATAGCCTCTGGACGAAATTTATGAAGTGACATCTTGTATATTTCGTCCAAGGCTTCCTGCACTCATTATGGTGGCTTCAAAGTCCTGAAATCATCACTTGTAACTCCGTTCTTGTTCCCCTTGTGCATGCCATCATCTCCATGCTTGAACTTGCTCCAAGGTTCCTCTTTCTTGTCCAAGCTAGGCCCTTCATTTGTAAGCAAAACAAATGTATCCAATTTAGGCAGCATCATATTCTCATGAACTTTAGAATCATTACCAAGGAACGAAAGTACCTGATATTTTAATTCGCGTGCGCGAGCTCTAGTAATTGGTCCAGTATGTATAGAAGCAGGGGCTGTGGGTGTAACAATGGTATTGATGTCCTCATCATCCTCCCCTTCTTGAAATGAAGTCGTCCTCGACGGAAGCTCATCTTCCTCACCCAAATAAGGCTTCAGATCTGCAATGTTAAAAGTGGGACTAACCCCAAAATCTGCAGGCAGCTCAAGTTTATATGCATTATCATTTATTTTCTCTAACACCTTAAAAGGACCATCAGCACGTGGCATTAGCTTTGATTTGCGCAAATCAGGAAATCTATCCTTACGCAAATGTAACCAAACAAGATCTCCAGGTGCAAACACAACATGTTTTCTACCCTTATCTCCAGCAAGTTTATATTTAGCATTCATACGCTCAATGTTATACTTAGTTAACTCATGCATTTTTAAGATCAATTCAGCACGTTGTTTAGCATCAAAATTAACCTTCTCCGAAGATGGAAGAGGCAACAAATCAATTGGCGCACGAGGAAGGAAACCATACACAATTTCAAAAGGACACATCTTAGTAGTAGAATGCAATGAACGATTATAAGCAAATTCAATATGAGGCAAGCATTCTTCCCACATTTTCTTGTTATTCTTCAAAACAGCCCTAAGCATAGTAGACAATGTTCTATTGACTACTTCAGTTTGTCCATCAGTTTGGGGGTGACATGTAGTACTAAAAAGCAGTTTAGTCCCCAACTTAGCCCATAAACATCTCCAAAAGTGGCTAAGAAATTTAGTATCACGATCTGAAACAATAGTATTTGGCACACCATGCAAGCGTATAATTTCACGAAAGAACAAATCAGCAACATTAACAGCATCATCGCTTTTATGACATGGTATAAAGTGTGCCATTTTCGAGAACCTGTCCACGACAACAAATATGCTATCCCTCCCCTTCTTTGTTCGAGGTAAACCTAAAACAAAGTCCATAGATATATCCTCCCAAGGAACACTAGGTACAGGCAAAGGCATATATAAACCATGAGGATTGAGTCGTGACTTAGCTTTTTGACATGTAGTGCAGCGAGCAACAAAACGCTCAACATCCCGTCTCATCTTTGGCCAAAAGAAATGTGTAGCAAGTATATCCTCCGTCTTCTTCACGCCAAAGTGTCCTATTAATCCTCCTCCATGCGCCTCCTGCAACAACAAAAGACGAACGGAGCTAGCTGGAATGCATAGCTTGTTAGCACGAAACACAAATCCATCATTAACGACGAACTTGTTCCATGTTCTCCCTTCCTTACAATTCTGCAATACATCTTTAAATTCAGCATCATGCACATATTGATCTTTGATGGTCTCCAAACCAAATATTTTAAAGTCAAGTTGTGAAAGCATAGTATAACAACGAGACAATGCATCAACAATAACATTTTCTTTACCCTTCTTGTGTTTAATGACATAAGGGAAAGTCTCAATAAATTCAACCCATTTAGCATGTCTACGGTTCAGTTTTGCTTGACTTTTAATGTGTTTCAAAGATTCATGATCAGAATGTATAACAAATTCTTTGGGCCATAAATAATGTTGCCATGTTTCTAAGGTCCGAACAAGAGCATATAATTCTTTATCATAAGTAGAATAGTTCAGACTAGGCCCACTAAATTTTTCAGAAAAGTATGCAACAGGTTTGCCATCTTGTAATAAAACACCTCCTAATCCAATTCCACTAGCATCACATTCAAGCTCAAAAGTCTTATTAAAATCAGGAAGTTGGAGTAAAGGAGCATGTGTCAACTTATCTTTCAATACCGTGAAGGCTACTTCCTGTGAGGTACCCCAAACAAAAGGCACATCCTTCTTTGTAAGCTCATTGAGAGGTGCAGCAATGGTGCTGAAATCTCTCACAAAACGCCTATAGAAACCAGCGAGTCCAAGAAAACTCCTCACTTGAGTGACCGTTTTGGGCTGTGGCCAACTCTCAATAGCTTCAATCTTGGCTTTATCAACTTCAATTCCCTGTGGAGTAACAACATAGCCAAGAAAAGATACTCGGTCGGTGCAAAAGGTGCACTTCCCAAGGTTACCAAACAAACGTGCATCACGTAAAGCAATAAAAACAGCACGTAAATGTTCCAAATGTTCCTCCAAAGATCTGCTATAAATCAGTATATCATCAAAATAGACTACCACAAATCGTCCAATGAAAGCACGTAAAACTTCGTTCATTAATCTCATGAAAGTACTAGGTGCATTAGTTAACCCAAAAGGCATGACTAACCACTCATATAATCCAAACTTTGTTTTAAATGCTGTTTTCCATTCATCCCCCAATTTCATACGAATTTGATGGTATCCACTACGCAAGTCAACTTTGGAGAATATTGTAGGGCCACTCAATTCATCAAGCATATCATCTAGTCTAGGAATAGGATGACGATAACGAATAGTAATATTATTAATGCCTCTACAATCAACACACATACGCGATGTACCATCCTTTTTCGGCACTAGAATAATAGGAACAGCACAAGGACTAAGGGATTCGCGTATATAACCTTTGTCGAGTAACTCCTGTACTTGACGCATAATCTCCTTCGTCTCCTCTGGATTGGTACGGTATGGCGCACGGTTTGGCAACGAAGCACCGGGAATTAAGTCAATCTGATGCTCAATCCCGCGAATAGGTGGTAATCCCGGTGGCACGTCTTGTGGAAAGACGTCAGCGAACTCCTGCAAAATGTTAGTGACCGCAGGAGGCAAAGAGGAAGGCATGTCCTCGAATGAAAATAACGCCTCTTTGCACACAAAAGCATAGCAAACAGAATTGCTGAAATCTAGATCATCAATATCAGATTTGGTGGCAAGTAAGCATGCACTTTTCAATTTAATTTCAGAAGCAACACTAGATGGTTTATTATTAGGCTTCATTTGTTGCTCAAATTCTTTTGCCACAATCTGATTTTCACTCTTATCTTTCTCCTGTTTTGCTTTACTAGCTCTATTAATATCATCTTTCAAAATAGAATCAGGAGTCATAGGAAGCAAAGTAATATGTTTATCCTTATGAACAAGAGTATACTGATTGTTTCTACCATGGTGTACAGAATTTTTATCAAATTGCCATGGTCTACCAAGTAATAATGAACATGCTTGCATGGGTACCACATCACAATCAACATAATCAGCATATGTAGAGATACTAAAATGCACACGAACAGTACGTGTTACCTTAACCTTGCCGCTGTTGTTGAACCATTGGATATAGTAAGGATGTGGATGTGGTCTTGTGGTGAGAGATAGCTTCTCCACCATCTCCATGCTAGCCAAGTTGTTGCAGCTCCCTCCATCTATGATGACGCGAACAGAACGTTCCTTCACAACTCCCTTTGTATGGAACAAATTATGCCTCTGATTTTGCTCAGCTTGTTTTGAGTGTGCAGGTCACACAAGCTGAGCAAAATCAGAGGCATAATTTGTTCCATACAAAGGGAGTTGTGAAGGAACGTTCTGTTCGCGTCATCATAGATGGAGGGAGCTGCAACAACTTGGCTAGCATGGAGATGGTGGAGAAGCTATCTCTCACCACAAGACCACATCCACATCCTTACTATATCCAATGGTTCAACAACAGCGGCAAGGTTAAGGTAACACGTACTGTTCGTGTGCATTTTAGTATCTCTACATATGCTGATTATGTTGATTGTGATGTGGTACCCATGCAAGCATGTTCATTATTACTTGGTAGGCCATGGCAATTTGATAAAAATTCTGTACACCATGGTAGAAACAATCAGTATACTCTTGTTCATAAGGATAAACATATTACTTTGCTTCCTATGACTCCTGATTCTATTTTGAAAGATGATATTAATAGAGCTAGTAAAGCAAAACAGGAGAAAAATAAGAGTGAAAATCAGATTGTGGCAAAAGAATTTGAGCAACAAATGAAGCCTAATAATAAACCATCTAGTGTTGCTTCTGAAATTAAATTGAAAAGTGCATGCTTACTTGCCACCAAATCTGATATTGATGATCTAGATTTCAGCAATTCTGTTTGCTATGCTTTTGTGTGCAAAGAGGCGTTATTTTCATTCGAGGACTTTGTTTTAGGTTTACCTCGAACAAAGAAGGTGAGGGATAGCATATTTGTTGTCGTGGATAGGTTCTCGAAAATGGCACACTTTATACCATGTCATAAAAGCGATGATGCTGTTAATGTTGCTGATTTGTTCTTTCGTGAAATTATACGCTTGCATGGTGTGCCAAATACTATTGTTTCAGATCGTGATACTAAATTTCTTAGCCACTTTTGGAGATGTTTATGGGCTAAGTTGGGGACTAAACTGCTTTTTAGTACTACATGTCACCCCCAAACTGATGGACAAACTGAAGTAGTCAATAGAACATTGTCTACTATGCTTAGGGCTGTTTTGAAGAATAACAAGAAAATGTGGGAAGAATGCTTGCCTCATATTGAATTTGCTTATAATCGTTCATTGCATTCTACTACTAAGATGTGTCCTTTTGAAATTGTGTATGGTTTCCTTCCTCGTGCGCCAATTGATTTGTTGCCTCTTCCATCTTCGGAGAAGGTTAATTTTGATGCTAAACAACGTGCTGAATTGATCTTAAAAATGCATGAGTTAACTAAGTATAACATTGAGCGTATGAATGCTAAATATAAACTTGCTGGAGATAAGGGTAGAAAACATGTTGTGTTTGCACCTGGAGATCTTGTTTGGTTACATTTGCGTAAGGATAGATTTCCTGATTTGCGCAAATCAAAGCTAATGCCACGTGCTGATGGTCCTTTTAAGGTGTTAGAGAAAATAAATGATAATGCATATAAACTTGAGCTGCCTGCAGATTTTGGGGTTAGTCCCACTTTTAACATTGCAGATCTGAAGCCTTATTTGGGTGAGGAAGATGAGCTTCCGTCGAGGACGACTTCATTTCAAGAAGGGGAGGATGATGAGGACATCAATACCATTGTTACACCCACAGCCCCTGCTTCTATACATACTGGACCAATTACTAGAGCTCGCGCACGCGAATTAAAATATCAGGTACTTTCGTTCCTTGGTAATGATTCTAAAGTTCATGAGAATATGATGCTGCCTAAATTGGATACATTTGTTTTGCTTACAAATGAAGGGCCTAGCTTGGACAAGAAAGAGGAACCTTGGAGCAAGTTCAAGCATGGAGATGATGGCATGCACAAGGGGAACAAGAACGGAGTTACAAGTGATGATTTCAGGACTTTGAAGCCACCATAATGAGTGCAGGAAGCCTTGGACGAAATATACAAGATGTCACTTCATAAATTTCGTCCAGAGGCTATTATAGGTGCTGCGTCACCTTATTATTGGGCCAGGCCCATGTAATTTCGAAATACTTGAGTATAGGCTGTTTTTAGAGTCCGTATGTGTGGGGAAACAAGAGATAGGGTTGGTTTCGGACCCCTCCTTCAAGGGCCACGAAATCCCCTCCTCTTCCTCCATATATACAGCCCTTAGGGCACCGTTTAGACTTTGGGTTTTGTTTAGATTAAAAGTTCGCCATAGCTGCAACTTCGCGTACTTCGTTTGTGTTCAACGACCAGACCAAGACGTCACAGAACCCCACCTTGATCAATAAAGCTTTCACCTTATATTCGCAATATCCAGATTGCAAATCTTAGTTTCTTGCTTGTTCTTCATTTGCTTGCAGGAGATAGACCCTCGTGGTCAGGTTGATTGTGCTCCGGCGTGGTCAATAACCTCTCGGAGTTGGTTTAGCGATTGCTAAGGCGCGACGTCCTCGCACGTTCGTAGTCGGATCGTCAAAGTCTACTCCACCAAAAACGATAGCTATCATCTCATCGAAAGATCGGGACACCCTCGCCTCTATCACAACGAGTACGCATAGCAGTTTTCAAAGCAGCCCACGTAGCTGGAATAGGATATAATCTACAATGTTCAGACCACCATACACATGCAAAACTAGTGAAAGCACAAACAGCAGCAGCAACACGTCGTTCCTCGGGATATTGTAAACATGTAAAACGTTGTTCAGTTTCTAACTCCCAAGTAAGATATATATCAGGAACATATCTACCCTCGAATGGTGGAATATTCAATTTTAATTTAGGAAGATGGTCATGATCTCGTACCTGAAGTGGTGGTGCAGGCCTACCATTGCGATTATTTGCATGTGGACGACCTGGTGCTGGTGGTTGCACGTAGTTATGATTTTGATCAACCTCATCCTCATAATCGCCCGCGTAATCATCCTCCTCCTCGGCACCAGCAGCAGCAGGAGCAGGAGCCAAAGAAGCATCAACAGTAGGTACAGCAGCACCAGAAGTTTGGCCATCCTCAAGAGGAAGACGCTTCGCTCGTCCGAACTGATTTGGAAGGGGGCGTTGTTGTTGTCGTTGCAGAGGTGTGACACGTGCAGCCGGTGGTGGTTGGGGAAGACGCGTGAGCAATTCATTAAACTTGTTATCCAGCTTTGTCTCAAACGACTTCTCCATGCCATCTATCTTCTCCATGGCCTCTTCAAATCTGTTTAGCACATCTCCCACCTGGCCACTCATCATTTGCTGAAATTTATCATGCAACTCCTTGTTCGTCATGTTCTCCCAGTCAATCTCGTCGGCTTGTGATCCTGCCATGGTTAGCAGCAATAGAAACACACAAGAATATGATCCTACAGACTACTAGAAAGTGGTGGTGGTGTGGTGTGGTGTCACAAATCCGTCAAGCAAATCTCAAATTCTTACCAGTTCTTACCCAGCAGCAGGTGGTGATCGGCAACCTTTGTAGTCAAAACTCTCAGAGCTTGGACAGAGCGATTGCCAGGTGGTGTCAAACGCACGATGTAGATGTATGTCGAGCTGGGAAGGCTTATGATATGGTAGCAAAAAGGGTCAGCAATAATCAATTCAGAGATGCAATGTTGAATAAACTCTCAACGACGATACTGTGCTGATCCTAGGCTAGACCGTGCTAGAGACGCGAGCCTAGAACACTAACAAAAATCACGGCGCTGCACGTAAACAAGGGAGGAGCACACTCTGAATTTTTTTCTTTTTTTTTTGCACTTTTTTTCCTCTTTTTTTTTTGCTCCGCAACAATTTTTTTTCGAAAAAGTATACAAATGGTCTAAAAACTGCCTAGCCAGAATTTTCCAGACTTAGTTTTTTTTTTTTTTGAACTGGAACTATTTTTCTTCTGCGGGTAGCACGAAAATTGGGGAATCCGACTTGTTCACGACTCGTAGTATCGCGTGATCTGGAACTCTAACATAAAGGAATAAATACTGGACTCGGACTAGGACTGGTGGCAGAGATGAATCTGGTGGAACTCGGACTGGTGATGGTATATGACGGTAGTATATGTGGGCTCGGATTGGTGGTGGTATATGGAATCGGATCGGTGGTGGTATATGGACTCGGATCGGTGGTGGTATATGGACTCAGAGAAATAGCAGATAAGTTGTTGTGGTATATGGTAGGGGCGATGATGATGGTGCAGCGGCGGCGTGACAACTTGTGAACAGAACTCGAAACTCTAAAGAACTAGACGCTAAGACCAGCAACTTGACACGACGATGCAACCGCAAATTCAACAAAGCAAAAACCCTAAAAAGATTATGCAAAGGCTCAGATTGGTTCGGATATGATGAACTAACCCTAATTTTTTTTTGGCTTTTTCCTGGACTGTAGGTATGAAGAACAGACTCGATCTAAACTACGAAAAACTGTAAATCTCACCGAGCAACCTGGGAATCTGATACCACTTGATAGAGGCGAGGGTGTCCCGATCTTTCGAAAGATGATTGCTATCGTTTTTGGTGGAGTAGACTTTGACGATCCGACTACGAACGTGCGAGGACGTCGCGCCTTAGCAATCGCTAAACCAACTCCGAGAGGTTATTGACCACGCCGGAGCACAATCAACCTGACCACGAGGGTCTATCTCCTGCAAGCAAACGAAGAACAAGCAAGAAACTAAGATTTGCAATCTGGATATTGCGAATATAAGATGAAAGCTTTATTGATCAAGGTGGGGTTCTGTGACGTCTTGGTCTGGTCGTTGAACACAAACGAAGTACGCGAAGTTGCAGCTATGGCGAACTTTTAATCTAAACAAAACCCAAAGTCTAAACGGTGCCCTAAGGGCTGTATATATGGAGGAAGAGGAGGGGATTTCGTGGCCCTTGAAGGAGGGGTCCGAAACCAACCCTATCTCTTGTTTCCCCACACATACGGACTCTAAAAATAGCCTATACTCAAGTATTTCGAAATTACATGGGCCTGGCCCAATAATAAGGTGACGCAGCACCTATAATAGCCTCTGGACGAAATTTATGAAGTGACATCTTGTATATTTCATCCAAGGCTTCCTGCACTCATTATGGTGGCTTCAAAGTCCTGAAATCATCACTTGTAACTCTGTTCTTGTTCCCCTTGTGCATGCCATCATCTCCATGCTTGAACTTGCTCCAAGGTTCCTCTTTCTTGTCCAAGCTAGGCCCTTCATTTGTAAGCAAAACAAATGTATCCAATTTAGGCAGCATCATATTGTCATGAACTTTAGAATCATTACCAAGAAACGAAAGTACCTGATATTTTAATTCGCGTGCGCGAGCTCTAGTAATTGGTCTAGTATGTATAGAAGCAGGGGCTGTGGGTGTAACAATGGTATTGATGTCCTCATCACTTATACCCCCCGGTACAATCCATAGATTCATCAATATAAGCACACAATGCAACGAAAACAGAATAGTCTGTAGTGATGGAAATTTTGACTAAACTTTCGTAACTCCAAAATTCTGAAACATTAGGACAACATGGACAATATGTATATCAGTCATGTTTAAAAAATTCAGAATTTTTCGTCGCTCCAGTGATTTTTAACAATTCTGTTACTGGATGTAAAAGTTTCTGTTTTCCAACAGGATCAAATCAACTATCACCCAAGCCATCCTAAAGCCATTACTTGGCACAAACACTAATTAAAACATAAAAAGCACAATCATAATAGAGTCATAATTGTGTAATTATTGAAAAATTGAAAGGAAACAAAAATTTAAAGTATAAATATTGGGTTGCCTCCCAACAAGCGCTACTGTTTTACGCCCCTAGCTAGGCATAATGCATAGATTCAAGTATTGTCATCTTTAGTTTCCAACTCCTTAATCACACAACCATAATTCCTCAGAGATCTATCATGCATATTTTCAATATTCACGCTCCTAGGAATAAAATTGAAGAATTCGCTCTTGCAAGTAGGGTTTTTTATCATTTCAACAAAGTTGGGGTGAATACTAATCATTTTAAGATCTTCATTGTTGCTACTAGAAGTGGCATCCTTGTTCTTAGGAACATGTGTAGACTTGCAATTCTTATTAGTAGGAGTTTTTTCAATAGTTTTAATGGAAGAAAAAGCAGAGCTCAAGTTACTAAAAATTTCTTCCAATTTATCAATCCGAGCAGGGCTCTCTTCTACCCTTTCATTAACTATGGGGGTTTTTCTCTTTTAGTAATTTAAAAGTATCTCCTATCTTCGACCCAATTCGATTAGCAAGATTATGGATCCTTTTATCCAAATTTTCTATGTGTTCTTCGGTGAGCATTTTCTTTTCAATGGCATCTAGCCTTTGCATAACATACTCAAGAGTTAAAATAGTTTCATTGATAATGATAGGTGGCGATCCCACTAAATTTCCCATAGCATTAAAAGCATCCATAGAGGGACACATCAAGAAATTCCCTCCGGTAATAGTGTCAAGAACAAATCTATACCAAAGTGGTGATTCCCACATAAAAACTACAAAGAGGAACGTAAGTAGGTTGCTTACGAGTTGATCTATTATGAGCGTTGCAAATCCTAAACCAAGCATCTCTCAAATTTTCTCCTCCCCTTTGTTTAAAATTGAGAACTTCATTCTCAGGGGTGCACGTGGCAAGGGAGGAACTATCCATAATGAAAAAGTGGGCAAGCAAACAAGAAGGCAAACAAGGAAAAGGTGAACGAAAAATATTTTTGTATTTTTGCAAAACCTTTTAGAAGTGGGGGAGATGAAAATGAGAGGCAAATGGCAAATAAAGTAATTGCAAGGATATGAGAGTTTATGCGTAGGTACCTGATAGATGTTGATGATGTCTCCCCGGTAACGGCGCCATAAATTCTTCTTGATTGCTTGTATTTGCGTTGGTATTTCCCCGAAGAGGAGAGGATGATGCAGCACAGCAAAGGTAAGTATTTCCCTCATTTATGAAACCAAGGTTATCAATCCAGTAGGAGAACCAAGCAACACTATGTAAACAGCACCTGTACACAAACAACAAAAACTTGCAACCCAACGCGTAAGAGGGGTTGTCAATCCCTCCACGGTATTGAGATAGATTAAATTGTATAGGTTTTGATAAATAGATCTAACTAAAACACACAATAAAAAAATAAAGAAAAACTGCAGCAAGGTATTTTTGGTTTAATATGATAGGAAATAGACCCAGGGGCCGTAGTTTTCACTAGAGGCTTCTCTCAAAAAAATAGCATACGGTGCGTAAACAAATTACCGTTGGGCAATTGATAGAAAAGCGAATAATCATGACGATATCCAAGGCAATAATCATGTATATAGGCATCACGTCCAAGATTAGTAGACCAAAATGATTCTACATCTACTACTATTACTCCACAAATCGACCGCTATCCAGCATGCATCTAGTGTATTAAGTTCATGGAAAAACGGAGTAATGCAATAAGAACGATGACATGATGTAGACAAGATCTATTCATGTAGGAATAGACCCCATCTTTTTATCCTTAATTGCAGCGATACATGCGTGTCATGTCTCTTTCTGTCACTGAGATTGAGCACCGCAAGATCGAACCCATCACAAAGCACCTCTTCCCATGGCAAGAAAAATCAATCTAGTTGGCCAAACCAAACCAAAATTTCGGAGAAGAAATATGAGGCTATAATAATCATGCATAAAAGAGTTCAACAAAGACTCAAATAATATTCATAGATAGAACTGATCATAAACCCACAATTCATTGGATCCTAACAAACACACCGCAAAAAGTCATTACATCAAATAGATCTCCGAGAACATCGAGGAGAACATTGTATTGAAGATCAAAAGGAGAGAAGAAGCCATCTAGCTACTAGCTACGGACCCGTAGGTCTGTGGTAAACTACTCACGCATCATCAGAGGGTCAACAAGGATGATGAAGAACCCCTCCGTGATCGTTGCCCCCTCCGGTAGAGTGCCGGAAAAGGCCTCTAGATTGGATCTCGTGGTTCTGGAACTTGCGGCAGTGGAAATTGTATTCCTCGACTCCCCTAGATTTTTGGGGATTTTGGAGTATTTATAGACGTGGATGTCAGTGGAGAAGCTTCCCGTGGGCTCCACTACCAACCAGGGCACGCATGCTCCCCCTGGCACGCCCTGGTGCCGAGTGGGCCCCACAGGCCTCCTCCCATGTGCTTCTTTGGCTCCCTGGGTGTCTTCTGGGCAGAAAAAAAAAACTCCAAAAAATTTCATGGCATTACGACTCCGTTTGGTATTGATATTCTGCAAAGTAAAAAACAAGCAAAAAACAACAACTGGCACTGGGCACTATGTCAATAGGTTAGTCCCAAAAAATGATATAAAGGTGCTAGTAAATGAATATAAAACATCAAAGACTGATAATATAGCAGCATGGAACAATAAAAAATTATAGATACGTTGGAGACATATCAGGCATGTTATTATTTCTGTGATGAAGCCACTAGAATTGCTAAACTCGATGAAAAAGATAAGAATAAGCCTGTTATTGGCATGCCTGTTGTCTTTGTTAGAATAGGAGATCAATATTATCATGGCTTATGTGATTTGGGTGCTAGTGTTAGTGCTATCCCATTTACCTTATATCAAGAAATTATGAATGATATTGCTGCTGCTGAAGTAGAAGATATTGATGTTACTATTAAGCTTGCTAATAGAGATACTATTTCATCGCTTGGGATTGTTAGAGATGTTGAAGTCTTGTGTGGGAAAATAAAATACCCTACTGATTTTCTAGTTCTTGGTTCTCCACAAGATGATTTTTGTCCCATAATATTTGGTAGACCTTTCTTGAACACTGTTAATGCTAAGATTGATTGCGCTAAAGAAACTGTCAGTGTTAATTTTTGTGATGTGTCTCATGAGTTTAATTTCTCTAAGTTTCGTAGACAACCTCATGATAAATAATTGCCTAGTAAGGATGAAATAATTAGTCTTGCTTCTATTGTCGTACCTCCTACTGATCCGTTAGAACAATATTTGCTAGACCATGAAAATGATATGTATTTGCATGAAAGAAATGAGTTAGATAAGATGTTCTTTGATCAACCACCTATTCTCAAACACAATTTGCCTGTTGAAACTCTAGGAGGTCCTCCTCCACCTAAAGGTGATCCTGTGTTTGAATTAAAACAATTGCCTGATACACTGAAATATGATTATCTTGATGAAAAGAAGATATATCCTGTTATTATTAGTGCTAACCTTTCAGAGCATGAAGAGAAGAGAATACTTAAAACTCTGAGGAAGCATCGTGCTGCTATTGGATATATTCTTGATGATCTTAAGGGCATTAGTCCCACTCTATGTCAGCACAAAATTAATATGGAACCTGATGCTAAACCAGTTGTTGACCATCAACGATGATTAAATCCGAAGATGAAGGAAGTGGTAAGAACTGAAATGTTAAAGCTTCTGGAAGTAGGTATAATTTATCCTATAGCTGATAGTAGATGGGTAAGTCATGTTCATTGTGTTCCTAATAAAGGAGGAATTACAGTTGTTCCTAATGACAAAAATGAACCTATTCCACAAAGAATCTTAACTGGTTATAGGATGGTAATTGATTTCAGGAAACTAAATAAAGCTACTAGAAAAGATCATTACCCCTTGCCTTTTATTGATCAAACGTTAGAAAGATTGTCAAAGCATACACACTTTTGCTTCCTTGATGGATATTTTGGTTTCTCTCAAATACTTGTATCACAACCCGACCAAGAGAAAACAACTTTTACTTGCCCTTTTGGAACTTATGCTTATAGATGTATGCCTTTTGGTTTATGCAATCCACCTGCTACCTTTCAAAGATGTATGACTACTATATTCTCTAATTTTTGTGAAAAGATTGTTGATGTTTTCTTGGATGATTTTTCCGTTTACGGAACTTCTTTTGATGATTGCTTAAGCAACCTTGATCGAGTTTTGCAGAGATGTGAACAAACTAATCTTGTATTGAACTGGGAGAAGTGCCACTTTATGCTAAATGAAGGTATTGTCTTGGGGCATAAGATTTCTGAACTAGGTATTGAAGTAGATAAAGCTAAAGTTGGTGCAATTGAGAAAATGCCATGTCCTAAAGATATCAAAGGCATAAGAAGTTTCCTTGATCATGTTGGTTTCTATATAAGGTTTATTAAAGACTTCTCTAAAATTTCTAGGCCTCTTACTAATCTCTTGCAAAAAAGATGTCCCATTTGTTTTTTATGATGATTATGTAGAAGCCTTTGAAACACTTAAGAAAGCCTTAACTTCTGCACCTATTATTCAACCACCTGATTGGAACTTGCCCTTTGAAATTATGAGTGATGCTAGTGATTATGTTGTTGGTGATGTTATAGGACAAAGAGTTGATAAGAAATTGAATGATATACACTATGCTAGCAAAACTCTAGACAGTGCTCAAAGAAATTATGCTACTACTGAGAAAGATTTTTTAGCAGTTGTGTTTGCTTGTGATAAATTTAGATCTTACATTGTAGATTCTAAAGTAATTGTTCACACTGATCATGCTGCTATTAAATACCTTATGGAAAAGAAAGATGCTAAACCTATTCTCATTAGGTGGGTTCTTCTGCTACAAGAATTTGACTTGCATATTACTGATAGGAAGGGGGCGGAGAATCCCGTAGCTGATAACTTGTCTAGGTTAGAAAATATCCTTGATGACCCACTACCTATTGATGATAGTTTTCCTGATGAAAAACTAGCTGTAATAAATGCTTCTCACAGTACTCCTTGGTATGCAGACTATGCTAATTATATTGTTACTAAATTTATACCACCAAGTTTTACATACCAACAAAAGAAAAAAATTCTTTGATTTAAGACATTACTTTTGGGATGACCCACACCTTTATAAAGGAGTAGATGGTATTATTAGACGCTGTATACCTGAGCAAGAATAGGAACAAATCTTGCGGAAGTGTCACTCTGAGGCTTACGGAGGACACCATGTGGGAGACTGAACTACACACAAGGTATTACAATCTGGTTTTTACTGGCCTACTCTTTTCAAGGATGCTCGTAAGTTTGTCTTATCTTGCGATGAATGTCAAAGAATTGGTAATATTGGTAGACGTCAGGAGATGCCTATGAATTATTCACTTGTTATTGAACCATTTGATGTTGGGGGATTTGATTATATGGGACCTTTTCCTTCCTCTAATGGGTATACACATATTTTGGTTGTTGTTCATTATGTCACTTAGTGGGTAGAAGCTATTCCAACTAGTAGTGCTAATCATAACACTTCCATTAAAATGCTTAAAGAAGTTATTTTTTCCCAAGGTTTGGAGTCCCTAGATACTTAATGACTGATGGTGGTTCACACTTTATTCATGGTGCTTTCCGCATATTGCTTGCTAAATATGATGTCAACCATAGAATTGCATCACCCTATCACCCTCTGATGAGGACATCAATACCATTGTTACACCCACAGCCCCTGCTGCTATACATACTGGACCAATTACTAGAGCTCGCGCACGCCAATTAAATTATCAGGTACTTTCGTTTCTTGGTAATGATTCTAATGTTCATGAGAATATGATGCTGCCTAAATTGGATACATTTGTTTTGCTTACAAATGAAGGGCCTAGCTTGGACAAGAAAGAGGAACCTTGGAGCAAGTTCAAGCATGGAGATGATGGCATGCGCAAGGGGAACAAGAACGGAGTTACAAGTGATGATTTCAGGACTTTGAAGCCACCATAAGGAGTGCAGGAAGCCTTGGACGAAATATACAAGATGCCACTTCATAAATTTCGTCCAAAGGCTATTATAGGTGCTGCGTCACCTTATTATTGGGCCAGGCCCATGTAATTTTGAAATACTTGAGTATAGGCTATTTTTAGAGTCCATATGTGTGGGGAAACAAGAGATAGGGTTGGTTTCAGACCCCTCCTTCAAGGGCCACGAAATCCCCCCCTCTTCCTCCATATATACAGCCCTTAGGGCACCGTTTAGACTTTGGGTTTTGTTTAGATTAAAAGTTCGCCATAGCTGCAACTTCGCGTACTTCGTTTGTGTTCAACAACCAGACCAAGACGTCACAGAACCCCACCTCGATCAATAAAGCTTTCATCTTATATTCGCAATATCTAGATTGCAAATCTTAGTTTCTTGCTTGTTCTTCGTTTGCTTGCAGGAGATAGACCCTCGGGGTCAGGTTGATTGTGCTCCGGCGTGGTCAATAACCTCTCGGAGTTGGTTTAGCGATTGCTAAGGCGCGACGTCCTTGCACGTTCGTAGTCAATTCGTCAAAGTCTACTCCACCAAAAACGATAGATATCATCTCATCGAAAGATCGGGACACCCTCGCCTCTATCAAGTGGTATCAGATTCCCAGGTTGCTCGGTGAGATTTACAGTTTTTCGTAGTTCAGATCGAGTCTGTTCTTCATACCTACAGTCCAGGAAAAAGCCAAAAAAAAAATTTAGGGTTAGTTCATCATATCCGAACCAATCTGAGCCTTTGCATAATCTTTTTAGGGTTTTTGCTTTGTTGAATTTGCGGTTGCATCATCGTGTCAAGTTGCTGGTCTTAGTGTCTAGTTCTTTAGAGTTTCGAGTTCTGTTCACAAGTTGTCACGCCGCCACCACACCATCATCATCGCCCCTACCGTATACCACCACAGCTTATCTGCTATTTCTCTGAGTCCATATACCACCACCGATCCGAGTCCATATACCACCACCGATCCGAGTCCATATACCACCACCAATCCGAGCCCACATATACTACCGTCATATACCATCACCAGTCCGAGTTCCACCAGATTCATCTCTGCCACCAGTCCTAGTCCGAGTCCAGTATTTATTCCTTTATTTTAGAGTTCCAGATCACGCGATACTACGAGTCGTGAACAAGTCGGATTCCCCAATTTTCGTGCTACCCGCAGAAGAAAAATAGTTCCAGTTTAAAAAAAAAAACTAAGTCTGGAAAATTCTGGCTAGGCAGTTTTTAGACCATTTGTAGACTTTTTCGAAAAAAAATTGTTGCGGAGCAAAAAAAAAGAGGAAAAAAAAGTGCAAAAAAAAAAGAAAAAAATTCAGAGTGTGCTCCTCCCTTGTTTACGTGCAGCGCCGTGATTTTTGTTAGTGTTCTAGGCTCGCGTCTCTAGCACGGTCTAGCCTAGGACCAGCACAGTACCGTCGTTGAGAGTTTATTCAATATTGCATCTCTGAATTGATTATTGCTGACCCTTTTTGCTACCATATCATAAGCCTTCCCAGCTCCACATACATCTACATCGTGCGTTTGACACCACCTGGCAATCGCTCTGTCCAAGCTCTGAGAGTTTTGACTACAAAGGTTGCCGATCACCACCTGCTGCTGGGTAAGAACTGGTAAGAATTTGAGATTTGCTTGACGGATTTGTGACACCACACCACACCACCACCACTTTCTAGTAGTCTGTAGGATCATATTCTTGTGTGTTTCTATTGCTGCTAACCATGGCAGGATCACAAGCCGACGAGATTGACTGGGAGAACATGACGAACAAGGAGTTGCATGATAAATTTCAGCAAATGATGAGTGGCCAGGTGGGAGATGTGCTAAACAGATTTGAAGAGGCCATGGAGAAGATAGATGGCATGGAGAAGTCGTTCGAGACAAAGCTGGATAACAAGTTTAATGAATTGCCGCTGCTGCTGCTGGTGCTCCTGCTGCTGCTGGTGCCGAGGAGGAGGATGATTACGCGGGCGATTATGAGGATGAGGTTGATCAAAATCATAACTACGTGCAACCACCAGCACCAGGTCGTCCACATGCAAAAAATCGCAATGGTAGGCCTGCACCACCACTTCAGGTACGAGATCATGACCATCTTCCTAAATTAAAATTGAATATTCCACCATTCGAGGGTAGATATGTTCCTGATATATATCTTACTTGGGAGTTAGAAACTGAACAACGTTTTACATGTTTACAATATCCCGAGGAACGACGTGTTGCTGCTGCTGTTTGTGCTTTCACTAGTTTTGCATGTGTATGGTGGTCTGAACATTGTAGATTATATCCTATTCCAGCTACGTGGGCTGCTTTGAAAACTGCTATGCGTACTCGTTGGGTTCCACCATATTATCAACGTGAATTACTTCAAAAATTGCAGCGCTTAAGACAATGAAAAAATTCTGTAGAAGAATATTATCAGGAATTACAAACTGGCATGATTAGATGTGGTATTGTTGAGGAGAATGAAGCTATGCTTGCACGTTTCATGGGTGGATTAAATAGAGAGATTCAGACCATTCTAGAGTATAAGGAGTATAATAATATCACTCGTTTATTCCATCTTGCTTGTAAAGCTGAACGTGAAGTGCAGGATCGACAGGCATTGGCGCGAACTAATTTTTCTGCAGGTCGATCTTCATCATGGACACCGCGTGCCTCCTCTACTCCCACACGTCCTACTGCGGCACCACTGACTTCAGCCGCCAATTCCAACCGAGATACAAGAAAACAGGCACCACCACCACCATCTGCCAAGAGTACACCTTCTGGGCCTGCCCAGAGCTCTTCTTCATCTATGGCATCAACAGGGCACACACATGATATTATTTATCGTCATTGTAAGGGAAGAGGTCATTATGCAAGAGAATGCCAATCTCCGCGTGTTATGATTGCTACTGAGGATGGTGGGTATGAGTCCGCTAGTGATTATGATGAGGAGACTTTGGCTCTTATTACAAGTGAAGAACACGGTGGAGATGATTCTGATCATGAGACGCAATACATGGCTCCTGAAGACGCTGACAGGTATGAATGTTTAGTTGCTCAACGTGTTTTGAGTGTGCAGGTCACACAAGCTGAGCAAAATCAGAGGCATAATTTGTTCCATACAAAGGGAGTTGTGAAGGAACGTTCTGTTCGCGTCATCATAGATGGAGGGAGCTGCAACAACTTGGCTAGCATGGAGATGGTGGAGAAGCTATCTCTCACCACAAGACCACATCCACATCCTTACTATATCCAATGGTTCAACAACAGCGGCAAGGTTAAGGTAACACGTACTGTTCGTGTGCATTTTAGTATCTCTACATATGCTGATTATGTTGATTGTGATGTGGTACCCATGCATGCATGTTCATTATTACTTGGTAGACCATGGCAATTTGATAAAAATTCTGTACACCATGGTAGAAACAATCAGTATACTCTTGTTCATAAGGATAAACATATTACTTTGCTTCCTATGACTCCTGATTCTATTTTGAAAGATGATATTAATAGAGCTAGTAAAGCAAAGCAGGAGAAAAATAAGAGTGAAAATCAGATTGTGGCAAAAGAATTTGAGCAACAAATGAAGCCTAATAATAAACCATCTAGTGTTGCTTCTGAAATTAAATTGAAAAGTGCATGCTTACTTGCCACCAAATCTGATATTGATGAGCTAGATTTCAGCAATTCTGTTTGCTATGCTTTTGTGTGCAAAGAGGCGTTATTTTCATTCGAGGATGTGCCTTCCTCTTTGCCTCCTGCGGTCACTAACAATTTGCAGGAGTTCGCTGACGTCTTTCCACAAGACGTGCCACCGGGATTACCACCTATTCGCGGGATTGAGCATCAGATTGACTTAATTCCCGGTGCTTCGTTGCCAAACCGTGCGCCATACCGTACCAATCCCGAGGAGACGAAGGAGATTATGCGTCAAGTACAGGAGCTGCTCGACAAAGGTTATATACGCGAATCTCTTAGTCCTTGTGCTGTTCCTATTATACTAGTGCCAAAAAAGGATGGTACGTCGCGTATGTGTGTTGATTGTAGAGGCATTAATAATATTACTATTCGTTATCGTCATCCTATTCCTAGGCTAGATGATATGCTTGATGAATTGAGTGGCTCTACAATATTCTCCAAAGTTGATTTGCGTAGTGGATACCATCAAATTCGTATGAAATTGGGAGATGAATGGAAAACAGCATTTAAAACTAAGTTCGGTTTATATGAGTGGTTAGTCATGCCTTTTGGGTTAACTAATGCACCTAGTACTTTCATGAGATTAATGAACGAAGTTTTACGTGCTTTCATTGGACGATTTGTGGTAGTTTACTTTGATGATATATTGATTTATAGCAGATCTTTGGAGGAACATTTGTAACATTTACGTGTTGTTTTTATTGCTCTACGTGATGCACGTTTGTTTGGTAACCTTGGGAAGTGCACCTTTTGCACCGACCGAGTATCTTTTCTTGGCTATGTTGTTACTCCACAGGGAATTGAAGTTGATAAAGCCAAGATTGAAGCTATTGAGAGTTGGCCGCAGCCCAAAACGGTCACACAAGTGAGGAGTTTCCTTGGCCTCGCTTGTTTCTATAGGCGTTTTGTGAGAGATTTCAGTACCATTTCTGCACCTCTCAACGAGCTTACAAAGAAGGATGTGCCTTTTGTTTGGGGTACCGCACAGGAAGAAGCCTTCACGGTGTTGAAAGATAAGTTAACACATGCTCCTTTACTCCAACTTCCTGATTTTAATAAGACTTTTGAGCTTGAATGTGATGCTAGTGGAATTGGATTAGGAGGTGTGTTATTACAAGATGGCAAACCTGTTGCATACTTTTCTGAAAAATTGAGTGGGCCTAGTCTGAATTACTCTACTTATGATAAGGAATTATATGCTCTTGTTCGGACTTTGGAAACATGGCAACATTATTTATGGCCCAAAGAATTTGTTATTCATTCTGATCATGAATCTTTGAAACATATTAAAAGTCAAGCCAAACTGAACCGTAGACATGCTAAATGGGTTGAATTCATTGAGACTTTCCCTTATGTCTTTAAACACAAGAAGGGTAAAGAAAATGTTATTGCTGATGCATTGTCTCGTCGTTATACTATGCTTTCACAACTTGACTTTAAAATATTTGGTTTGGAGACCATCAAAGATCAATATGTGCATGATGCTGAATTTAAAGATGTATTGCAGAATTGTAAGGAAGGGAGAACATGGAACAAGTTCGTCGTTAACGATGGATTTGTGTTTCGTGCTAACAAGCTATGCATTCCAGCTAGCTCCGTTCGTCTTTTGTTGTTGCAGCAGGCGCATGGAGGAGGATTAATGGGACACTTTGGCGTAAAGAAGACGGAGGATGTACTTGCTACACATTTCTTTTGGCCAAAGATGAGACGGGATGTTGAGCGCTTTGTTGCTCGCTGCACTACATGTCAAAAAGCTAAGTCACGACTCAATCCTCATGGTTTATATATGCCGTTGCCTGTACCTAGTGTTCCATGGGAGGATATATCTATGGACTTTGTTTTGGGTTTACCTCGAACAAAGAAGGGGAGGGATAGCATATTTGTTGTCGTGGATAGGTTCTCGAAAATGGCACACTTTATACCATGTCATAAAAGCGATGATGCTGCTAATGTTGCTGATTTGTTCTTTCGTGAAATTATTCGCTTGCATGGTGTGCCAAATACTATTGTTTCAGATCGTGATACCAAATTTCTTAGCCACTTTTGGAGATGTTTATGGGCTAAGTTGGGGCCTAAACTGTTTTTTAGTACTACTTGTCACCCCCAAACTGATGGACAAACTGAAGTAGTCAATAGAACTTTGTCTACTATGCTTAGGGCTGTTTTGAAGAATAACAAGAAAATGTGGGAAGAATGCTTGCCTCATATTGAATTTGCTTATAATCGTTCGTTGCATTCTACTACTAAGATGTGCCCTTTTGAAATTGTATATGGTTTCCTACCTCGTGCACCTATTGATTTGTTGCCTCTTCCATCTTCGGAGAAGGTTAATTTTGATGCTAAACAACATGCTGAATTGATCTTAAAAATGCATGAGTTAACTAAGGAGAACATTGAGCGTATGAATGCTAAATATAAACTTGCTGGAGATAAGGGTAGAAAACATGTTGTGTTTGCACCTAGAGATCTTGTTTGGTTACATTTGCGTAAGGATAGATTTCCTGATTTGCGCAAATCAAAGCTAATGCCACGTGCTGATGGTCCTTTTGAGGTGTTAGAGAAAATAAATGATAACGCATATAAACTTGAGCTGCCTGCAGATTTTGGGGTTAGTCCCACTTTTAACATTGCAGATTTGAAGCCTTATTTGGGTGAGGAAGATGAGCTTCCGTCGAGGACGACTTCATTTCAAGAAGGGGAGGATGATGAGGACATCAATACCATTGTTACACCCACAGCCCCTGCTGCTATACATACTGGACCAATTACTAGAGCTCGCGCACGCCAATTAAATTATCAGGTACTTTCGTTTCTTGGTAATGATTCTAATGTTCATGAGAATATGATGCTGCCTAAATTGGATACATTTGTTTTGCTTACAAATGAAGGGCCTAGCTTGGACAAGAAAGAGGAACCTTGGAGCAAGTTCAAGCATGGAGATGATGGCATGCGCAAGGGGAACAAGAACGGAGTTACAAGTGATGATTTCAGGACTTTGAAGCCACCATAAGGAGTGCAGGAAGCCTTGGACGAAATATACAAGATGCCACTTCATAAATTTCGTCCAAAGGCTATTATAGGTGCTGCGTCACCTTATTATTGGGCCAGGCCCATGTAATTTCGAAATACTTGAGTATAGGCTATTTTTAGAGTCCATATGTGTGGGGAAACAAGAGATAGGGTTGGTTTCGGACCCCTCCTTCAAGGGCCACGAAATCCCCCCCTCTTCCTCCATATATACAGCCCTTAGGGCACCGTTTAGACTTTGGGTTTTGTTTAGATTAAAAGTTCGCCATAGCTGCAACTTCGCGTACTTCGTTTGTGTACAACAACCAGACCAAGATGTCACAGAACCCCACCTCGATCAATAAAGCTTTCATCTTATATTCGCAATATCCAGATTGCAAATCATAGTTTCTTGCTTGTTCTTCGTTTGCTTGCAGGAGATAGACCCTCGGGGTCAGGTTGATTGTGCTCCGGCGTGGTCAATAACCTCTCGGAGTTGGTTTAGCGATTGCTAAGGCGCGACGTCCTCGCACGTTCGTAGTCAGATCGTCAAAGTCTACTCCACCAAAAACGATAGATATCATCTCATCGAAAGATCGGGACACCCTCGCCTCTATCACCCTCAATCTAGCGGTCAAGTTGAATTGAGCAATAGAGAAATAAAACTAATTTTGCAAAAGATCGTCAATAGATCTTGAAAGAATTTGTCTAAGAAACTTGATGATGCATTATAGGCTTATAGAACTGCTTATAAAAATCCCATGGGTATGTCTCCTTATAAAATGGTTTATGGAAAAGCATGTCATTTACCTCTTGAGTTAGAACACAATTAAAGAACTCAATTAAGATTTCAAACTTGCTGGTGAAAAGAGGTTATTTGATATTAGCTCATTGGATGAATGGAGAACCCAAGCTTATGAAAATGCCAAATTATTTAAAGAAAAGGTTAAAAGATGGCATGACAAAAGAATCCAAAAGAGGGAATTCAAAGTGGGTGAATATGTTTTGTTGTACAATTCTCGTTTTAGATTTTTTGCAAGAAAACTTCTCATAGGGAAGGACCATATATCATTGAAGAAGTTTATCACTCTGGAGCTATTAAGATCAATAATGCTGAAGGCACTAATCCGAAAGTAGTCAATGGACAAAGAATCAAGCATTATATCTCAGGTACGCCTATTAATGTTGAAACTAATATTATACAAACTATGACACCGGAGGAATTCATAAAAGAGACCTTCCAGAATGCTCCAGAACCCTGAAAAGGAAGAGGTATGTGATACGGTAAGTAAACAGACTCCAAAAATATATTTTCTGTCAATTTTGGATTATTAGAAAAAATACAAAAAATAAGAAACACCCGAGAAGGCAACCAAGGGGCCCACTAGGCACCAGGGCGCGCCTGCCCCCCTCCCCTGGCGCGCCCTGGTTGGTAGTGGGCCCCACGTGAGCCTTCTCGACTCCGTTTTCTTCTGGTATACGTGTTTTGCAAGATAAAAATTCTTTATATATATATTCCCGGATGTTTTAACCACCGCATCGCGGAAATATCCTCTATTGTTGTTTCGTGTTGTTTTTCTGTCAGATCTAGATCACCATGGCTCCATCAAGCTCCTCCAAGGACAAGTTCTACGAGAAGGTCATCAACCCCTACCTACCAAAGGTGATGAAGCACCCTCAAACCATTGAGATGTGTGAGGGGGTGCTCCACATCTGGGATGTTCAAGGGCCCAAGAAGACAGGAAGCGTGGAGGCCAGGCTCGAGGCAGTGGAGTAGGAGATCTTCAAGTACCAAGGGATGGTGGAACATGGACTTAGTGCCAGCCACTCCATGATCACGGAATTCAACCGTGAACACAAGGTGGATGGCCCGTCTATGAAGGACATTGTCTTCAACTTCAACGAACGCATCGATCACCTCCAAGGCTAAATCTATGACCTTCAAAATCAAAATTTTGAGTATGAAGAAAGGTTCAAAGGTATGAGTTTAGCTGCAAGATTCAGGCCCCCGGAGACTCGTGCATCCTTTTATGATGGTGAACTTATGCCATAGAAGACGGAGGACAAGCCTACCACCTCATCACCACCACCATCACCGAAGAAAGAAACTTGAGTACACGGGTATGGGCACTCCCCTTGGCTTGTGCCAAGCTTGGGGGAGGTGCACCGGTATCGTATCACCATCACTTTTATTATCTTTGCCTATCTTAGTTCGATCCTTAGTTATTTCGTGATTTAGTTGAATAAAAGCTTAGTATGATTCTTTTTCGAGTGCTAGTTTCGTGATCTATCTATGTAATCGAGCGAGTGTTATATAATAAAGTTTAGTTTGAGTTTTTGCTTCTTTACTCTTATGTTTCAATCAAAATAAAGAAAATAATGAAAAAGATCATATGCTAATCTTATGGAAAGTAATGACTTTACATAAGGAAGAGTATAAGTCGTAAAATTTATTGAAAGTTGACAAACATAGCATTGGTCAATGATGCAATTCATGAAAAAAAAATAAGGGAAGAGAAGATTCACATGCAAATATACTATCTTGGACATCTTTTGTGATTGAGAGCCCCCATTAAATATTTTATGCCAAATTATTGACGTTGGACAAGGAAGACAACATAATGAATTATGTTTGCTTATATTCACATAGAAGTTATATTGTCATAGATCCTCCAACATGTGGTGCTTGCCCAACATCTTTGCTAGCCAAAAAACCGCACCAAGTAGAGATACTACTTGTGCATCCAAAAACCTTAAACCCAATTTCATGTTATGAGAGTCCACTATACCTACCTATAGATTGAATAAGATCCTTCAAGTAAGTTGTCATCATTGCATAAAGCAATAAAAATGGCTCCTTAATATGTCTGATCTTTTATTGTAAGGAAAAATACGCGTTGTACAAACTTGTGATGGCAAAGTAATAAAAGCGATAGACTGCATAATAAAGGTTGCTATCATAAGGGGCAATATAACATGGCGTTCCTTTGCATTAAGAGCTTTTGCATCGAAATACAAAAAGTGCATGACAACCTCTGCTTCCCTCTGCAAACGGCCTATCTTTTACTTTTATGTATTTACTTTTTATGCAAAAGTCAACAGTGCTCTCCTCTATTCCTTTTTATTTTTCTCTTTGGCAAGCATCATGTGGTGGGGAAACATCTAGGCACATATATCCAGTTGGATATGAGTGATCATGAGTTATTATTGTTGGCATCACCCCTGAGATGAATAAGTTGGGAGGCGAAATTATAAGCCCCTATCTTTCTACGTGTCTGGCTGGAACTTTTTGCTCCATATGTATGGTGTGAGTGCTAGCAATCATAGAATACTAAATGATAGTTGAGTATGTGGACTTGCTAAAAAGCTCAGACATGAGACCCTTCCTGAAAATATGATGAATTGCAATTGCATTGTTGACTGAGAAGATAGTTTGTTAGTTTTCAAGAAAGTTTGTGCCTCATAATACAATGTTATGATGAGTTATTACTTGCTCATGAGAAGTTGTATGGTAATAAATATTGCTATTATAATAATGATCATGATACTACTATGTCTGTATTTTGTTTTTATCGACACCTCTCTCTCTCTAAACATGTGGACATGATTATCGATATCGATTTTTCACTTGAGGGCAAGCGAGGTCTAAGCTTGGGGGAGTTGATACATCCATTTTGCATCATGTTTTCCTACTATTATTTAGAGTGTTTTTAATCATTATAACGCTTTCTGGTGTAAATATAATGCCTTTTCTCTCATAATATGCAAGGTTTACACAAAGAGGGAGATTGCCGGCAGCTGGAATTCTGGACCTGAAAAAGCTACGTCAGAGATACCTTTCTGCACATCTCCAAATGAGGTGAAATTTTACGGAGATTTATTTTGGAATATATAAAAATTACTAGAGAAAATAAATACAACAGGGGGCCACCCAGGTGCCCACCAGGCACCAGGGCGCACATGCCCCCCTGATGCGCCCTGGTGGGTAGTGGGGCCCCTGGCCAGCCTCCGGTGCCCATCTTCTAGTATATAAGCCCATTTTCTCTAGAAAAAATAAAGAGAGGGATTTCAGGACGGAGCGCCACCGTCTCGAGGCGGAACTTGGGCAGGAGCATTTTTGCTCTTCGGCGGAGCGATTCCGTCGGGGATACTTCCCTCTCGGATTGGGAAATCGAAGCCATCGTCATCACCAACAACCCTCTCATCATGGGAGGACCAATCTTCATCAACATCTTCAACAGCACCATATCATCTCAAACCCTAGTTCATCTCTTGTATTCAATCTCTGTATCAAAACCTTGGATTGGTACCTGTGGGTTTCTAGTAGTCTTGATTACATCTTGTAGTTGATGCTAGTTGGTTTATTTGGTGGAAGATTATATGTTCAGATCTATTATGCTATTCAATACACCTCTGATCTTGAGCATGAATATGTTATGTGAGTAGTTAATTTTGTTCTTGAGGACATGGGAGAAGTCTTGTCATAACTAATCATGTGAATTTGGTATTCGTTCGATATTTTGATGATATGTATGTTGTGATTCCCTTAGTGGTGTTATGTGAATGTCGACTACATGACACTTCACCATCTTTGGGCCAAAGGGAATGCATTGTGGAGTAGTTATTAGATGATGGGTTGCTAGAGTGATAGAAGCTTAAACCCTAGTTTATGTGCTATTCCGTAAGGGGATGATTTGGATCCATATGTTTAATGCTATGGTTAGATTTTATCTTAATTCTTCTTTCGTAGTTGCGGATGCTTGCGAGAGGGGTTAATCATAAGTGGGAGGCTTGTTCAAGTAAGAACAGCACCCAAGCACCAGTCCACTCACATATCAAATTATCAAAGTAGCGAACGCGAATCAAACAAACATGATGAAAGTGACTAGATGAAATTCCCGTGTGTCCTCAAGAATGCTTTGCCTATTATAAGAGACTGTTCCGGCCTGTCCTTTGCTACAAAAAGGATTGGGCTACCTTTCTGCACTTTTGCTACTATTACTATTACTTTCTCGTTACAAATTACCTTGCTATCAAACTATCTGTTACCGACAATTCAGTGCCTGCAGAAAATACCTTGCTGAAAACCGCTTGTCATTTCCTTCTGCTCCTCGTTGGGTTCGACACTCTTACTTATCGAAAGGACTACGATAGATCCCCTATACTTGTGGGTCATCAGTAGGTTGAACCCAAATTCCCATATTACCAATGTCTGGGAACGTTGTAGTTATTTTTCTATGCTTAGTAGACGGGGTTGGTTGAGTGAATTACATGGGAGTTGTGAGAGTTAAGTTGATGACTATCACCCAAGACTTCAAGATCTCAAGAGGGACTTCAATTCACTACTAGGTGGAGGACGGATGGAAGAGCACCCTGGAGTACCCAGTGGTTGACCCAGGGATGCATGGAGAAGCGCCATGACATCTTGCAGAAAGCTTCACCCAGGCACAAAGAGACGGATGGATATACCCTGACCGGAAGCTTACCTGTGCAGCCGCAAGTCACTATGGACTCTGGCTTGGTCAACCCTAGGTGTGACTCTGGACGGACGGTGCCAGCAGATGTAGAAGAATGGTAGGAAATGGATGGGCACCGGTAGTAGCCTAGAGGAGCTCTAAGGAAGACCTTGTTTCGTTCGTCCCGTCTTCAAACACCATGCAATGCGGGACATAAAGGAGGGAATGATTCTTGTGGGTAAAGTGCACAAGACTCTGTAGAGTGGAAATCTAATCGATTAGCCGTGTCCCCGATTACGGACATCTGAGCCTCTAGAATTGGATTTATTCGGAACTCTCAACACCAATCATAATTAATTAATTGTTGGGTTATTAATGATTTTGGGTATGAGACATTGGTTGGTGGAACCATCTCATTAACAACAAATACTTTGTAGTAATTACAAGAAAGTCCTTTTTGTTGTAGGGAAAAATTGGCTTTTCACAAAAACTTAAACTTAGAGCCCCACAACCAAAATTGCATATAGTGATAGCATTTTATTATTGTTTTCTTAATGTAACTTGCCGGCATATTCAAAATGCTGACCTACATAGCTGCAACGTCACATGTTGCAGAGGATTATTCCGACAAGGAATGAGGCTATGATCTATGCTCGGTGATTGCACTTTGGAGTTGGATGGACTCGTTTTTCATCTACGCTTCCACAGTAGTTTATCTCATGAGCTGGACTTTGGCCGAATTTATTCTGATGTAATAAAGACTCTATATGAGATTCTGTAATAAATTAGGTGTGATTGAACTTTGATATTTTCATCAATGTACTGTGTGCTAGCATGATCTTGGGATGGTACGGATACACGGAGACTTGACCGTTTTCGGGTCAGGCCGCTACATTTCTCTACTTGTACAAAAATCGTTACTTTTAGAATGCTCTTTTGCTTCACTTATATTTATTAGAGCATGGTACTTTGTAGAAAGAATTAAACTCTCTTGCTTCACTTATATCTTTTTAGAGAGTCAATAGGAATTTGTCATTCACATGGTTAGTCATAAAATCCTGCATAAAACTTGTAGATCACTGAATATGATATGTTTGATTCCTTGCAATAGTTTTGTGATATAGAGATGGTAATATGTGGGAGGTACTAGTGAATGATTGTGGTTTAGTAAGAATATTGGTGTTAAGGTTTGTGATTCCCGAAGCATGCACGTATAGTCTCTAGTTATGCTAAGAAGTTGGAGCATGATTTATTATTGATTGTCTTCCTTATGAGTGGCGGTCGCGGATGAGCGATGTTCTTTTGCTACCAATCTATCCCCCTAGGGGCATGCATAGTAGTACTTTGCTTCGAGGGCTAATAAACTTGTGCAATAAGTATGTGAGTTCTTTATGACTAATGTGAGTCCATGGATTATACGCACTCCCACCTTTCCGCAATTTGCTAGCCTCTTCGGTACCATGCATTTCCCTTTCTCACCTCGAGAGTTGGTGCAAACTTCGCCGGTGCACCCAAACACCGTGATATGATACGCTCTATCACACATAAGCCTTCTTATATCTTACTCAAAACAGCCACCATACATACCCATCATGGCATTTCCATAGCCATTCCGAGATATATTGCCATGCAACTTCCATCATAATCATATACATGACTTGAGCATTCACTGTCATATTGCTTTGCATGATCATATAGCTGACATAGTATTTGTGGCTTAGCTGTAGCGACCCGACCTCAAATGGTCAAGCCTCTATGTATCTGTGCCATCCCTAGATCAGTATGCTGGCACCCCCAGTACATCAATGTATATATATCAAAGTGCAATCACATGTATAAATAACGTAAAACTGATATATACCTCATAAGTCTCAGCGGAAACAAACAAACGGGTGTGGAGTCCCATCAACGCCATAGGCAAGTTGAGTGTAGGCCGTAACCCAACAACGAAACTCACTCGACGTAGAAATAATCCTGCAAGATGATACGTTGCAGCCGTGTAATATGGCAAGATCACTGTAAGAAAAATAGATGATAACACTATACTATATGCAATATGGCTTTGTGGCTCTAGGTCTGAGTTTTGTTTTGCATAAAAGCTGGTTTTATTTTCCCTACAACAAAGGAATATCAAGGAATCTCTACTACAAAGCAGATACCTATATATGACATGGTTCCGCCAACCAATGCCTCATAGCCCATAATAATAATAAGTGGCCCTCAATTAATTATCAGTCCGGTGTTGAGAGTTCCGAGATAGATCCAAGTCCAGAGGCTCAAATTGTTCGTAACCGGGGACACGGCTAATCGATTAGGTTTTAACCCTCTGCAGAGGTTTGTACACTTTACCCGCAAGATTCGATCCCTCCCTTTCCGTCCTCGCACTTCAGATTGTTTGCGAACAGGATGATCAAAAGATGGTCTTCCAAAGAGTTCCTCTGACCAATGTCCGGTGCCCATCCAATCCTACCGTAGTTCTACATCTGCTGGCACCGTCCCAGCCAGAGTCACCACTAGGGTCAACCAAGCCAGAGCCCATAGTGACTTGCGGTTGCACAGGTAAGCTTCCGGGCATGAAGTATTCTTCTGTCTCTTTGAGCCTGGGTGGACCTTTCCTCATGATATCATGGCGCTTCTCCGGAATCACTGAGTACTGGGCGCACCAAATGTACCCTTCTTAACCATTCTCCACCCAGAGGTATATTGAATTCTTGTCTCGAGTCTTGAGGCCTTGAAGATGTAGTCCTTGTAGATGCCATCATGGAGTTGTCATCATTGACGTAGAGTCCTCCTTCTTCATACCACTCCCGAGCACTCATACCAAACCCCGTCCACTATAGCATAGCATTAAAACTATATAACGTCCCGGGCTTGATAACAGGGAGATGGGTTCCTACCTCATGCATTCTACTCAACTACAAGAAGTCAATATCACTACTGGAGGAATTATGAATGGTGACACTAGATGCAAATAAAACATAGGTATGAAAAACATGGTCAAAGTGAACTTGCCTGGTAAGTTGATGAAGATAATAACGCTCTCGAAAATAACTTGATACTATCCGTCACTCCGATGTAAATCTATTAAGTCAAACATAGTATTCATATAAATAAACATACTAGCAAGCAATTCTAACACTCACAATAAAAATCAGCAAAAAAAAGTAACAAAGAAAATCAATGTATAACACCAAATAAAATCCAAGGAAAACTACACAAGAATCTATAAAGAACCTACTAAGAAACTTTTTGACTCAACTACAAAATAATTTTATCCTAAGTAATTTAATAACAAAGAAAATACAAAACTAATAAATTAACAGAAAAGAAAAATATAAAACAACTAAGATAACAGAAAGTATTTTTCATAAACTTTTAGTAGCAAAAAGAAATAAATAAAAAGCTTTTATAAAACTCTAACTATGACCTAATCAAGTTTCTTACAAAACTAAGAAAATATTTTTAAAGAATAAAATTGTCTACTGATAAATAACAGAAATAAAACTAAATTTATCAAAAGTGACAAAAAGAAATAATTTAAAAACAATTAAAACTATAAAGAAAAGACTAAAACAAAACTAGAACTAAAACAGTACTGTTTTGCCTAAAAGCCTAATTTAAAATTGTTCTAAAATTTCCCAAATCAAACATACTGCTAGACAATACCATAAGTGACCAGGAGCAAAAAGAATCAATCAAAAATATGTTCTAGAACTCAAACTAGAGCCAAAACAGTGTTTGAAGCATATTTGAAATAATTCAAATTTAAACTACCCAAATACAAAATTTCAAGACATTAACAGAAACTTCACAAAATTTTGATACTACAGAAAAAATCTAAAAGATATTGAATATCTAAGATTTAAACTTTTCTGTTTTTTAAACAGAAACAAAAAAAACAAATCGGGCGCTAGCTACGTCGCCCACTGCTATTGGGCTAGAAAGGTGGGCAATCCGTATCTAAACAGTGCTCAGCCGAAACTTAGCAAAAACATGCACACGCGCTAAAAAAAGAACCAGCGAATCGGCTCAATCTAAATCGATTAAACCATAAATAAACCAACAATTAACCATACCGTTTCGGTCTAAATAAGAAATCCTATAGGATCTAATCTACGCCATATAGAAAAGATCGGACGGAGGGGAGGAGTTGGTCGGCTTACAGTGGAGGTTGGCGGCGGCGTGGGCGTTGGGAGTCGGCGGCGACGTTGTTCCGGTGGTCGGGGCGGCGGCGAAGGCGACGGGCGGATGCGGCGGGGCGAGAGGGTTCCGGCGGTGATGGAGTTCGACTTCGGGGAGGTCCGACGCGAGCGGGGCGAGAGGGTTCCGGCGGTGGTGGAGTTCGACTTCGGGGAGTTCGGTGTCGAGGAAGACGACGACGCGCGCGTCGGCTCGAACGGTGCGGGCCCTCCGGCAGTCCTCCGGCTCGTCCAGAAGCACGGGGAGGTGCGGCTCGGTGCGCCGCGTCCGATGGTGGAGACAGTGGCGGTCGAGGGTGATGGTGGAGAGTGGGGCAAGCGAACGACACTACGGTGGAGCTCACAACTCCGGCGAGATTGGAATAGGGCTCTAGGGCACGGGGAATCTTGATTTTTTTTTTGAAAATCGGACGAGGAGGAGTAGGGGAGTATTTATAGGAGGTCTTGCGTGGGCAAGGTGCTGCTGACAAGGCGATCTTTGCGAGAAAATCGGCCGACGAGGCGTGCGGGTTGCGGCCTCTGTCCACAGTGTGGAGAAGATGATGACAGGCGGGTCCCACCTGTCGGTGGTTGAGGGCGAACGAGAGAGAGAGAGACGCAGTGCGGGCGACCGGGTGGTGGTCGGCTGCGTCGGTTAACTGTGCCTGGTGCGGTAGTGGGCTGCGGGCGAGGGAGAGAGAGAGTGGGCTGCGCCAGTTTTCTTAAAAACAATTTTCCTCTTTTTTTCAAACAGTGATCAAAAGAAATAAAACTAAACAGAAATAAAAACATTACATAGACATATAATATATCAAAATTTTCAGGAAAAGATTTCCTAAAACATGAACATATTTTCAGAGGCAAATAAAATACATAAAAATTCACAAAAGTCAAACAGTGCTGCAATTGCAATAAAACAAAATAAAAATCATTTTTAAAATACCAAAATAATTTCAAATTTATTTTTCTCCACTTTTCTACTGTAGGGAATCGTTTTACCCTATTTTCCATGTATTTTATTTTTGGAGAAAAATAATTTGAATAAAATCCAAATAACTCCCAATTGGATTTGAATTTGAATTTCAAACCAATTTCAAATTGTTTTCTGTTTTCCCTTGGCAAAAATATTTCAAATGCCTCTGAATATTTGAAGTGTCATATCACTTCTCTCTTTTTGAATATTTCCAAAGGTTTTGAAATTTGAAAATTAAAATAACTTCAAATTGAAAGTGGGTTTCAAAATACCTACAAAGGGACTTTCAATTTAATTCTTGTAAACTTCCAACTCATATTTCCTATAATTTGAAGAAGTCATTTTATCTTCTCTCATCAAAATCATTGAGTTGCATAAAGTTTCTGAATTTGGAATATTTTCAAATGGAATTCAAATCTTTTCAAATCCCTTGTCATTTCAAATGGAAGAGGTCATGTTGTCTTCACTCCAGGGTTTTGCATTGGAAATGAATTTGAATTCACACGGATCAAAATGCAAAGTGAAAATTCGGGAAAGTCATTTCATTCCCTCTCATTCAACTTTCAAAAAGTTTCGAATTTCACTCAGATTCACACAACATTCAAACAAACAATCATAAATATTTATTTAATATAACATTCCAAAATTTAGAATTTTGGGATGTTACATCAGCCACTGTTCATCATTATCATAGATGTTAAGCTAGATCACTACACATCCTGTTGCATTCATATAGTCATATTGTTCTGGATATTGAGTTGTAATATTGATTTGTATGTAAATAAAAGTGTGATGATCATCATTATTAGAGCATTATCCCAGTGAGGAAAGGATGATGGACTATGATTCCCCCACAAGTCAGGATGATACTCTGAAAGAAAAAAGAGGCCAAAAAGGGCCCAAAAAGGAGAAAAAAGAGAAAACAAAAAATGGGAGAAAAAGAGAGAAGGGGCAATGTTATTATACTTTACCACACTTGTGCTTGAGAGTAGCACCATGTTTTTCATATAGAGAGTCTCATATGTTGTCACTTTCATATACTAGTCGGAATTTTTCATTATAGAACTTGGCTTGTATATTCCGATGATGGGCTTCCTCAAATGCCCGAGGTCTTCATGAGCAAGCAAGTTGGATGCACACCCACTTAGTTTTCAATCTGAGCTTTCATACACTGATGGCTCTTAGTGCATCCATTGCATGGCAATCCCTACTCCTCGCATTGACATCAATTGATGGGCATCTCCATAGCCCGTTGATTAGCCGCGTCAATGTGAGACTTTCTTCCTTTTTTGTCTTCTCCATATTAATCTCTACCACCATATTGTATTCCACCCATAGTGCTATATCCATGGCTTACGCTCATGTATTGCGTGGGACTTGAAAAAGCTGAAGCGCATTAAAAAGTATGAACTAATTGCTCTGCTTGTCACCGGGGTTGTGCATGATAAATACTTTGTGTTAAGAAGATGGAGCACGACAAAACTATATGATTTTGTAGGGATAGCGTTCTTTAGCATTTTTATTCTGAAAGGCATGATTCTTTGTTGGTATGCCCGAGTATTGATGTCTTTATGTCAAATTATAGACTATTGCTTTGAATCACATGTATCTTAATATTCATGCCATGATTAGATTACATTATCGAGATTATGCTAGGTAGCATTCCACATCAAAAAATTATCTTTTTTATCATTTACCTACTCGAGGACAAGCAAGAATTAAGCTTGGGGATGTTGATGCATCTCCATCATATCTATAATTTTTTATTGTTTCATGCCAATATTCTACAACTTTCATACACTTTTCGTAACATTTTATATTGTTTTTTGGGACTAGCATATTGATCCAGTGCCCGATGCTAGTTCCTGTTTGTTGCATGTTTTTTGTTTCCAGAATATCCATATCAAACAAAGTCCAAATGCGATAAAAATTTATGGAGATTTATTTTTGAATATATGTGACTTTTCGGAAGAAGAATCAACGCAAGACAGTGCCCGAGGTGGCCACAAGGCACCAGGCGTGGCCAGGGGGGTGGTCGCGCCCTGATGTCTTGTGGACACCTCGTAAGTCAGTTGCGGCGCTTCTTTCGCTGCAAGAAATATATATGGAAGAAAATCATGATAAAATTTCAGGCCAATCGAAGTTACGGATCTCCGGGAATTTAAGAAACGGTGAAGGGCCAGAAAACAGGAACGCGAAACAGAAGAGAAGAGAGAGAGATCCAATCTTGGAGGGGCTCCTGCCCTCCGGGAGCCATGGAGATCATGGACCAGAGGGGAAACTCTTCTCCCATCTAGGGGGATACCAAGGAAGAAGAAGGACGAGGGGGGCTCTCCCCCCTCTCTCCCGGTGGCGCCGGAACACCGCCTGGGCAACCATCGTGGCGGCGATCTACACCAACAACTTCACCGTCGTCAACACCAACTCTCTCCCCCTCTATGTAGCTGTGTAATGCCTCTTCTCCCCACTATAATCTCTACTTAAACATGGTGCTTAATGCTATATATAATAAATCCAATGATGTATGGCCATCCTATGATGTTTGAGTAGATTCTTTTTGTCCTATGGGTTGATTGATGATCGTGATTGGGTTGAGTTGTATGTTTTATTTTGGTGCTATCCTATTGTGCCCTCCGTGTCACGCAAGCGTGTGGGATTACCGCTGTAGGGTGTTGTAATACGTTCATGATTCACTTATAGTGGGTGGCGTGAGTGACGGAAACACAGACCCGAGTAAGGGGGTTGTTGCGTATGGGTGTAAAGAGGACTTGTTACTTAGTGCTGTGGTTGGGTTTTACCTTAATGATCCTTAGTAGTTGCGGATGCTTGCTAGAGTTCCAATCATAAGTGCATATGATCCAAGTACGAAAATTATGTTAGCTCATGCCTCTCCCTCATATAAAATTGCAATAATGATTACCGGTCTAGATATCGATTGCCTAGGGACAAATCTCTCTCTTGTGTTACAAAAAGCTTTCTACTAAACAACTAACTTTATTATCTCGCAAATTACCCATAGTTTTATTCTCATTAAGTACATTTAGTTTTATTCTTTCAAACCTATCCCTTTACACCTACAAAGTACTTCTAGTTTTATACTTGTTCTAGGTAAAGCGAACATTAAGTGTGCGCAGAGTTGTATCGGTGGTCGATAGAACTTGAAGGGAATATAAATCCTACCTTTAGCTCCTCATTGGGTTCGATACTCTTATTTATCAAAAAATCTACAACTAATCCCCTATACTTGTGGGTTATCAAGACCTTTTTCTAGCGCCGTTGCCGGGGAGCAATAGCATGGGGTGAATATTCTCGTGTGTTCTTGTTTGCTTTATCACTAAGTAGATTATATTTTTTGTTCTAAGTTGTTCTGTATCTTTAGTTATGGATATGGAACACGAAATACCAAAAAATATTTTAGTTGTACTTGCTACTCACGGAGATGGGGAACCTCCTAAAACCCTCGATGCTCATTACGTGGAAAATATTAAACACTACTTTGGTAATCCTGATAAACCCCCATTCAACTTGCTAATGGGAGACACGTTGGATCAACATGAGTACTTTAGTGATTATCGCTTGACTCAAAAAGGGAAACTCTTATGGGATCAAATTGATTATTTGCAATGGTATGCTTGGAATTTATGCTTGAGCTATGATTACACCTGTTGCTCTAGGATGAAGGCTCCACACCTTCCCTTTTCATGTGAATTTAATGATAATGAAACCTTGGCTTCTTATGCTAATGGTATATATGACTACTATGATGTGGAACAAATAGAAGAATTTGTTGCTTTTAAGGGTGCTTATGAAATTGAATCTTTGTTTGAAAAGTCTGAAGATTGTGATGTTGTTGTTTACAGATCTGAAAATTATGCTAATATTGATGAATTTATTGAGAAAGTCTCCGCTGTCCAAGAAGAGACTGATATTTTGTAGGAATCTATGGAAGAAGAAATTGCTGAAACTGCGAGCTCATTAGATGGAAAAGATGAGGAGGAGAGTGAAGAACAAAAGGAGGAAGAGCGGATTGATCACTCGTTCCCACCTTCTAATGAGAGTACCTCTTCAACTCATACATTGTTTAATTTCCCTTCGTACTTACTGAAGGATGAATGCTATGATGATTGCTATGATCCCTTGGATTCATTTGAAATATCCCTTTTTGATGAAATTGATGCTTTCTATGCTTATGGATATGAACTTGCTATAGTTTCTTATGTTAAGAATGAAACTGTTGCTATTGCACCCACACATGATAGTCCTATTATCTTTTTGAATTCTCCCAACTACACTATATTGGAGAAGTTTGCGCTTATTAAGGATTATATTGATGGGTTGCGTTTTACCATTACACATGATGATTTTGATGGATATAATAACCATGTGCTTGATGCTCCTACTTGCAATTATTATGAGAGAGGAACTACATCTCAACCTCTCTATGTTTCCAACGCAATAAAATTGCAAGAAACTGTTTATGCTATGTATCAGCTTTTATTATGTGTGCATGAATTGTTCTTTTATGACATGCCGATGCATAGGAAGAGACTTAGACTTTGCAATTGCATGATATATGTTGCTTTGTGCTCAGTACTAAAATACAAATCATTGTTAATTAAAATTGGCTTTCATCTACCGTGGGATCCGGGTGGATCAATTACTTGAGCACTTTATGCCTAGCTTAATGGCTTTAAAGAAAGCTCTGCCTGGGAGACAACCCCGAAGTTTTAGAGAGTCATTTACTTCTGTTGTGTGCTTTTATAAAGTTTAAAAACAAAAAAATATAGAGGGGAACCTAAAAAATATTCAAAAAGAGAAGCGATTGGAAGGTTATGCATTGGAGAAGTGAGGGTCGTCCTTGAACACTTGTGTTCATGCTCATGGAAACAATGTAGAATTTTTCATGGAAGTTTCTCGCAAAAATAATTATCCCCTTGTACAAATCCATTGTGTCGGCGTGCGACACCTATGGGACCCCAAGGGACCCCTTTACGATTCGGCAGGGAGAGAGGTATGCACAAAGAGCAGAACCAATGATCGATGCGGGGCGATTTTACCTAGGTTCGGGCCGCTGATCAGCGTAAAACCCTACTCCTGCCTTGTTTTATTATGAGTGTTCTTGAGCCCAGGCTCCAGGAGCGCTTGCGATGAACAGTGCATTCAAAGAGCAGCTACGCATGCAGAATGGGCCAGAAGATCATCCTCTCCTGTAGCAGTTGCCTTGGGCCTCCTTTTATACGCTCAAAGGGGTCACCACAGTGGCAAAATGTACATACATTGAGGTGTAAAGTAGCTACAGGGTCATCATACCTAACCACTGACGGATTAGGACGAATGCATTAAATGCACCGTGATGATAGAGGCGAGGGTGTCCTGATCTTTCGATGAGATGATAGCTATCGTTTTTGGTGGAGTAGACTTTGACGATCCGACTACGAACGTGCGAGGACGTCGCGCCTTAGCAATCGCTAAACCAACTCCGAGAGGTTATTGACCACGCCGGAGCACAATCAACCTGACCACGAGGGTCTATCTCCTGCAAGCAAACGAAGAACAAGCAAGAAACTAAGATTGGCAATCTGGATATTGCGAATATAAGATGAAAGCTTTATTGATCAAGGTGGGGTTCTGTGACGTCTTGGTCTGGTCGTTGAACACAAACGAAGTACGCGAAGTTGCAGCTATGGCGAACTTTTAATCTAAACAAAACCCAAAGTCTAAACGGTGCCCTAAGGGCTGTATATATGGAGGAAGAGGAGGGGATTTCGTGGCCCTTGAAGGAGGGGTCCGAAACCAACCCTATCTCTTGTTTTCCCACACATACGGATTCTAAAAACAGCCTATACTCAAGTATTTCGAAATTACATGGGCCTAGCCCAATAATAAGGTGACGCAGCACCTATAATAGCCTCTGGACGAAATTTATGAAGTGACATCTTGTATATTTCGTCCAAGACTTCCTGCACTCATTATGGTGGCTTCAAAGTCCTGAAATCATCACTTGTAACTCCGTTCTTGTTCCCCTTGTGCATGCCATCATCTCCATGCTTGAACTTGCTCCAAGGTTCCTCTTTCTTGTCCAAGCTAGGCCCTTCATTTGTAAGCAAAACAAATGTATCCAATTTAGGCAGCATCATATTCTCATGAACTTTAGAATCATTACCAAGAAACGAAAGTACCTGATATTTTAATTGGCGTGCGCGAGCTCTAGTAATTGGTCCAGTATGTATAGAAGCAGGGGCTGTGGGTGTAACAATGGTATTGATGTCCTCATCATCCTCCCCTTCTTGAAATGAAGTCGTCCATGACGGAAGCTCATCTTCCTCACCCAAATAAGGCTTCAGATCTGCAATGTTAAATGTGGGACTAACCCCAAAATCTGCAGGCAGCTCAAGTTTATATGCATTATCATTTATTTTCTCTAACACCTTAAAAGGACCATCAGCACGTGGCATTAGCTTTGATTTGCGCAAATCAGGAAATCTATCCTTACGCAAATGTAACCAAACAAGATCTCCAGGTGCAAACACAACATGTTTTCTACCCTTATCTCCAGCAAGTTTATATTTAGCATTCATACGCTCAATGTTCTCCTTAGTTAACTCATGCATTTTTAAGATCAATTCAGCACGTTGTTTAGCATCAAAATTAACCTTCTCCGAAGATGGAAGAGGCAACAAATCAATTGGTGAACGAGGAAGGAAACCATACACAATTTCAAAAGGACACATCTTAGTAGTAGAATGCAATGAACGATTATAAGCAAATTCAATATGAGGCAAGATTTCTTCCCACATTTTCTTGTTATTCTTCAAAACAGCCCTAAGCATAGTAGACAATGTTCTATTGACTACTTCAGTTTGTCCATCAGTTTGGGGGTGACATGTAGTACTAAAAAGCAGTTTAGTCCCCAACTTAGCCCATAAACATCTCCAAAAGTGGCTAAGAAATTTAGTATCACGATCTGAAACAATAGTATTTGGCACACCATGCAAGCGTATAATTTCACGAAAGAACAAATCAGCAACATTAACAGCATCATCGCTTTTATGACATGGTATAAAGTGTGCCATTTTCGAGAACCTATCCACGACAACAAATATGCTATCCCTCCCCTTCTTTGTTCGAGGTAAACCTAAAACAAAGTCCTCGAATGAAAATAACGCCTCTTTGCACACAAAAGCATAGCAAACAGAATTGCTGAAATCTAGATCATCAATATCAGATTTGGTGGCAAGTAAGCATGCACTTTTCAATTTAATTTCAGAAGCAACACTAGATGGTTTATTATTAGGCTTCATTTGTTGCTCAAATTCTTTTGCCACAATCTGATTTTTCACTCTTATTTTTCTCCTGTTTTGCTTTACTAGCTCTATTAATATCATCTTTCAAAATAGAATCAGGAGTCATAGGAAGCAAAGTAATATGTTTATCCTTATGAACAAGAGTATACTGATTGTTTCTACCATGGTGTACAGAATTTTTATCAAATTGCCATGGTCTACCAAGTAATAATGAACATGCTTGCATGGGTACCACATCACAATCAACATAATCAGCATATGTAGAGATACTAAAATGCACACGAAAAGTACGTGTTACCTTAACCTTGCCGCTGTTGTTGAACCATTGGATATAGTAAGGATGTGGATGTGGTCTTGTGGTGAGAGATAGCTTCTCCACCATCTCCATGCTAGCCAAGTTGTTGCAGCTCCCTCCATCTATGATGACGCGAACAGAACGTTCCTTCACAACTCCCTTTGTATGGAACAAATTATGCCTCTGATTTTGCTCAGCTTGTGTGACCTGCACACTCAAAACACGTTGAGCAACTAAACATTCATACCTGTCAGCGTCTTCAGGAGCCATGTATTGCGTCTCATGATCAGAATCATCTCCACCGTGTTCTTCACTTGTAATAAGAGCCAAAGTCTCCTCATCATAATCACTAGCGGACTCATACCCACCATCCTCAGTAGCAATCATAACACGCGGAGATTGGCATTCTCTCGCATAATGACCTCTTCCCTTACAACGACGACAAATAATATCATGTGTGTGCCCTGTTGATGCCATAGATGAAGAAGAGCTCTGGGCAGGCCCAGAAGGTGTACTCTTGGGAGATGGTGGTGGTGGTGCCTGTTTTCTTGTATCTCGGTTGGAATTGGCGGCTGAAGTCAGTGGTGCCGCAGTAGGACGTGTGGGAGTAGAGGAGGCACGTGGTGTCCATGATGAAGATCGACCTGCAGAAAAATTAGTTCGCGCCAATGCCTGTCGATCCTGCACTTCACGTTCAGCTTTACAAGCAAGATGGAATAAACGAGTGATATTATTATACTCCTTATACTCTAGAATGGTCTGAATCTCTCTATTTAATCCACCAATGAAACGTGCAAGCATAGCTTCATTCTCCTCAACAATACCACATCTAATCATGCCAGTTTGTAATTCCTGATAATATTCTTCTACAGAATTTTTTCCTTGTCTTAAGCGCTGCAATTTTTGAAGTAATTCACGTTGATAATATGGTGGAACCCAACGAGTACGCATAGCAGTTTTCAAAGCAGCCCACGTAGCTGGAATAGGATATAATCTACAATGTTCAGACCACCATACACATGCAAAACTAGTGAAAGCACAAACAGCAGCAGCAACACGTCGTTCCTCGGGATATTGTAAACATGTAAAACATTGTTCAGTTTCTAACTCCCAAGTAAGATATATATCAGGAACATATCTACCCTCGAATGGTGGAATATTCAATTTTAATTTAGGAAGATGGTCATGATCTCGTACCTGAAGTGGTGGTGCAGGCCTACCATTTCGATTATTTGCATGTGGATGACCTGGTGCTGGTGGTTGCACGTAGTTATGATTTTGATCAAACTCATCCTCATAATCGCCCGCGTAATCATCCTCCTCCTCGGCACCAGCAGCAGCAGGAGCAGGAGCCAAAGAAGCATCAACAGTAGGTACAGCAGCACCAGAAGTTTGGCCATCCTCAAGAGGAACACGCTTCGCTCGTCCGAACTGATTTGGAAGGGGGCGTTGTTGTTGTCGTTGCAGAGGTGCGACAGGTGCAGCCGGTGGTGGTTGGGGAAGACGCGTGAGCAATTCATTAAACTTGTTATCCAGCTTTGTCTCGAACGACTTCTCCATGCCATCTATCTTCTCCATGGCCTCTTCAAATCTGTTTAGCACATCTCCCACCTGGCCACTCATCATTTGCTGAAATTTATCATGCAACTCCTTGTTTGTCATGTTCTCCCAGTCAATCTCGTCGGCTTGTGATCCTGCCATGGTTAGCAGCAATAGAAACACACAAGAATATGATCCTACAGACTACTAGAAAGTGGTGGTGGTGTGGTGTGGTCTCACAAATCCGTCAAGCAAATCTCAAATTCTTACCAGTTCTTACCCAGTAGCAGGTGGTGATCGGCAACCTTTGTAGTCAAAACTCTCAGAGCTTGGACAGAGCGATTGCCAGGTGGTGTCAAACGCACGATGTAGATGTATGTGGAGCTGGGAAGGCTTATGATATGGTAGCAAAAAGGGTCAGCAATAATCAATTCAGAGATGCAATGTTGAATAAACTCTCAACGACGGTACTGTGCTGGTCCTAGGCTAGACCGTGCTAGAGACGCGAGCCTAGAACACTAACAAAAATCACGGCGCTGCACGTAAACAAGGGAGGAGCACACTCTGAATTTTTTTCTTTTTTTTTGCACTTTTTTTTTCCTCTTTTTTTTTTTGCTCCGCAACAATTTTTTTTCGAAATAGTCTACAAATGGTCTACAATTTTTTTTTGCTCCGCAACAATTTTTTTTTAAACTGGAACTATTTTTCTTCTGCGGGTAGCACGAAAATTGGGGAATCCGACTTGTTCATGACTCGTAGTATCGCGTGATCTGGAACTCTAAAATAAAGGAATAAATACTGGACTCGGACTAGGACTGGTGGCAGAGATGAATCTGGTGGAACTCGGACTGGTGATAGTATATGACGGTAGTATATGTGGGCTCGGATTGGTGGTGGTATATGGACTCGGATCGGTGGTGGTATATGGACTCGGATCGGTGGTGGTATATGGACTCAGAGAAATAGCAGATAAGCTGTGGTGGTATATGGTAGGGGCGATGATGATGGTGCGGCGGCGGCGTGACAACTTGTGAACAGAACTTGAAACTCTATAGAACTAGACGCTAAGACCAGCAACTTGACACGACGATGCAACCGCAAATTCAACAAAGCAAAAACCCTAAAAAGATTATGCAAAGGCTCAGATTGGTTCGGATATGATGAACTAACCCTAAATTTTTTTTTGGCTTTTTCCTGGACTGTAGGTATGAAGAACAAACTCGATCTAAACTACGAAAAACTGTAAATCTCACCGAGCAACCTGGGAATCTGATACCACTTGATAGAGGCGAGGGTGTCCCGATCTTTCGATGAGATGATATCTATCGTTTTTGGTGGAGTAGACTTTGATGATCCGACTACGAACGTGCGAGGACGTCGCGCCTTAGCAATCGCTAAACCAACTCCGAGAGGTTATTGACCACGCCGGAGCACAATCAACCTGACCCCGAGGGTCTATCTCCTGCAAGCAAACGAAGAACAAGCAAGAAACTAAGATTTGCAATCTGGATATTGCGAATATAAGATGAAAGCTTTATTGATCGAGGTGGGGTTCTGTGACGTCTTGGTCTGGTTGTTGAACACAAACGAAGTACGCGAAGTTGCAGCTATGGCGAACTTTTAATCTAAACAAAACCCAAAGTCTAAACGGTGCCCTAAGGGCTGTATATATGGAGGAAGAGGGGGGGATTTCGTTGCCCTTGAAGGAGGGGTCCGAAACCAACCCTATCTCTTGTTTCCCCACACATACGGACTCTAAAAATAGCCTATACTCAAGTATTTCGAAATTACATGGGCCTGGCCCAATAATAAGGTGACGCAGCACCTATAATAGCCTCTGGACGAAATTTATGAAGTGGCATCTTGTATATTTCGTCCAAGGCTTCCTGCACTCCTTATGGTGGCTTCAAAGTCTTGAAATCATCACTTGTAACTCTGTTCTTGTTCCCCTTGCGCATGCCATCATCTCCATGCTTGAACTTGCTCCAAGGTTCCTCTTTCTTGTCCAAGCTAGGCCCTTCATTTGTAAGCAAAACAAATGTATCCAATTTAGGCAGCATCATATTCTCATGAACATTAGAATCATTACCAAGAAACGAAAGTACCTGATAATTTAATTGGCGTGCGCGAGCTCTAGTAATTGGTCCAGTATGTATAGCAGCAGGGGCTGTGGGTGTAACAATGGTATTGATGTCCTCATCAGAAGAACAGACTCGATCTAAACTACGAAAAACTGTAAAATCTCACCGAGCAACCTGAAAATCTGATACCACTTGATAGAGGTGAGGGTGTCCCGATCTTTCGATGAGATGATAGCTATCGTTTTTGGTGGAGTAGACTTTGACGATCCGACTACGAACGTGCGAGGACGTCGCGCCTTAGCAATCGCTAAACCAACTCCGAGAGGTTATTGACCACGCCGGAGCACAATCAACCTGACCACGAGGGTCTATCTCCTGCAAGCAAACGAAGAACAAGCAAGAAACTAAGATTTGCAATCTGGATATTGCGAATATAAGATGAGAGCTTTATTGATCAAGGTGGGGTTCTGTGACGTCTTGGTCTGGTCGTTGAACACAAACGAAGTACGCGAAGTTGCAGCTATGGCGAACTTTTAATCTAAACAAAACCCAAAGTCTAAACGGTGCCCTAAGGGCTGTATATATGGAGGAAGAGGAGGGGATTTCGTGGCCCTTGAAGGAGGGGTCCGAAACCAACCCTATCTCTTGTTTCCCCACACATACGGACTCTAAAAATAGCCTATGCTCAAGTATTTCGAAATTACATGGGCCTGGCCCAATAATAAGGTGACGCAGCACCTATAATAGCCTCTGGACGAAATTTATGAAGTGACATCTTGTATATTTCGTCCAAGGCTTCCTGCACTCATTATGGTGGCTTCAAAGTCCTGAAATCATCACTTGTAACTCCGTTCTTGTTCCCCTTGTGCATGCCATCATCTCCATGCTTGAACTTGCTCCAAGGTTCCTCTTTCTTGTCCAAGCTAGGCCCTTCATTTGTAAGCAAAACAAATGTATCCAATTTAGGCAGCATCATATTCTCATGAACTTTAGAATCATTACCAAGAAACGAAAGTACCTGATATTTTAATTGACATGCGCGAGCTCTAGTAATTGGTCCAGTATGTATAGAAGCAGGGGCTGTGGGTGTAACAATGGTATTGATGTCCTCATCAGTTTATATGCATTATCATTTATTTTCTCTAACACCTTAAAAGGACCATCAGCACGTGGCATTAGCTTTGATTTGCGCAAATCAGGAAATCTATCCTTACGCAAATGTAACCAAACAAGATCTCCAGGTGCAAACACAACATGTTTTCTACCCTTATCTCCAGCAAGTTTATATTTAACATTCATACGCTCAATGTTCTCCTTAGTTAACTCATGCATTTTTAAGATCAATTCACCACGTTGTTTAGCATCAAAATTAACCTTCTCCGAAGATGGAAGAGGCAACAAATCAATTGGTGCACGAGGAAGGAAACCATACACAATTTCAAAAGGACACATCTTAGTAGTAGAATGCAATGAACGATTATAAGCAAATTCAATATGAGGCAAGCATTCTTCCCACATTTTCTTGTTATTCTTCAAAACAGCCCTAAGCATAGTAGACAATGTTCTATTGACTACTTCAGTTTATCCATCAGTTTGGGGGTGACATGTAGTACTAAAAAGCAGTTTAGTCCCCAACTTAGCCCATAAACATCTCCAAAAGTGGCTAAGAAATTTAGTATCACGATCTGAAACAATAGTATTTGGCACACCATGCAAGCGTATAATTTCACGAAAGAACAAATCAGCAACATTAACAGCATCATCGCTTTTATGACATGGTATAAAGTGTGCCATTTTCGAGAACCTATCCACGACAACAAATATGCTATCCCTCCCCTTCTTTGTTCGAGGTAAACCTAAAAGAAAGTCCATAGATATATCCTCCCAAGGAACACTAGGTACAGGCAAAGGCATATATAAACCATGAGGATTGAGTCGTGACTTAGCTTTTTGACATGTAGTGCAGCGAGCAACAAAACGCTCAACATCCCGTCTCATCTTTGGCCAAAAGAAATGTGTAGCAAGTATATCCTCCGTCTTCTTCACGCCAAAGTGTCCCATTAATCCTCCTCCATGCGCCTCCTGCAACAACAAAAGACGAACGGAGCTAGCTGGAATGCATAGCTTGTTAGCACGAAACACAAATCCATCGTTAACGACGAACTTGTTCCATGTTCTCCCTTCCTTACAATTCTGCAATACAGCTTTAAATTCAGCATCATGCACATATTGATCTTTGATGGTCTCCAAACCAAATATTTTAAAGTCAAGTTGTGAAAGCATAGTATAACGACGAGACAATGCATCAGCAATAACATTTTCTTTACCCTTCTTGTGTTTAATGACATAAGGGAAAGTCTCAATAAATTCAACCCATTTAGCATGTCTACGGTTCAGTTTTTCTTGACTTTTAATGTGTTTCAAAGATTCATGATCAGAATGTATAACAAATTCTTTGGGCCATAAATAATGTTGCCATGTTTCTAAGGTCCGAACAAGAGCATATAATTCTTTATCATAAGTAGAATAGTTCAGACTAGGCCCACTCAATTTTTCAGAAAAGTATGCAACAGGTTTGCCATCTTGTAATAAAACACCTCCTAATCCAATTCCACTAGCATCACATTCAAGCTCAAAAGTCTTATTAAAATCTGGAAGTTGGAGTAAAGGAGCATGTGTCAACTTATCTTTCAATACCGTGAAGGCTTCTTCCTGTGAGGTACCCCAAACAAAAGGCACATCCTTCTTTGTAAGCTCATTGAGAGGTGCAGCAATGGTGCTGAAATCTCTCACAAAACGCCTATAGAAACCAGCGAGTCCAAGAAAACTCCTCACTTGAGTGACCATTTTGGGCTGTGGCCAACTCTCAATAGCTTCAATCTTGGCTTTATCAACTTCAATTCCCTGTGGAGTAACAACATAGCCAAGAAAAGATACTCGGTCGGTGCAAAAGGTGCACTTCTGATAGAGGCGAGGGTGTCCCGATCTTTCGATGAGATGATAGTTATTGTTTTTGGTGGAGTAGACTTTGACGATCCGACTACGAACGTGCGAGGACGTCGCGCCTTAGCAATCGCTAAACCAACTCCGAGAGGTTATTGACCACGCCGGAGCACAATCAACCTGACCACGAGGGTCTATCTCCTGCAAGCAAACGAAGAACAAGCAAGAAACTAAGATTTGCAATCTGGATATTGCGAATATAAGATGAAAGCTTTATTGATCAAGGTGGGGTTCTGTGACGTCTTGGTCTGGTCGTTGAACACAAACGAAGTACGCGAGGTTGCAGCTATGGCGAACTTTTAATCTAAACAAAACCCAAAGTCTAAACGGTGCCCTAAGGGCTGTATATATGGAGGAAGAGGAGGGGATTTCGTGGCCCTTGAAGGAGGGGTCCGAAACCAACCCTATCTCTTGTTTCCCCACACATACGGACTCTAAAAACAGCCTATACTCAAGTATTTCGAAATTACATGGGCCTGGCCCAATAATAAGGTGACGCAGCACCTATAATAGCCTCTGGACGAAATTTATGAAGTGACATCTTGTATATTTCGTCCAAGGCTTCCTGCACTCATTATGGTGGCTTCAAAGTCCTGAAATCATCACTTGTAACTCCGTTCTTGTTCCCCTTTTGCATGCCATCATCTCCATGCTTGAACTTGCTCCAAGGTTCCTCTTTCTTGTCCAAGCTAGGCCCTTCATTTGTAAGCAAAACAAATGTATCCAATTTAGGCAGCATCATATTCTCATGAACTTTAGAATCATTACCAAGAAACGAAAGTACCTGATATTTTAATTGACGTGCGCGAGCTCTAGTAATTGGTCCAGTATGTATAGAAGCAGGGGCTGTGGGTGTAACAATGGTATTGATGTCCTCATCAGTTTGTCCATCAGTTTGGGGGTGACATGTAGTACTAAAAAGCAGTTTAGTCCCCAACTTAGCCCATAAACATCTCCAAAAGTGGCTAAGAAATTTAGTATCACGATCTGAAACAATAGTATTTGGCACACCATGCAAGCGTATAATTTCACGAAAGAACAAATCAGCAACATTAACAGCATCATCGCTTTTATGACATGGTATAAAGTGTGCCATTTTCGAGAACCTATCCACGACAACAAATATGCTATCCCTCCCCTTCTTTGTTCGAGGTAAACCTAAAACAAAGTCCATAGATATCTCCTCCCAAGGAACACTAGGTACAGGCAAAGGCATATATAAACCATGAGGATTGAGTCGTGACTTAGCTTTTTGACATGTAGTGCAGCGAGCAACAAAACGCTCAACATCCCGTCTCATCTTTGGCCAAAAGAAATGTGTAGCAAGTATATCCTCCGTCTTCTTCACGCCAAAGTGTCCCATTAATCCTCCTCCATGCGCCTCCTGCAACAACAAAAGACGAACGGAGCTAGCTGGAATGCATAGCTTGTTAGCACGAAACACAAATCCATCGTTAACGACGAACTTGTTCCATGTTCTCCCTTCCTTACAATTCTGCAATACATCTTTAAATTCAGCATCATGCACATATTGATCTTTGATGGTCTCCAAACCAAATATTTTAAAGTCAAGTTGTGAAAGCATAGTATAACGACGAGACAATGCATCAGCAATAACATTTTCTTTACCTTTCTTGTGTTTAATGACATAAGGGAAAGTCTCAATAAATTCAACCCATTTAGCATGTCTACGGTTCAGTTTTGCTTGACTTTTAATGTGTTTCAAAGATTCATGATCAGAATGTATAACAAATTCTTTGGGCCATAAATAATGTTGCCATGTTTCTAAGGTCCGAACAAGAGCATATAATTCTTTATCATAAGTAGAATAGTTCAGACTAGGCCCACTCAATTTTTCAGAAAAGTATGCAACAGGTTTGCCATCTTGTAATAAAACACCTCCTAATCCAATTCCACTAGCATCACATTCAAGCTCAAAAGTCTTATTAAAATCAGGAAGTTGGAGTAAAGGAGCATGTGTCAACTTATCTTTCAATACCGTGAAGGCTTCTTCCTGTGAGGTACCCCAAACAAAAGGCACATCCTTCTTTGTAAGCTCATTGAGAGGTGCAGCAATGGTGCTGAAATCTCTCACAAAACGCCTATAGAAACCAGCGAGTCCAAGAAAACTCCTCACTTGTGTGACCGTTTTGGGCTGTGGTGATAGAGGCGAGGGTGTCCCGATCTTTCGATGAGATGATATCTATCGTTTTTGGTGGAGTAGACTTTGACGATCCGACTACGAACGTGCGAGGACGTCGCGCCTTAGCAATCGCTAAACCAACTCCGTGAGGTTATTGACCACGCCGGAGCACAATCAACCTGACCCCGAGGGTCTATCTCCTGCAAGCAAACGAAGAACAAGCAAGAAACTAAGATTTGCAATCTGGATATTGCGAATATAAGATGAAAGCTTTATTGATCGAGGTGGGGTTCTGTGACGTCTTGGTCTGGTTGTTGAACACAAACGAAGTACGCGAAGTTGCAGCTATGGCGAACTTTTAATCTAAACAAAACCCAAAGTCTAAACGGTGCCCTAAGGGCTGTATATATGGAGGAAGAGGGGGGGATTTCGTGGCCCTTGAAGGAGGGGTCCGAAACCAACCCTATCTCTTGTTTCCCCACACATACGAACTCTAAAAATAGCCTATACTCAAGTATTTCGAAATTACATGGGCCTGGCCCAATAATAAGGTGACGCAGCACCTATAATAGCCTCTGGACGAAATTTATGAAGTGGCATCTTGTATATTTCGTCCAAGGCTTCCTGCACTCCTTATGGTGGCTTCAAAGTCCTGAAATCATCACTTGTAACTCCGTTCTTGTTCCCCTTGCGCATGCCATCATCTCCATGCTTGAACTTGCTCCAAGGTTCCTCTTTCTTGTCCAAGCTAGGCCCTTCATTTGTAAGCAAAACAAATGTATCCAATTTAGGCAGCATCATATTCTCATGAACATTAGAATCATTACCAAGAAACGAAAGTACCTGATAATTTAATTGGCGTGCGCGAGCTCTAGTAATTGGTCCAGTATGTATAGCAGCAGGGGCTGTGGGTGTAACAATGGTATTGATGTCCTCATCAGCTGTTCTTCCTGGGAAACTTCCCTCCCAAAGGGGGAAATCATCGCCATCATCATCACCAACGATCCTCTCATCGAGAGGTGGTCAATCTCCATCAACATCTTCACCAGCACCATCTCCTCTCAAACCCTAGTTCATCTCTTGTATCCGATCTTTGTCTCAAAATCTCAGATTGGTACTTGTCGGTTGCTAGTAGTGTTGATTACTCCTTGTAGTTGATGCTAGTTGGTTTATTCGATGGAAGATCATATGTTCAGATCCTTAATGATATTTATTACTCCTATGATTATGAACATGAATATGCTTTGTGAGTAGTTACGTTTGTTCCTGAGGACATGGGAGAAGTCTTGTTATAAGTAATCATGTGAATTTGGAATTCGTTCGATATTTTGATGAGATGTATGTTGTCTTTCCTCTAGTGTTGTTATGTGAACGTCGACTACATGACACTTCACCATTGTTTGGGCCTAGGGGAAGGCATTGGGAAGTAATAAGTAGATGATGGGTTGCTAGAGTGACAGAAGCTTAAACCCTAGTTTATGCGTTGCTTCGTAAGGGGCTGATTTGGATCCACATGTTTCATGCTATGGTTAGATTTATCTTAATTCTTCTTTCGTAGTTGCGGATGCTTGCGAGAGGGGTTAATCATAAGTGGGAAGCTTGTCCAAGTAAGGACAGCACCTAAGCACCGGTCCACCCACATATCAAATTATCAAAGTAACGAACGCGAATCATATGAGCATGATGAAAACTAACTTGACAATAATTCCCATGTGTCCTCGGGAGCGCTTTGCTTTATATAAGAGTTCATGCAAGCTTGTCCTTTGCTACAAAGAGGATTGGGCCACCTTGCTGCACCTTTGTTACACTTGTTACTTGTTACCCGTTACGAATTATCTTATCACCAAACTATCTGTTACCGATAATTTCAGTGCTTGCAGAGAATACCTTGCTGAAAACCGCTTGTCATTTCCTTCTGCTCCTCGTTGGGTTTGACACTCTTACTTCTCGAAAGGACTATGATAGATCCCCTATACTTGTGGGTCATCAGACAAGACATCACATGGCGGCTTACACCTCTGGGCCGCCTTCTGACTTTGGGCTCTAAGCCGGCCCATCTTGTGAGCCGCCCTTCTTGGTCCTGTACCTTAGTCACTTGGCCGTGTATGTGGCTTTAACTTCGTGAGTTGGCAACGGTCTAACCCGGCCCTTACTAGGCGGGTTATATCCCCAACATTAGGCTCCAGATTGATTTGAACTTGTTCATGTCAATCTTAAACACTTCCGTCTGGCTAGTCTTCTCTTCATTTCTCTTAGCTGCAACCATGAAAAATCTTCATAACCCGCCATAATAAAAAAGATGACGTCACCTCGGTGATTTCGGGAAACACTTCATGACGTCATAACGAATCTTTGTATAAATCTGTCATCCTGAGAATCGAGGCATCCCTTAGCCGTAAAATTTATTATGCCTCCTCGATTCTCGCACCAGCCATTTACTGTTACTTTTTCCCTTATAAATAGGCACGAGGGCCCTCCTTTTACCTTTTACCTCATCTTCTCCATTTCTTCGTCTTCGCAAGAACCTTCACACCCGGAGCTCCATCGCGCCCGTCAAACCGCGCCAGCCTTCTTCGGTCGAGGTCGTGACACCACCCCGTCGTGGTCGGGACTCGGCGGCACACCTTCGCTTTCCTCCATCGCCATCAAGTACCAATTTTCTCCTTTCTCGGATCTACATTAGGTCACCTGAGTTCATGGAGTTCGTCGGCGTTCATCCCTTTCTTAGCTGATCATATCTTCGAGTAGAACTTGTTTTTGATATGAAACGTCATAGAAGTATTGCGGTAGCAGTTTTGATTCCATCTTACATCTTGGACAATTTGTATTCTCTCTAGAATCAATGGGTATCCTGCTAGTTCTTCCGTCACCACCTTTTAGGTTTAGCAATTATTTTTCTTTTTTGAACTGCCCATAATTCCATAAATATGACTGTTGATTGTGAAACTTGTTTGCTCCACACTTATCAGAATTTTCAATAATCCTGAACTTTAGATAACCCGCCTCTGCTTAGGGCGACTCATCTTTATATTGCTTTACTCATGTGACAGTGGTAGCGAGTCATTACTTTTTTAAGTAACCCACCATGCTCTGATTCTGCAGTTTTCGTCATCCTTAGGCGACTCAATACGACCAAAACCACTCTCTCTAACTGGGGCCCTTCCCTAGTTACTGAAGAAATCCTTAAGGATTATGTGGGCAGAGATTGGCTGGCGGGTTTGTCAAGGAGAAAATGTCCCCAATCCTGGTGAAGGAGAAGTGATAGTCTTTACTGACAATATCCTCAGAGGCTTTACACCACCTGGGTCGAAGTTTTTTCAGGACGCCTTGCACTATTTTAATCTTCATCCTCAAGATATAGGCCCGAACTCAGTGACAAACCTTTGACACTTTCAATTTTCTATGATGCTTATCTGCAAGTAGAGCCCACTGTTGCTCTCTTCAAAGAATTCTTCTACATAAACCGCCAGACTGAATGTACCAATGGTCCGAGTCAAGAATTAGGTGGGGTCTCAATCCAGAGACACAAAGACGGTGGCTTTCCTACAGCCACCTTACCAAGTGCTACTTCTTGAGCTTGCGTTGATTTTTCCCTTGAAGAGGAAAGGGTGATGCAGCAAAGTAGAGATAAGTATTTCCCTCAGTTAAGAACCAAGGTATCAATCCAGTAGGAGGCACAAGCAAGTCTCCAATCTATGCACCTGCACAAACTAACAAACACTTGTACACAACGCGAAAAAGGGGTTGTCAATCCCTTCACGGTCACGAACAAGAGTGAGATCTAATAGAGATAGGTATAAAAGATAAATAAAAAGGCAAACTAAAGTAAATATAAATAAATTATAGCAAGGTATTTTTGGGTTTTTTGATTTATAGATCTGAAAATATATGATGGAAAATAGACCCCGGGGCCATAGGTTTCACTAGAGGCTTCTCTCTTGAAAGAAACCATACGGTGGGTAAACAATTTTTTTTTGAAAGATCTAGCAAAATGCTGGCTATAGATTTAGTAGGAAGCAACGGAAACATAACATGGTGAAGATCCGAAGATCAAAGAAAAAGAAAAACAGTGACCCTATTGATTGCAAAACAACACTACACTCCACAGAACGCCATCCACCCAGTACAAGGCAGCGCAGCCCCGACTTCGATGGCCACGAGTCCCTCTGACCGGATCCACCTCCAGGACGATGCCCCCAAGAGAGAGAGAGTGACACCGAATAGCGCCGCCATCGTTCGATCTAAACTAGATCAACGGTTTCCCCCAGAGCACGTCAGGAAAGGCAAGGTGGGAGCTGCTACATCGATGCCTCCAACAAGGGTAAACAAATTATTGTTGAGCAATTGATAGAAAAGCGCAAAGTTATGATGATATCTAAGGCAATGATCATGAATATAGGCATCACGCCTGTGACAAGTAGACCGACTCCTGCTTGCATCTACTACTATTTCTCCACACATCGATCGCTATTCAGCATGCATCTAGAGTATTAAGTTCATAAGAACGGAGTAACGCCTTAAGTAAGATGACATGATGTAGAGGGATAAACTCAAGGAATATGATATAAACCCCATCTTTTTATCCTCGATGGCAACAATACAATACATGCCTCGCTACCCCTTCTGTCACTGGGTGAGGACACTGCAAGATTGAACCCAAAACTAAGCACCTCTCCCATTGCAAGAAAAACCAATCTAGTTGGCCAAACCAAACCGATAGTTCGAAGAGAAATACAAAGATATCTTAATCATGCATAAAAGAGTTTAGGGAAGACTCAAATAATATTCATAGATAATCTGATCATAAATCCACAATTCATCGGATCTCAACAAACACACCGCAAAAAAGTATTACATCGAATAGATCTCCAAGAACATCGAGGAGAACATTGTATTGAAGATGAAATAGAGAGAAGAAGCCATCTAGCTACTAGCTATGGACCCGTAGGTCTGTGGTAAACTAGTCACACATCATCGAAAGGGCATCAAGGTTGATGTAGAGGCCCTCCGTGATCGAATCCCCCTCCGGCAGATCACCGAAAAAGGCCCCAATATGGGATCTCACGGGAACAGAGGCTTGCGGCGGCGGAAAAGTATTTTGGTGGATGCTTCTAATGTTTGGGGAATATTTTGGAATTTATAGAGGTGGAATTAGGGTTGGAGGACACCCGAGGGGCCCACAAGCCCTCAGGGCGCCCCTCCCTGGGGCGCACCCTAGAGGCTTGTGGCCTCCTCGGGACTCTTCTGGCCCTTTCTCCAAGTTACATAGGTGTCTTCTGGTCCAAGAAAAATCATCACGAAAGTTTTATTCCGTTTGATATTCCTTTTCTTTAAAACTCAAAAACAAGGAAAAAAACAGAAACTGGCATTGGGCTCTAGGTTAATAGGTTAGTCCCAAAAATAATATAAAATAGTATATCAATGCATATAAAACATCCAAGACAGATAATATAATAGCATGGAACAATCAAAAAAAATTATAGATACGTTGGAGAAGTATCACCAAGCCACCCCAAAGGATGGATAAAAACTTGGTTCTATTGCAAGAACACTGCCCCGGCTAATGAGAACCCTCTGCCGGGTTATAGGGCTGACCGCCTTCCTATCAATTTTGACCCGCCAAGCAAGCTTCTTTCAGATGAACATACTGAGGCACTTCAATATTATCCAAAGGTGAAATCCTTGTTGGCCAATGGGTTAACCGGAATTGACTTAGCCTGTTGCTGGGTTTCATGGAGAATTCTTCCCTTAAGCTGTCGGCCCGGCTTAATGTGTGAATATTCTGGCGAGTCAGATGACCCTTAGCGGTATAGCTCCGATAACTTCACCGCTGAAGAAATCTTTCAAACTGTGAACTCTTTGCTTGGGGAGACTCAAGAAAACTATAATGAGATAGGACTGTTACCATTCTTTAAACTCAACCCGGCCCCAGCTATAAGTACCCATTTATGTCCGGCTTAAATATCCTTGATTTATTCTGTATCTCATTTGTTAATTCCTTCTTCATTACACAGCCTGACTCTGCTTTCTGGGAAAGAAAGATAAAGACTGATGTGGCCAAGGTCAGGACTGGCCCAAAGTCAAAGAAGAACAAGGCAGCTGCCGCAGCTGAGCCGGCTGCTGCGGGCGAGTCAGCTGACGCTGACAATCAATCAGAGGTAGAACTCGACTCTCTTGGCCGAATCTTTATTGAATTAGCTGACACGTCTTATTCTCAGGATGAGGCTGCCACAAACCGGGCTAACGACATTGAGGTAATTCCTATCTCTTTTGGCTCAGACCCCGCACCTTCAGGGAAAATACGGCGGGTCATCCGAAAAGTAAAGTTTTCTCATCCATATGCTCACTTAGATCCACACTTTATTTTGAAGAACACTCAGCATGACCTAAGACGCCAGACTCAGAGTGGCGGCTCAGGCGATTTAATGGCCGGGTTAACTCATGAACCCTCTGCCCGTAAGCGGCCTGCTGAAGTGCCACACAGTCCAACTTCCTCTTTACCCAAAGCTAGTCTTATGAGATATCCTCTTAACCCTTCTAACTCCAATTACCAGGAGTCGCCACCATCTTCAGGCAGCTCACCTCAAACCCAGCTACCTGTCTTCATTGTAAATCAAGGGTGAGTCCTTGCATTTATTTATAACTTAAAACTTATTGTCATGTATGTCTTAACACTCCAATGTGATCACAGGGTCAAAGCCAAGGAGAAGAAAAGAAAGGTTGGCAACTCTTCCAAGGCTCCCAAAGTCCCTGAGTCGGAGGAACAGGTGCTGGTAACCCCTGAGGTCAACACCGAAAACCCTGAAGAGCATCACAATAGTCAAGATGACCCGCCACCGCAGACTGACGCAACGGCCTCTGAGGCCATGAATATTGAAGCTAACCCAGCGGATAATCATGACCCGCCAAGCCCTATTCCTTCTTCAACTCCTGTCAAGCCAATTGAAGAAACCCCTCTTGAAGGGAATACTGATGACATTGCCATTATTGGGGCGAGTCAGAAGATACCAAAGCCGTCTACCGTGCTAGCTAAGCACACGGCCAAAGAAGATACACCCTTACTGGAGGAGGGTAAGTCAAAACTGGTGCTGCCTAATTATGAGGAGTTTAGTGCTGAACAACTTCATGTTGGTTACTTAAGCTGGCTGGCTACAAGCCGAGACATGGAAGCCAGCTTAGTAAATATGATGAAGAGGAAATATGAGGTACTTTCCATTCTCCCTTGTTATATACCCTTATGTAGCCCCCAAGGCTTGGCCATAGGAAAACTTGAGTATGGTAAAGACTTTGATAAAAGACTGTGTAGTTCAAAGCGTAGCCCCCAAGGGTCGACTTAGCTTTATAAGGTGAGCCGGGTCTTTGACCACAACCATTTAGAAGAAAACGCATGTAGCCCCCAAGGGCCAGCTTAACTTTATAAGATGAGCTGGGTCTTTAAACTTGTTAATAAAGAATATTATGTAGCCCCCAAGGGCCGGCTTATCATCCTGAGATGAGTCGGGTCTTCTTCAGTCTAAATTGAAAAGAGCGACATACATTAGCCCCCAAGTGCCAAGGATATTGCTTGCAATGTGCTTGGGACTTAAATAGTCTTGCCCTAACCTGGGCATCAAAAATCGACTTAACCAAGCCAACAAACTCATACTACTCTTTTTTGGATGATAACCCTCTGTTTAATTTTTGCAGGAAGCATTAAGCCTGGGCGAGTCAGATCTGGCCGGCTTAAAAAAGAACTTAAGAGTCTGAACAAGCAGAACGCACCAAAGCTGAATCAAGCTTGAAGTCTTCTTTGGAAGACTTAGAAAAAATGAAGGACAAATTTGATGCTGACAGATCTACTTTGGAAACTAAAAAAGCCGCCTTATTGAAGTGCGCAGAAGATACTGAGAACCAACTTAAGCCGGTGGCTGCAGAGTTGGCCAGCTTAAAGCATCATGTCTCTCAAATGACTGACGCCATCTTTGGTAAGTAAGATTTGTAATTAATTGAAATAACTCGCCCAACGACTTAAGAAATATGATACTAACTTGCCTGGCGACTCTTGTTTTGAATGCTTAATAGGTGCCAGAAGTGCCAGCCTCGGGCAAAGTGTGGTGACAAAGCTGAAAGCCATCTACTCTTTAACAGAGAAATTATACACTGGCAACCTTCGGACGCTTGTAGCTGTATCCAATGGCAAGAAGCCGCCACCACTCATAAAAGATGTGTTGGATCAATTGTCCACAATGTCGAAGCAAGTTGAAGAACTAAAGCTGTCGGCCGCCCGTGCAGGGGCAATCACCGCACTAAGCCGGGCAAAAGCTTATCAATCAGAGCTGGACCCAACAAAGATGGCTGGCGGGTGTCCTGAATATAATGACGATGGGTCTATCTTTAGTGCAGTAGACTTCGCCAAATGTGTCAAGGAAATGCGGCCTTTGGCATGTAAACTTGTACAAGAGCTGGATCTGAAGAAGTACCAGCCGGCTTATGACAGCAGCAACACTCGAATCAAGGTGCCTTCTTTCAATGTTGTTGATTTGACTCCACAAAGGCGTAAGCATATTTTGCCCCTAATATTGATCCTTCTCCTGTCATGAATGATGAAGCAATCTTCGAAGCTTTAACTGGTATCGACTGGACATCCGACAATCTTCAGATTGCAAGCGACGAAGAGCCGGCATAGGATAACCCGAAAGCCTCTACTGCAAGACGTCAGGATGATGTTAACTCAGCTGGGCATAACCCAGACGGCTCTGAGGCTGGTTCAAAGGAGTAATTTAACTCCTTACAGACTTTGTGAAAAAACTTTTGGGCACATCTTGTAGCCTTGTAATAGCCTTAGCTTAAAATAGTTATTTGCCTTGTCATGCCTTCGTGCATGTTTTTGAACTGATGATCAAACAACTGGATGATCAAGCTTCTTTGTATGCCTGATCAAGTTATATATGCAGCTTTGCTTTGCTTTACACCATCTTTGAATTCAGGCACCGTCTTAATGTTTTGACATATAATCTGTAAGGGTTCCGTCAATTCTTGTACTGGCGACTTATAGTCAAAAGCCAGGGCGGGTTAATAACCCAATGACCCAAGGTCAGGAAAAATCTTAAGTAGATCTCCTTACGGCTCATGGCCATAATAAGCTCAATTTTGAGCAATGCTAACCCGGACCGTCTTTGATCCAGGGACTTATCTTGCGGCTCATGGCCATAATAAGCTCAATTTTGGGCAATGTTAACCCGGATCATCGTCGATCCAGGGTCTTGTTGTCTTCCTGTACATATGAATAGAAACATAAAAATATCTGTAAAGACAGAAAAGGAGACATTTATATCTCAATATTGATAAGTCGGCTATTAAGGCTCGACCAAAAAGACTGGCCTTTTAAGGCTCAAATCTTGCTTCAAAGAAGCTTGGCTTGAAAGACTTGGTTTATCCTTGCTATCAGTAAGCTGGGCTCTCCCATGACTTAAGCCGCCGGTTTAACTTTGACAACTTTAGGGTCTGTCAAGATTGACTTGTCAAGTGTACGGCGCATCATCTTGTTCGGAGTTGCATCAAGCATACGGGCAGGTTTAACCAATAATGTGGCATTTTTGCCAGGTCAAAAGGGTTTTGTAAGCTAAACTCAATGAGTTGGAAGCCACCTAGTGCTCTTATAATCAATTAATAAAGACTCATGCACAGAAAATATGAGATGAAATGATAGAGGCCTGGAATTTTTGGGGATGCCGGCTTTATTATGTTGATCATAAAAAGATATATACATTGACAAACTTATGTACAATGACAAGAGCCAGTGGCTCAAGTGTAGTAAGGCCGAAGATGAGCAATATTCCTAAGCATGTTGGTCTCCTCCTCAGAGGTACGTGACTTATTGGGTTCACATATGTCAATGAGATAATATGACCCATTGTTTAGGTTTTTGCTAACCACAAAGGGCCCCTCCAAAGGGGGTGATAACTTATGCATGCCTGTCTGATCTTGAATCAAACGGAGCACTAAGTCGCCCTCTTGGAACGTCCAGCTTCGAACTCTGCGGTTGTGATAGCGACGCAGGTGTTGTTGGTAAATCACTGAGCGAGCTGCTGCGAGGTCACGTTCTTCACCCAAGGCATCAAGAGCATTTTGACACGCCGTCTCATTGTCTATTTCAACGTAAGCCGCCACCCTGGGCGAGTCATGATGAATATCACTTGGGAGAACTGCCTCAGCACCATAAACCATGAAGAAGGGCGTATAGCCTGTTGATCTGTTGGGGGTGGTCCTGATACTCCAAAGAACTGAAGGAAGCTCCTCAACCCAACAAACCGGCGTTCGTTCTAAAGGAACCATAAGCCGGGGCTTGATCCCTCGTAATATCTCCTGGTTAGCACGTTCTGTCAGACCATTGGACTGAGGATGAGCCACTGAAGGTACATCAAGACGGATGTGCTCTTTTTGACAGAACTCCTTCATAGCACCCTTAGACAGATTTGTGCCATTATTAGTGATGATACTATGAGGATAACCAAAGTGGAAGGTCAGTTTTTTAACAAACTAAACTGCAGTCGCTGCTTCACAATTGCTGATTGGCTCTGCCTCAACCCACTTGGTGAACTTACCAACAACCACCAAAAGGTGGGTCTTCTTGTCTTTAGACCTCTTGAATGGCCCAGCCATATCAAGCCCCTAGACCGCAAATGGCCAAGTGATGGGAATCATCCGTAACTCCTGAGCCGGAACAAGAGCTTGCCTTGCAAATTTTCTGACACCCATCGCACTTACTCACGATGTCCTCTACATCAGCGTGAGCCGTCGGCCAGAAAAACCCATGACGAAAAGCTTTAGCCACCAAAGATCGTGACCCGGCATGATGACCACAACCGGCTGCATGAATCTCGTGTAGAATCTGACGTCCTTCTTCAGGAGAAACACAACGTTGGAACACGTCGGTCACACTACATCTGTGTAACTCGCCATTGACAATGGTTATGGACTTGGATCGCCTTGTGATCTGCCGTGCTAGATTTTCATCGTCTGATAACTCGCCTTGGGTCAGGTAAGCCAGATAAGGTATCGTCCAGTCAGGGATTGCACAAAGAGCCGCCACCAACTGTCCCTCCCAGTCAGGAATAGCAAGATCCTCCTCTAAAGGCAATTTAACAGAAGGATTATGCAACACATCAAGGAACACATTGGTGGGAACCAGCTTACGCTGTGACCCAAGCCGAGATAATGCGTCAGCCGCCTTGTTCTTACGCCGGTCTATGTGACCCACTTGGTACCCCTTAAAGTGGCCAGCAATGTTATCAACTGCTTGACGATAAGCTGCCGTAAGCGGGTCTTTAGAATCCCACTTTCCTGAGACTTACTGAGCTACCAAGTCTGAGTCGCCCAGACATCTAACCCGGCTCAGGTTCATCTACTTGGCCATTCAGAGTCCATGGAGCAAAGCTTCATACTCAGCTGCATTATTGGTACAAGGGAACATGAGCCTTAAGACATAACAAAATTTATCACCTCATGGAGATTCCAAGATAACTCCATCCCCCGAGCCTTCCAACTGTCTGGACCCATCAAAGTGTTGAGTCCAATATGTATTGTTAGGCTTTTCCTTAGGTGTTTGTAGCTCGGTCCAATCATTTATGAAATCCACCAAAGCTTGAGACTTGATGGTTGTTCTAGGCTCATACTTCAGATGATGTGGTCCAAGCTCAATTGCCCACTTAGCAACCTGGCCAGTAGCCTCTCTGATTTGAATTTTGTCGCCAAGTGGAGCAGAACTGACCACTGTGATCGGATGTCCAAGGAAATAATGCTTAAGTTTATGGCTAGCCATGAACACCCCAAACACCAGCTTCTGCCAATGTGGGTATCTTTTGCTTGGACTCCGTAAGGACTTCACTGACATAATAAGCCAACCGCTGAACCGGATACTCTTTACCCGCCTCCTTGCGCTCCACGACAACTGCGACACTGATAGCTTTATTATTAGCCACCACGTACAGGAGCAAAGGCTCTTTGTCTATGGGAGCAGCCAAGATGGGCGGCTCAGCCAACTGCTTCTTAAGTGCCTCAAACGCTTCATTAGCTGCATCGCTCCAGACGAAGTGATCAGTTTTCTTCATCATATGATACAGGGGAATCGCTTTCCCTCCAAGGCGGCTTATGAAGCGGCTTAGGGCTGCAATGCGACCCGCCAGGCGCTGAACATCATTGATACACGCCGGCTTAGAAAGAGAGGTTATAGCCTCAATCTTCTCCCGGTTAGCCTCAATACCCCGCTCTGAAACCAGGAAACCTAGCAATTTGCCAGCTGGCATGCCAAAAACACACTTGGCCGGGTTAAGCATCATCTTGTACACCCTGAGATTACCAAAGGTCTCCTTCAGGTCATCAAGCAAAGTTTCTTTCTTTCTGGACTTAACCACGATGTCATCAACATAAGCATGAACGTTCTGGGCAATCTTCTTGTGAAAGCAATTCTGAACACATCGTTGATAAGTCACATGGGCACTCTTGAGCCCAAAAGGCATAGATACATAACAGAAAGCTCCAAAAGGGGTGATGAAAGCTGTCTTTTCCTGATCTTCCACTGCCATCTTGATTTGATGATAACCAGAATAAGCATCCAGAAAGCACAAACTCTCACAATCCGCCGTGGCATCCACAATCTAGTCAATACGGGGGAGAGCAAAAGGATCAGTTGGACAAGCCTTGTTGAAATCTGTGTAGTCCACACACATACGCCAAGTGCCATTTTTCTTAAGCACTAGCACAGGATTAGCCAACCACTTAGGGTGAAAAACTTCAATAATGAACCCGGCAGCTAGGAGCCGGGCCACTTCTTCTCCAATTGCCTTACGCCTCTTCTCATTAAAATGACGGAGGAACTGTCAAACAGGCTTCATCTTAGGATCCACATTAAGGTGGTGCTCAGTGAATTCTCTCGGTACACCCGGCATGTCAGAAGGTTTCCATGCAAAGATGTCCTGATTCTCACGGATGAATTCGATGAGCGCGCTTTCCTATTTAGGATCCATCCATGTCCCAATGGTGAACTGCTGAGAAGAATCACCAGGGACAAAGTCAAATTGTTGTGTGTCCTTTGCCGACTTAAATTTGAGCAACGGATATTTCTCAGTGGTAGGCTTCTTCAGAGGGGTCATATCAGCCGAGTCACATTATCCTTATAATACTTGAGCTCCTCCATGGCACAAGCTGACTCCGCATAAGCCGCGTCTCCTTGCTCACACTCTAGGGAGAGTCTGCGATTTCCATGAACCGTGACTGTCCCCTCTGGCCCTGGCATCTTGAGCTGTAGATACACATAACAAGGGCGAGCCATGAACTTAGCATAAGTCGGCCATCCAAACAAGGCATGATATGGACTCTTTATCTTGACCACCTCAAACCACAGTGTCTCTGCTCTATAATTGTACTCATCACCAAAGGCCACTTCCAGTGATATCTTCCCGACAGGGTAAGCCGACTTACCAGGCACCACCCCATAAAACACTGTAGAGGACGGCTTGAGGTCCTTGTCAGTCAGACTCATCTGACGGAAAGTACCTTAGTACAAAATATTAATGCTACTGCCACCATCCATAAGCACCTTTGTAAATTTATGACCCCCCACCTGAGGGGCAACCACCAGGGCTAGATGACCCGGATCATCAACTCGGGGCGGGTGATCCGCCCTGCTCCATGTGATTACCTGCTCTGGCCACCTTAAATACAGAGGTACTACCGGCTCAACTGTGTTGACTGCTCACTTACGGACCTTCCGGTCACGCTTGCATGTATTCGTAGTGAAGACGTGATATTGACCACTATTAAGCTGCTTCGGGTTACTCTGATACCCTGACTGATTGTTATGCTGCTGATTACCTTGACCAGACTGCTGATTATGACCATCGTGGTTACCTTGACCCGGATATCCAGCACCTGAGCCGCCACCGCCGAAACCGGAGCCTTGAGACCCGGGGCCTGACCCGCCGGGCGGCCCACCATGATGCTGGTGAAACGTCTGGTTTTTAAACTCCCGCATGATATAACAATCCTTCCAATCGTGACGAGATGGCTTATTAGGATAGATGTGCTTTGGTCAAGGACCATTAAGCATTTCTTCAAGACTCTGTGACAGCTTGCCATTACCATTACGATGTTGATTTTTTGACCCGGCATTGGTATTAGCCACGAAATCTTACCCGCCGTCAGAGTATTTACGTTTTCCCCCATTGCTTTGGTGATGTTGATTGCCATGCTGAGCTCAGGCGTGTTGCTGCTGACCCTTGCCACTGTCGTTCTTCTTTCCCTTACTAGATTTATCATCATCAGAGCTTGGATCTTTAGTAGTATCAGAGTCACCATACCTGGTAAGTACATCCATAAGCTTGCCCATATATGTACACTTACGCTTAAGCCGCCCGAGCTTCTGCTTGAGGGGGTCAAAGTGACAGTTCTGCTCCAAAAGCAGCACAGCCTGAGCTGGCCCGGTACTGTCAGAAGAATGGATGATGGTTGCAACCCGGCGAGCCCAATGATGAGCCGACTCGTCCTCTCTCTGCAAACAGTGCTCCAAATCAACAATCGTCAAAGGCTGCTTACAAGTTCCTTGAAAATTCTTGATAAAGTTGTCCTTCAACTCTGCCCAAGTATTGATGGAGTAAGGGGGCAGGCCCTTCAGCCATGTGCGAGCCGGTCCTTTCAACATCATGGTGAAATATTTAGCACAAACTGCATCGCTGACGTCTAACATCTCCATGGCCAGTTCATAACTTTCAATCCAAGCCTCTGGAGGGAGGTCCGGCGTGTAATTAGGCACCTTACGAGGGCCTTTGAAATCCTTGGGCAAACGCTCATTACGCAAAGCCGGCACTAGACACGGCACCCCAATGGTCCTGGAATTTGACTCGGCTCCCACCGGGGCTGAAGGGGTCACCGGAGGCTGCTGATAAACCCTCTGGTTAGCTGTTGCCGCCGCCTCACGGCGGGCTCTGGCGTCATCCACAATTACCTGAGCATCAGTCCTCGGGTTAAGGGAAGGGTTATCACGGGGCGGGTCATGGGGCGGGCTACGGCGTTGCTCACTGCTGGAGACCACGGGCGACTCAACATGCCGGTTGTAACTACGGCTCGGTAAGGGAGTTGAGTGCACACGATCGCGACTGTATGAATATTTCTCCTACTATGCAATCACCGTTTGAAGTACTTCAATGGCGTTCCGTGCTTGCATCGCAATGGGCGACTCGCAGGTAATCGAGAGCGCATTGAGTCGTGTAGCCGCTGCTACCATGTTATCCATCGGGTTAGAAAAGTGACCCGGCGATGTTGCAAAGTGCTGAGGCGGGGTCTGGCCTCTGAGGGCCGGCTCTGGCTGACGAGGCTGAGCCGCCGCCCTGTTCCCAGGCGCCTCTGTAGTCGGGGGTATAACTGGAGGAGTACTTGGTCCTGCCCCCGGCGTGTTAAACAGATTCATGGGTTCATAATTTAAAGGCAAATGGGTCTGGTGCCTCCTCTAAAGGACTGCGTTGGAAGCATTCTGATCCAGACTTAAAACGCCAAGCCTCTGCTTTCAAGCACTCTGACTCAGCATTGTTCTGAGCTTGTACCGTTGCCATCCGAGCGTTCTCCGCGTTCATATCCTCCTGAGCCTTGGTCATCTGCTCCCTAAGCTTCGCGATCTCTGCATTATGCTTTGCTTGGTTCTCCGTCGTGACCACAGTCGCCAGTAGGGTCGTCAAAGTTCCCATTAAATCAGACAAAACTTGAGTCGGTGGCCTGACTGAGACGGAAGCGCCAACTGCCGCGGCCACCGGGTCAGTTGTTGCAGTTGCACCAGCCATCGAAGAATTCAGAGACGGCATCGTGCCTGCCATAAAGATGGCGGCTCGTAGGGGTCCAGAATACTGTTACCATCGGAGCAGCCCCCAAGCCCGCCATCCTAAAGCTGGTAGATTGACTCCATCTCTTCAATTGAGGACTCATCACCTGAGTAGATGAGAGTCTCTCCCCCAGATGCGGAATCTTCCGCAAGTTCCACCCCTTGCGTGAAGCCCACGAAAGCATGCCTCCGTCCAGCTTGGACCTGGGCGGGTTGCGTGCGCCGAGCCGGCTTGACGATGTTGGTGCAGATGTCCAGCTCAGGCTCTGACCCGCCGATCTTGCCGATGAAGACATGGATTCCACCAAAGGGGACCCGGTACCCGTACTTGATTGAGTCGGCCTCTGGGCCCCAGACAGCGTCGTCGATGTAGAGCTTGCCGCAGCGACTCTTGGTCATCCTACCAACGGCGTATCCCTCGATCCCTGGGAAAGATCCCTCCAAGAACTCGAAACCACCCTGCGTTGGCCCCATGGTGGGCACCAACTGTCGTGGTTTTATCACGGCAGATGTCCTAGTGAAAGGACTTAGGTGCGAGGCCATCGCTACGATGATTAACTTGTCGGGGTTGAGCAGGACGAGAGACACGGGTTTACCCAGGTTCGGCCCCTCACGGTGGAGGTAAAAGCCTACTCCTGCTCTTGTTGCTATTGCTTGAGTATCGATTACAAGGGAGCGGATTCGCTTAACCTAGCTATTGATTGATTGTTCTCTCCCCTATTCTGTGCCAGGGACTCGCCTTTATATACAGGTCGATACCCCCAGCTTACAAGAGTCCGGGTCGGGTTACGATCCATGACCGAGACCTACTATAAGTCGCCTTGCCTTATTAGACAAGTCATCACATGGCAGCTTACACCTCTGGGCCACCATCTGACTTTGGGCTCTAAGCCAGCCCATCTTGGTACTGTGCCTTAGTCAGTTGGCCGTGTCTGTGGCTTTAACTTCGTGAATCGCCAACGGTCTAACCCGGCCCTTACTGGGCGGGTTATATCGCGGGGTTATATCCCCAATAGGAATGCATTGTGGAGTAGTTATTAGATGATGGGTTGCTAGAGTGACAGAAGCTTAAACCCTAGTTTATGCGCTACTTCGTAAGGGACCGAGTTGGATCCATATGTTTAATGCTATGGTTAGATTTTATCTTAATACTTTTCTCGTATTTGCGGATGCTTGCGAGGGGGTTTATCATAAGTGGGAGGTTTGTTCAAGTAATAAAAACACCCAAGCACCAATCCACCGACATATCAAATTATCAAAGTAGCGAACGTGAATCAAAACCAACATGATGAAAGTGACTAGATGAAATTCCCGTGTACCCTCAAGAACACTTTGCTTATCATAAGAAACCGTTTTGTCCTGTCCTTTGCCACAAAAGGATTGGGCTACCTTGCTGCACTTTATTTACCATTATCATTATTTGCTTGTTACAAATTATCTTGCTATCAAACTACCTGTTATCGACAATTTCAGTGCTTGCAGAAATTACCTTGCTGAAAACCACTTATCATTTCCTTCTGCTCCTCGTTGGGTTTGACACTCTTACTTATTGAAAGGACTACGATTGATCCCCTATACTTGTGGGTCATCAAGACTCTTTTCTGGCACCGTTGCCGGGGAGTGAAGCGCTCTTGGTAAGGAAAAATTTATACTACGTGCTGAAATTTATTGTCACTTGTTACTATGGAAAATCATCCTTTGAGGGGTTTGTTCGGGGTATCTTCACCTCGACCGGAAGCACAATTAGTTTCCCCTCAACCTACTACACCTACTGAAAATATTGGTTATGAAATTCCTTCCGGTATGATAGAACAACTGCTAGCTAACCCTTATGCAGGAGATGGAACAGAACATCCTGATATGCATTTGATATATGTGGATGGAATTTGTGGATTATTTAAGCTTGCAGGTTTATCCGGAGATGAAGCTAAGAAGAAGGTTTTCCCTTTATCTTTGAAAGGAAATGCATTGACATGGTATAGGCTATCAATGATATTGGATCTTGGAACTGGAATCGATTGAAATTGGAATTTCACCCAAAAAAAATCCTATGCATCTAGTTCATCGTGATCGGAATTATATATATAATTTTTGGCCTCGTGAAGGAGAAAGTGCCGCTCTAGCTTGGGGGAGGCTTAATTCAATGTTATATTCATGCCCCAATCATGAGCTCTCGAGAGAAATTATTATTCAGAATTTTTATGCTCGGCTTTCTCGTGATGATCAATCCATGCTCGATACTCCTTGTACTGGTTCTTTTATGAAGAAAACTATTGAATTCAAGTGGGATCTCTTGGAAATAATTAAACGCAACTCTGAAGATTGGGAACTCGACGAAGGTAAAGATTCGGGTATTAAGCTTGAGTTTGATTGTGTTAAATCTTTTATGAATACCGATGCTTTTCACAAGTTTAGCACTAAATATGGACTTGATTCTGAGATTGTAGCCTCTTTTTGTGAATCATTTGCTACTCATGTTGATCTCCCTAAGAAGTGGTTTAAATATATTCCCCCTATTAAATAAGAAATTAAAGAACCGATTAAAGCTAGAGATGAAACTATCATTTACAATGTTGATCCAGTTGTGCCTACTGCTTATATTGAAAAACCGCCTTTCCTTGTTAGGATAAAGGAACATGCTAAGGTATCAACTGTGGCTTGCAAAAGCAATATTAAAGCGCCTAAACCTTCTGAACAAATTAAAGTAGAACCTAGTATTGCTATGGTTAAAGATCTCTTGGTCGAAAATGTTGATGGGCATGTTATTTATTTCTGTGATGTAGCTGCTAGAATTGCTAAACCAGATGAAAAGGATAAACATAGACCTGTAGCTGGCATGCCTGTTGTTTCAGTTAAAATTGGAGATCATTGTTACCATGGTTTATGTGACTTGGGTGCTAGTGTGAGTGCTATTCCTTTTACCTTATATCAAGAAATTATGAATGACATAGCACCCGCTGAAATAGAATACATAGATGTTACTATTAAACTTGCAAATAGAGACACCATCACACCACTTGGGATTGTTAGAGATGTTGAAGTCTTGTGTTGGAAAATAAAATACCCTACTGATTTTCTAGTTCTTGGTTCCCCACAAGATGACTTTTGTCCCATTATATTTGGTAGACCTTTCTTGAACACTGTCAATGCCACAATAGATTGCCGTAAAGAAACTGTCAGTGTTAGCTTTGGTGATGAGTCTCATGAATTTAGTTTCTCCAAGTTTCGTAGACAACTCCGTAATAAAGAATTACCTAGTAAGGATGAAATAATTGGTATTGCTTCTATTGCCGTGCCTCCTACTTATCCATTAGAACAATATTTGCTAGACCATGAAAATGATATGCACTTGCGTGAAAGAAATGAAATAGATAAAATATTCTTTGAACAACAACCTCTCCTTAAACACAATTTGCCTATTGAAACTCCAGGCGGTCCTCCTCCACCTAAGGGTGATACTGTGTTTGAATTAAAACAATTGCGTGACACGTTGAAATATGCTTATCTTGATGAGAAAAGATATTTCATGTTATTATTAGTGCTAACCTTTCAGAACATGAAGAAGAAAGATTATTAAAAATTCTGAAGAAGCACCATGCTGCTATTGGATATACTCTTGATGATCTTAAGGGCATTAGTCCCACTCTCTGTCAGCACAAGATTAATATGGAACCTGATGCTAAACCCGTTGTTGATCACCAACGACGATTGAATCCTAAGATGAAAGAAGTGGTGAATTGAAATACTAGAACTTCTGGAAGTAGGTATAATCTATCCCATAGCTGATAGTAGGTAGGTAAGTCATGTTCATTGTGTCCCTAAGAAGGGAGGTATTACTGTTGTCCCTAATGATAAAAAATAACTTATCCCACAAAGAATTGTTACTGGCTATAGAATGGTAATTGATTTTAGAAAATTAAATAAATCTACTAGAAAAGATCATTACCCTTTGCCTTTTATTAATAAAATGCTAGAAAGATTATCTAAGCACACAAACTTTTGTTTTCTTGATGGACATTCTGGTTTTTCTCAAATACGTGTTTCGCAATCTGATCAAGAGAAAACCACTTTTACTTGACCTTTTGGAACCTATGCTTATAGACGTATGCCTTTTGGTTTATGCAATGCACCTGCTACCTTTCAAAGATGTATGACTGCTATATTCTCTGATTTTTATGAAAAGATTGTTGAGGTTTTCATGGATGATTTTTCCGTTTACGGAACTTCTTTTCATGATTGCTTAAGCAACCTTGATCGAGTTTTGCAGAGATGTGAACAAACTAATCTTGTCTTGAATTGGGAGAAGTGTCACTTTATGGTTAATGAAGGCATTGTCTTCGGGCATAAAATTTCTGAACGAGGTATTGAGGTGGATAAAGCTAAAGTTGATGCAATTGAGAAAATGCCATGTCCTAAAGATATTAAAGGTATTCGAAGTTTCCTTGGTCATGCTGGTTTCTATAGGAGATTTATTAAAGACTTCTCTAAAATTTCTAGGCCTCTTACTAATCTTTTACAAAAGAATGTTCCATTTGTTTTTTATGATGATTGTGTAGAAGCCTTTGAAACACTTAAGAAAGCCTTAATTTCTGCACCTATTGCTCAACCACCTGATTGGAACTTGCCTTTTGAAATTATGTGTGATGCTAGTGATTATGTTGTTGGTGTTGTTCTAGGACAAAGAGTTGATAAGAAATTAAATGTTATCCATTATGCTAACAAAACTCTAGACAATTCCCAAAGAAATTATGCTACTACTGAAAAAGAATTTTTAGCAGTTGTGTTTGCTTGTGATAAATTCAGATCTTACATTGTTGATTCCAAAGTAATTGTTCACACTGATCATGCTGCTATAAAATCTCTTATGGAAAAAAAGATGCTAAACCTAGACTCATTAGATGGGTTCTATTGCTACAAGAATTTGATTTGCATATCACTGATAGGAAAGGAGCTGAGAACCCTGTAGCTGATAACTTGTCTAGGTTAGAGAATGTTCTTGATGACCCACTACCTATTGATGATAGTTTTCCTGATGAACAACTAGCTGTAATAAATGCTTCTCATAATACTCCTTGGTATGCTGACTATGCTAACTATATTGTTGCTAAATTTATACCACCTAGTTTCATATACCAACAAAAAAAAATCTTTTATGACTTAAGACATTACTTTGGGATGACCCACATCTTTATAAAAAAGGAGTAGATGGTATTATTAGACGTTGTGTACCTGAGCCTGAACAGGAACAAATCCTACAGAAATGTCACTCCGAAGCCTATGGAGGACATCATGCAGGAGATAGAACCGTGCATAAGGTACTACAATCTGGTTTTTATTGGCCTACTCTTTTCAAGGATGCCCGTAAGTTTGTCTTGTCTTGTGATGAATGTCAAAGAATTGGTAATATCGGTCAGCGTCAGGAAATACCTATGAATTATTCACTTGTTATCAAACCATTTGATGTTTGGGGTTTTGATTATATGGGACCTTTTCCTTCCTCTAATGGGTATACACATATTTTGGTTGCTGTTGATTATGTCACTAAGTGGGTAGAAGCTATTCCAACTAGTGGTGCTGATCATAAGACCTCCATTAAAATGCTTAAAGAAGTTATTTTCCCAAGGTTTGGAGTCCCTAGATATTTAATGACTGATGGTGGTTCACACTTTATTCATGGCGCTTTCCGTAAAATGCTCGCTAAGTATGATGTTAACCATAGAATTGCATATATCACCCTCAATCTAGTGGTCAAGTTGAACTTAGCAATAGAGAAATAAAATTAATATTACAAAAAACTGTCAATATGTCCCGAAAGAATTGGTCTAAGAAATTAGATGATGCACTTTGGGCCTATAGAACAGCTTATAAGAATCCTACGGGTATGTCTCCATATAAAATGGTTTATGGAAAAGCTTGACATTTGCCTCTTGAGTTAGAACATAAAGCATATTGGGCAATTAAAGAATTAAATTATGACTTCAAACTTGTCGATGAGGTTATTTGATATTAGCTCACTAGATGAATGGAGAACCCAAGCTTATGAAAATATCAAGCTATTTAAAGAAAAACTTAAAAGATGGCATAACAAAAGAATCCAAAAGCGGGAATTCAAAGTTGGGGAATATGTTCTTTTGTACAACTCTTGTTTTAGATTTTTGGCAGGAAAACTTCTTTCCAAATGGGAAGCACCATATATTATCGAAGAGGTTTATCGTTCTAGAGCCATCAAGATTAATAATGTCGAAGGTACTAACCTGAAGGTGGTCAATGGACAAAGAATTAAACACTATATCTCAGGTACGCCTATTAATGTTGAAAGCAATATTATCCAAACCATGACACCGGAGGAACACATAAAAGAAACCTTCAAGAACACTCCAGAACCCTGAAAAATAGGAGGTACATGATACAGTAAGTAAACGGACTCCGAAAAATCTGCAAAAATATTTTCTGTTAGTTTTGGAATATTAGAAAAATTAGGGAATTAAGAAATAACTGGGAAGGCAACCGAGGTGGCCACGATACACCAAGGCACGCCTGCCCTTCCTGGCGCGCCCTAGTGGGTTGTGGTGCCCTCGGGCACCTTCCCGACTCCGTTTTCCTTCCATATTGCTTGTTTTCCAAGATAAAAAAATCTTTATATATACCCCCGAACGATTTGACCACCGTCTCGCAGAAAAATCCTCTGGTCTTGTCTCGTGCTATTTTTTTGACAGATCTGAAAACATGTCGTCTCAAGATTCGGATGGAGAGAGCTATGTCGCAGACTATATCACAGACCCCAAGGTCTATGGGGATGTGGAGCATCACGGCTGGACCACGGAGGAAGAAGAAGATTATGACTTGAAGGGAATGGAAGAGACAAGCTCTGATGAAGACGAAGTCCCACTACCTCAACCTGGGGACATGCACGTGGAATTCAATAAGCCAAGTCTCCCTAATAAAGCAAAGAAACCTAATATCCAGTTTATCCCTTTTCATCTTCTGCAGGAAAACAAGCAGGCATTATGCGAAAAGATATTAAAGCTTGAGCAGGAGATCGATGGCTTGAAGGAGGAAAATTTCATCCTCAAGCATAAGCTGAGGAAAGACAAACCTACTACCTCATCATCACCAGCATCATCATCTTCCCCACCAAAGGAGACTTGAGTACACGGGTATGGGCACTCCCCTTGGCTTGTGCCAAGCTTGGGGGAGGTGCCCCGGTATCGTATCACCATCACTTTTATTACCTTTACCTATTTTTAGTTTGATCCTTAGCTATTTCGTGATTTAGTTGAATAAAAGTTTAGTATGATCTGTTTTTGAGTTCTAGTTTCATGATCTATCTATCTATGTAATTGAGTGAGAGTTATATAATAAAGTCTAGTTTGAGTTTTCGTCTCTTTACTTCTATGTTTCAATCAAAATAAAAAGAAGTAAATGAAAAAGATCATATGCTAATCTTATGGTAAGTAATGACATCACATAAGGAAAAGTATAAGTGGTAAAATTTGTTGGAAGTTGACAAACATAACATTGGTCAATGATGCAATTCATAAAAGAATTAATAAGGGAAGAGAAGATTCACATGCAAATACACTATCTTGGACACCTTTTATGATTGTGAGCATCCATTAAATATTATATGCCAAAACTGTTGACGTTGGACAAGGAAGACAACGTAATGATTTATGTTTGTTCATATTCACATAGAAGTTATATTGTCATAGATCCATCAACATGTGGTGCTTGCTCAATATCTTTGCTAGCCAAAAATTCCACACTAAGTAGAGATACTACTTGTGCATCCAAAAATCTTAAACCCAAACTCATGTTTTGAGAGTCCACCATACCTACCTATGGATTGAGTAAGATCCTTCAAGTAAGTTGTCATCGGTGCAATAAGGCAATAAAAATTGCTTCTAAATGTGTTTGATCATTTAGTGTAAGAGAAAATTTAGCATTGTACGAACTTGTCATGGCAAAGTAATAAAAGTGACAGACTGCATAATAAAGGTTGCTATCATAAGGGGAAATATAACGTGACGTTCTTTTGCATTAAGAGATTGTGCATACAAACCAAAAGGCGCATGACAACCTTTGCTTCCCTCTGCGAAGGGCCTATCTTTTACTTTATGTATTTACTTTGTATGCAAGAGTCAAAGTATTCTCCCCTCTTCCTTTTTATTTTCTCTTTTTGCAAGCATCATGTGGTGAGGAAAGACCTAGGCACATATATCCAGTTGAATGTGAGTGATCATGAGTTATTATTGTTGACATCACCCTTGAGGTGAATAAGTTGGGAGGCAAAACTATAAGCCCCTATCTTTCTATGTGTCCGCTTGAAACTTTTTGCTCATATGTATGATGTGAGTGTTAGCAATCATAGAAGATTAAATGATGGTTAGGTATGTGGACTTGCCAAAAGGCTCCGATACGAGACCCTTCCTGAAAATATGAGGAATTGTAGTTGCAAAGTTGACTAAGAACATAGTTGGTTGGTTTTCAATAAAGTCTATGCTTTCTACTTCGATGTTACTTGGTCATGAGAAGTTATATGATAAAAGTTATATGATAAAGCTTTATGATAAAGTTTGTTGTTGTTATATTAATAAGCATGACGCTACTATGTCCGTATTTTATTTTTATCGACACCTCTCCCTCTAAACATGTGGACATGATTTTCGATATCGGCTTTCGCTTGAGGACAAGCGAGGTCTAAGCTTGGGGGAGTTGATACGTCCATTTTGCATCATGTTTTCCTACTGTTATTTATAATGTTTTTATGCATAATAATGCTTTATAGAGTAATTCTAATGCCTTCTCTCTCATAATATGCAAGGTTTACACAAAGAGGGAGAATACCGGCAGCTGGAATTCTGGAACTGAAAAAGCTACGTCAGAGATACCTATTCTGCACATCTCCAAATGAGCTGAAATTTTATGGAGAATTATTTTGGAAAATATAAAAATACTAGAGCAAATAACTATCGGAGGGGGGCCACCTGGTGACCACAAGACACCAGGGCGCGCCAGGCGCGCCCTGGTGGGTTGTGGCCAGCCCAGCCCACCTCCGGTGCCCATCTTCTGGTACATAAGGTCTTTTGACCTAGAAAAAATAAGGAGAGGACTTCCGGGACGGAGCGTCGCCGTCTCGAGGCGGAACTTGGGCAGGAGCATTTTTGCCCTCCGGCGGAGTGATTCCGCCGAGGGAACTTCCCTCCCGGAGGGGGAAATCGAAGCCATCGTCATCACCAACAACCCTCTCATCTTTGGGAGGCCAATCTTCATCAACATCTTCAACAGCAACATCTCCTCTCAAACCCTAGTTCATCTCTTGTGTTTAATCTTTGTACAGGAACCTCAGATTGGTACCTGTGGGTGACTAGTAGTGTTGGTTACATCTTGTAGTTGATTACTATATGGTTTATTTGGTCGAAGATTATATGTTCAGATCCATTATGCTATTTAATACCCCTCTGATCTTGAGCATGAATATCATTTGTGATAGTTACTTTTGTTCTTGAGGTCACGGGAGAAGTCATGTTGCAAGTAATCATGTGAATTTGATATGTGTTCGATATTTTGATGATATGAATGTTGAGATTCCCTTAGTGGTGTCATGTGAACATCGACTACATGGCACTTCACCATATTTGGGCCTAAGGGAATGCATTGTGGAGTAGTTATTAGATGATGGGTTGCTAGAGTGACAGAAGCTTAAACCCTAGTTTATGCATTACTTCGTAAGGGACCGATTTGGATCCATATGTTTAATGCTATGGTTATATTTTATCTTAATACTTTTCTTGTAGTCGCGGATGCTTGCGAGGGGGTTAATCATAAGTGGGAGGTTTGTTCAAGTAAGAACAACACCCAAGCACCGATCCACCCACATATCAAATTATCAAAGTAGCGAACGCGAATCAAACCAACATGATGAAAGTGACTAGATGAAATTCCCGTGTACCCTCAAGAATGCTTTGCTTATCATAAGAAATCGTTTTGGCATGTCCTTTGCCACAAAAGGATTGGGCTACCTTGCTGCACTTTATTTATCGTTGCCGTTACTTGCTTGTTACAAATTATCTTGCTATCAAACTACCTGTTACCGACAATTTCAGTGCTTGCAGAAATTACCTTGTTGAAAACCACTTGTCATTTCCTTCTTCTTCTCGTTGGGTTCGACACTCTTACTTATCGAAAGGACTATGATTGATCCCCTATACTTGTGGGTCATCACTCAACTTAATACAAAATAGAGGACAAAATAAAAAATAGAAAAAGAAAATGAAAAAGACCTAACATCTATTGTGCCGCTGGGCTCTAGTGCTATAGTACACGAAAGCCCAGCCCATCACGGCCTTTCCCCCACCTCTGGATAGAGGCAGAGAGGCCATGGCGCTGTGCACATGCGCATGCCATCCATGCCACTGATTGTCGTCGTGTCGAGCAACCACGACGCCCTAGAGATGGATAAGAAGACCCCCTAGCCCTGTAGACAAACCCTAGCCCTCACTCGTCCTCTCCCTCTTCTTTCGCTCGTGCCCGATCTTCCGTCGACATGCCATCGCCGTCCACGCGGCCACTAGCCTCCCCGACGACCGGGAGGATGTCCAGGAGCTTCCTCGCCAATGACTCCTTCTCCTACGTGCCTTGAGTCGAGCCGGACTGCAACATACGCTTGGGATCGAGCTGGTTTTCCGCCACGGCCGTCGCTTCCCGCCGTCGAGCTCGACGCATCCGGCCGTCCCCGCACCTCGAAACCATGTCTACGAGCTTCGCAGTGAGCCTCTCTGCCGATTCCCCTACTTTTCCCCATCGATCCGTGCCCCTACGTGTCGAACGCCGCCGTGGCAGGAGCTCCGCTTTCGTGTACGCGTATGTGCTAATTGTGGCCGCTGTTGTTCCTTGTGTTGCCGTTATTGCTTAGCGCTATTGCTTGCGTCTGCTGCTGCTTGCACATGCTGTTGCCGCTTGCTACTGCCTTCGATTTGCTGCTCTGCTGCTAGCGCTAATGCTTTGCGTTGCAACTGCTAGCTGCCGCTCCTGCTACCTGATGCAACGGCCGTTGCTGCTTGCCCTGCCTGATGTTGTTGCTGCTACCGCAAGCAGCTGCTCTGTTTGCTGCCGCCGGCCACCCCCTGCCCCGCGTCGCTGCTCCTACCACTGGGTACTGCTGCCCCACAAGCATCGTGCCTGTCACCACTGTGCTACCTGCTGCTTGATACGTCTCCAACGTATCTATAATTTTTTATTGTTCCATGGTGTTATATTAGCAATCTTGCATGTTTTATATTCATTTACTAGCAACTTTATATCATTTTTTGGGATTAACCTATTGACATAGTGCCCAGTGCCAGTTGTTGTTTTTTGCTTGTTTTTTACTTCGCAGAATATCAATACCAAATGGAGTCCAAATGCCACGGAACTTTTTGGAGAATTTTTTCTGCCCGGAAGACACCCGGGGAGCCAAAGAAGTGTACCAGAAGAGGCCCGTGGGGCCCACTAGGCACCAGGGCGCACTAGAAGGCCCAGGCGCGCCCTGGTGGGTAGTGGGCACCACGGTAAGCTTCTCCACCGCCTATCAGCTCTATAAATACTCTAAAATCCCAAAAACCCTGGGGAAGTCAAGAGAAAATAGTTCCCGCCACAGCAAGTTCCAGAACCACGAGATCCAATCTAGAGGCCTTCTCTGGCACTCTGCCGGAGGGGTCAACGATCACGGAGGGGTTCTTCATCAACACCCTTGCCCCTCCGATGATGCGTGAGTTGTTTACTACAGACCTACGGGTCCGTAGGTAGTAGCTAGATGGCTTCTTCTCTCTTTTTGATCTTCAATACAATGTTCTCCTCGAAGTTCTTGGAGATCTATTTGATATAATGACTTTTTGTGGTGTGTTTGTTGGGATCCGATGAATTGTCAGTTTATGGTCAGTTCTATATATGAATATTATTTGAGTCTTTCCTGAACTCTTTTATGCATGATCTTTATAGCCTCGTATTTCTTCTCCGAAACTTTGGTTTGGTTTGGCCAACTAGATTGATTTTTCTTGCCATGGGAAGAGGTGCTTTGTGATGGGTTCGATCTTGCGGTGCTCAATCTCAGTGACAGAAGGAGACATGACACGCATGTATCATTGCCATTAAGGATAAAAAGATGGGGTCTATTCTTACATGAATAGATCTTGTCTACATAATGTCATCATTCTTATTGCATTACTCCGTTTCTTCCTGAACTTAATACACTAGATGCATACTGGATAGCTATCGATGTGTGGAGTAATAGTAGTAGATGCAGGCAGGAGTCGGTCTACTAATCTTGGACGTGATGCCTATATACATGATCATTGCCTTGGATATCATCATAATTATTTGCTTTTCTATCAATTGCCCAACAGTAATTTGTTTACCCACCGTATGCTATTTTCGCGAGCGAAGCCTCTAGTGAAATCTACGGCCTCCGGGTCTATTTCCTATCATATTAAACCAAAAATACCTTGCTGCAATTTTTCTTTATTTATTTTATTTTGTGTTTTTGTTAGATCTATTTATCCAATCTCATACAATTTAATATATCTCAATACCGAGGAGGGATTGACAACCCCTCTAATGCGTTGGGTTGCAAGTATTTGTTATTTGTGTGCAGGTGCTGCTTACATAGTGTGGGTGGATCCTCCTACTGGATTGATAACCTTGGTTTCATAACTGAGGGAAATACGTACCGTTGTTGTGCTGCATCATCATCTCCTCTTCGGGGAAATACCAACGCAAATACAAGCAATCGGGAAGAATTTATGGCGCCGTTGCCGGGGAGGATCAAGTCTTCCGTTCACGAGTCAATCTCTGGTACCGGGGAGACGCCATCAACATCTATCAAGTACCCCCACGAATCCCATCTCCTTGCAATTTACTTTATTTGCCATTTGCCTCTCATTTTCATCTCCCCCACCTCTAAAATGTTTTCAGAAAAGCACAAAAATATTTGCCTTTTTATTTGCCTTCTTTTTCGTTTGCCTTTTTCTTGTTCAATCTTTTATTTGCTTGCAATCCGGTTTGCGTAGTCACGATGTCTCAAGAAAATACCAAATTGTGTGTTTTTTTCCAATACTAATAATAATTATTTTATTAGTACTCCGATTGCTCCTCCCACCGCTAGTGCGGAGTCTTATGATATTAATGTCGCTTTGTCGAATCTTGTTATCAAAGAGCAATTTTCCAGTAGTCCTAATGAGGATGTCGCGTCCCATCTAAACACTTTTGTAGAATTGTGTGATATGCAAAAGAAAAAAGATGTGGACAATGATATTGTGAAGTTGAAATTATTTCCTTTCTCTTTGCGTGATTGTGCAAAAAAATTGCCTTGCGATAGTATTGATTCGTGGGATAAGTGTAAGGATGCTTTTATTACTAAGTATTTCCCTCCCGCAAAAATTATTTCCCTTAGAAATCAAATCATGAATTTCAAGCAACTTGAGCATGAACATGTTGCACAATCTTGGGAAAGAATGAAATTAATGCTAAGAAATTGTCCTACTCATGGTTTAAATCTATGGATGATTATACAAAAAAATTATGCGGGATTGAATTTTGTTTCTAGAAATATTTTAGATTCCGCCGCGGGTCATACTTTTATGGGAATTACTTTGGGTGAAGCTATTAAATTGCTTGATAATATTACGGCAAATTATTCACAATGGCATACCGAAAGAGCACCTACTAGTTAAAAAAGTTAATTCAGTTGAAGAAATTAGGACTTTGAGTGAAAAGGTTGATGCTCTTATGAAGTTGGTTGCTAGTAAAAATGCTCCTATTGATCTTAATGATGTGCCTTTGTCTACTTTGATTGAGCAAAATAGTGATCCCGTAGATGTGAATTTTGTCTCGCGAAACAATTTTAATAACAATGCTTATAGAGGTAATTTTAACCCTAGGCCTTTTCCTGGAAATTCCTCTAATAATTATGGCAATTCCTATGGTAATTCTTCTTATAATAATAATAGGATGCCCTCTAATCTTGAGAGTAATATTAAAGAATTTATCAATGCTCAAAAAGTTTTCAATACTACGATAGAAGAAAAATTGAATAAGATTGATGATATGTCTAGAAGCATTTATATAATTTCTCATGATGTAGAAGTAGAAAATCTCAAGATTAAAAAATTTCCATCCAAGGTTGATATTAATGAATCAATTAAAGCTTTATATGTTTCTATGGATGAAAGTAATAAAAGAACCGCTATGCTTAGAGCTAAAAGAGAATTTTTAGAAAGAGCGTTTTCGACCGATTGCTTTCATAATAATGATGAAGATGTTAAGATGATTGGTGTTTCTTCTATTGATTCCTTGTTTAGTAATATTAAACTTGATGATAAGAGGACTGTAGAAGAGTCAACTTTAGTTAGAAGGTGTCCTCATAATTCAGAGGGTGAAAATCTTGTTGAAAAAATTGATAAAACTGGGTTTGGAGAGGTCAAAACTTTAACTAGTGATGTGCCCACTCTTTTGGATTACAAAGACTTTAATTATGATAGCTATTCTTTGATTGAGTGTATTTCTTTGTTGCAATCCATGATAAATTCACCCAATGCCTATGAACAAAACAAAGCTTTTACTAAACATATTGTAGAAGCGATGATGAAAGCTTTAGAAGAAAAGCTAGAACTAGAGATTTCAATTCCTAGAAAATTATATGATGAATGGGAAACCACCATTAAAGTCAAGATCAAAAATTATGAGTGCAATGCTTTATGTGATTTAGGTGCTAGTGTTTCCACAATTCCAAAATCTCTATGTGATGTGCTTGGTTTTACCAATATTGAAGAATGTTCTCTTAATTTGCACTTGGTGGATTCTACTATTAAAAAGCCTATGCAAAGAGTTAAGGATGTTCTTATTCTTGTAAATAGGAATTATGTGCCCATAGATTTTATTGTGCTTGATATTGTTTGCAATCCGTCTTGTCCTATAATACTTGGTAGACCATTTTTTCGAACTATAGGTGCCGTGATTGATATGAAAGAAGGGAATATAAAATTTCAGTTTCCACAAAGAAAGGGTGTGGAACACTTCCCTAGAACAAGAATTAAGCAACCATATGAATCAATCATGAGGTCAACCTATGGAGAAAAAACTAAAGATGAAAATACTTGAATCTATGCATTATGCCTAGCTAGGGGCATAAAACAATAGCACTTGTTGGGAGGCAACCCAATGAATAAAATATATTTTTGTTTTTGTTTCTATTTTTGTGTATTTACACAATTATGCCTCTGTTATGATTGTGTTTTTTATGTATTAATTAGTGTTTGTGCCAATTAATGCCTTTAGGGTGGCTTGGGTGATAGTTGATTTGATCTTGTTGGAAAACAAAAACTTTTACATCCAGTAGTAGAATTGTTAAAAATCACTGGAGCAACGAAAAACTCTGAAGTTTTTACACACGATTGATATACGAATTTCCTCTGTTGTCCTAATTTTTCAGAATTTTTGGAGTTACAGAAGTATAGGTAAAATGCGAGTCTTTACAGACTGTTCTGTTTTTGATAGATTCTGTTTTCATTGCATTGTGTGCTTATTTTGATGAATCTATGGACTATATCGGGGGGTATTAGCCATGGTAAGTTAGAATACAGTAGGTGTAATGCAATAAAAATATGAATGGGTTTGTAACAGTACTTAAAGTAAAGATTGGTTTTCTTATACTAACGGGTCTCACGAAGGTTTTTGTTAAGTTTTGTGCGATTGAAGTTTTGGGTGAGATCACGATAGATGAAGGAATAAGGAGTGAAAAGAGCCTAAGCTTGGGGATGCCCATGGCACCCCAAGGTAATATTCAAGGAGAACCAAGCAACTAAGCTTGGGGATGCCCCGGAAGGCATCCCCTCTTTCTTCTAACTACCATCGGTAATTTTACTTGGAGCTATATTTTTATTCGTCACATATCATGAGTTTTGCTTGGAGCGTCTTGTATTATATGAGTCTTTGCTTGTTTTTCTTTTTAGTTTGTCACAATCATCTTTGCTGGACACACCTATTTGAGAGAGCCATAATTATGGCATGATTTGTTAGAATTGCTCTATGTGCTTCACTTAAAAATTTTTGAGCTATGGAATTGCTCTTACTCTCATGCTTCACTTAGATTATTTTGAGAGTTAGTAAAAATTTAAAGAAATATCCTCTCAATGCTTCACTTATATTATTTTGAGAGATGAAAATTGTTTTGAAGAAATATGTGCTCTCATGCTTCACTTAAATTTATTTGAGAGCTTTATTAGTAGCAATGGTAAAATATGAAACTAGTCCCAACGTGATAGATATTCAAGAGGGATATAATAAAAACTTTCATTAAGATCAATGAATATCATAAACTTGATTCCTTGTAATAGTTTTGAGATATGGAGATAGTGATATGTGAGTCATGTTGGTGAGTAATTATGCTTTAGTAAGAATATTGGTGTTAAGGTTTGTGATTCCTTATGCAAGCATGAAAGTCAATAGTTATGCAATGAAATTACATCCTACTTGTGGTGCATTATTCGGTGTTAGTTATGTTTAATGCTCGTTTATGATCGTTTTCGTTTTTTGGTTGGTTGCTTCTCAATCTATTTGCTAGCCTTTCCTTGTACTAAATGGGAATACTACTTGTGCATCCAAACTCCTTGAACTAAGTTGTGCCAAATGAGTCCACCATACCTACCTATATGTGGTATTTCCATGTCGTTCCAAGTAAATTTGTATGTGCCAACTCTAATTTTCAAAATGAATTTCCTTTCTGTGTGCCCGTACCGCTCATGAAGCGGCAGGGGGTGGCCAATATTTTCCATGCTAGATATTTTATTCTCAGGATGAGTGTTTATTCACTTGTCATTGCACGAGAGTGTGGCAAGGTAATAGGGATGCCCAGTCCAGAAATAAAAAATATAGTTTATGTTGTCAAATAATAAGTTCCTTGGAAAGTGTTGCTATGGAAGGCACCCGTGGATACGGCTAGCCATGGATTGTGAAAGAATGGTGGAAAAAAGAATAAACTTTATTTTATGTTTGGGAACCGCCTATGATCTATCTAGCATGGAAAGTATGGCGAATTCTCGGTCATTTTCGTTGACAGGAAAAGCATGCCTCTCAAAACAATTTTATCTCTCAATTTAAGCTTTGAGCTCTGGCACCTCTACAAATATTTGCTTCCCTCTGCGAAGGGCCTATCTATTTACGTTTATGCAATTTTTATTTTTATTGAGTCTCCATCTTCTCTTATAAAGCACCAACTAGGGAACACTATTATCATACTTGTGCATTTGGCATAGTTAATATTTGAGTGTGTTTCATGAATGGATCAATGATTGAGCACAATGGGCCAGGGATAGCTTTCTTTAGTGTTGATATTTTGAAAGACATGGTTGCTTGTTGATATGCTTGAGTATTGATGTCCTCATGTCAAATATAGGCTATTGATTTGAATCATCTAAAAGTCCAAATGTCCATGCTACAAAAGAAAAGAATATGTGATAAACATGTTAGGCAGCATTCCACATCAAAAATTCTGTTTTTATCATTTACCAACTCGAGGACGAGCAGGAATTAAGCTTGGGGATGCTGATACGTCTCCAACGTATCTATAATTTTTTATCGTTCCATGCTGTTATATTATCAATCTTGGATGTTTTATATTCATTTACTAGCAACTTTATATCATTTTTTGGGACTAACCTATTGACATAGTGCCCAGTGCCAGTTGTTTTTTTTTCTTGTTTTTTACTTCGCAGAATATCAATACCAAACAGAGTCCAAATGCCACGAAACTTTTTGGAGATTTTTTTCTACCCAGAAGACACCCGGGGAGCCAAAGAAGTGCACCAGAGGAGGCCCGTGGGGCCCACTAGGCACCAGGGCGTGCCAGAAGGCCCAGGCGCGCCCTGGTGGGTAGTGGGCACCACGGGAAGCTTCTCCACCACCTATCAGCTCTATAAATACTCTAAAATCCCAAAAACCCTAGGGAAGTCGAGAGAAAACAGTTTCCGTCGCCGCAAGTTCCAAAACCATGAGATCCAATCTAGAGGCCTTCTCCGGCACTCTGCCGAAGGGGTCAACGATCACGGAGGGGTTCTTCATCAACACCCTTGCCCCTCCGATGATGCGTGAGTAGTTTACTACAAACCTACGAGTCCGTAGGTAGTAGCTAGATGGCTTCTTCTCTCTTTTTGATCTTCAATACAATGTTTTCCTCGATGTTCTTGGAGATCTATTTGATGTAATGACTTTTTGCGGTGTGTTTGTTGGGATCCCATGAATTGTGAGTTTATGATCAGTTCTATCTCTGAATATTATTTGAGTCTTTGTTGAACTCTTTTATGCATGATCTTTATAGCCTCGTATTTCTTCTCCAAAACTTTGGTTTGGTTTGGCCAACTAGATTGATTTTTCTTGCCATGGGAAGAGGTGCTTTGTGATGGGCTCGATCTTGCGGTGCTCAATTTCGGTGACAGAAGGTGACATGACACGCATGTATCGTTGCCATTAAGGATAAAAAGATGGGGTCTATTCCTACATGAATAGATCTTTTCTACATCATGTCATCGTTCTTATTGCATTACTTAGTTTATTCATGAACTTAATACACTAGATGCATGCTGGATAGCGGTCGATGTGTGGAGTAATAGTAGTAGATACAGGCAGGAGTCGGTCTACTAATCTTGGATGTGATGCCTATATACATGATAATTTCCTTGGACATCGTCATAATTATTTGCTTTTCTATCAATTGCCCAACAGTAATTTGTTTACCTACCGTATGCTATTGAAAGCAGAAGTGCTCCCGAGGTGATTTTGGTAATTAATGTCAACATATCTCTTGTTGGACTAATGCTTTTATCTAGTGTATTTCAGATAAGTTCAACAATGGCGTGAAAAGGACAAGAGGATGTGGAACCCCTTCAAGGTGCCAAGGACATGCATTGGCTAAAGCTCAAGACTCTTCATCTTTGTTTTTGTGATTGTGACGCCCCCGATTCAATTGTACACTAATCATACACGCAAACGTGTACGATCAAGATCAGGGACTCACGGGAAGATATCACAACACAACTCTAAACACAAATTAAAATAATACAAGCTTTATATTACAAGCCAGGGGCCTCGAGGGCTCGAATACATAAGCTCGAAACAAACGAGTCAGCGAAAGCAATAATATCTGAGTACAAACATAAGTTAAACAAGTTGCCTTAAGAAGGCTAGCACAAAAGTAGCAACGATCGAAAAGGCAAGGCCTCCTATCTGGGACCTCCTAACTACTCCTCGAAGCCGAAATCCACGTAGAAACATCCTCGGGATCCTCTGGCTCCTGGACTCCATCATATGATCGCAATAATCGGGAAAAGGGGAAAAAGAAGTAGCAAAGCAACCGTGAGTACTCATCCAAAGTAGTCGCAAGCAAGGATCTACACTACATATGCATCGGTATCAATGAAATGGGTAGTATCTATGGACTGAACTGCAGAATGCCGGAATAAGAGGGGGAGAAGCTAGTCCTATCAAAGACTACACTTCTGGCAGCCTCCATCTTGAAGCATATAGAAGAGAGTAGCTGGTAAGTTAACCAAGTAACAACGTATAGCATAAACCTACCCGGCGATCCTCTCCTCGTCACCCTGTGAGAGAGCGATCACCGGGTTGTATCTGGCACTTGAAAGGGTGTGTTTTATTAAGTATATGGTTCTAGTTGTCATAAGGTGGGAATACAACTCCGAGTTGTCCTGTTACCGTGGACACGGCTATTCGAATAGATCAATCTTACCTGCAGGGGTGCACCACATTACCCGACACGCTCGATCCCTCTGGCCGGGCACACTTTCCTGGGTCATGTCCGGACTCGGAAGATCAACACGTCGCAGCCCTACCTAGGCCCAATAGAGAGGTCAGCACGCCGGTCTAAATCCTAAGCGCGCAGGGGCCTTGGGCCCATCGCCCTTTGCACTCTTGCATGTTGCGAACGTGGCCGATGAGCAGACCTAGCCCCCTTATACAAGTGCAGGCATTCCAGTCCAACCCGGCGCGCGCCACTCAGTCACTGACGTCTGGAAAGCTTCGGCTGATACTACGATGCTGGTTGCCCATATCTTGTCCCACGTGGCGGTTAGTGCGTATAAGGCCAATGACCAACTCAGATCAAATACCCAATCTCGTTAAGCGTGTTATTATGAAATAACCACGGACGCCGACCAGGACCATGCCCACCTGTCTCCTAGGTGGTCACAACCTGCCCTGTCGCTCCGCCACAAAGATCCACTCAGAGGGCCGTCGGAAAACATGTCCTTTCAGCCCCCAGTCCGTGAATCACTCGCGGGTACTCTATGAGCCGACCCGACTTTAGTCACCACATGTATCAAGTATAATATGTATGTATATACCCGTGATCACCTCCCGAGTGATCACGGCCCGATAGTATAGCAAGGTAGACAGACAAGAATGTAGGGCCACTGATGATAAACTAGCATCCTATATTAAGCATTTAGGATAGCAGGTAAGGTATCAACAACAATAGCAACAAGGACAGGCTATGCAACAGAATAGGATCAAACCGATAAGCAATAATAGCTACACTACTATAATGCAAGCAGTAGAGCGAAAGAGTAGGCGATATCGGGAAGATCAATGGGGGTTTGCTTGCCTGGAAGCTCTGTTGTACAGGAAGAAGGGTCGTCGGTGACGTAGTCGTACTCAGTGGCATCAGCGCCGGTCTCGGGGTCTACCGGAGAAGAAGAGGGGGAAGAAACAGTAAATACGGAGCAAACAAAGCATCACAAAACATAAGGAGGCAATACGCGGTGCTAGGTGTGCCCTAATGCGGTACTAGGCGATGCCGGCGAAGGGGGGAAACATCCGGGAAAGCATTCCCGGTGTTAGGCATTTTCGGACCAATGAAACGGAAGGGGACGGTTGTGTGTTCGCTATGCTAGGGACGTGTGGCAGACGAACGGAGAGCGTATTCGGATTCGTCTCGTTTTTCTGAGCAACTTTCATGCACAAAGTATTTTCATCTGAGATGCGGTTTATTTTATATTAATTTTCAAAGTTTTAATTCATTTTCTAAATTATTTTAATTCGAAAATTAAATGTTAAATTGCTAGATGTACCCAGCACAATGTACACAAAAATGTACACTGGCTGACATGTGGGACCAGGGGACCCAGTTGACCAGTCAAACATAAAAAGTTTTAGCCTAATCACGGTTTAAGTAGTTGATTAGCAGGTTAATTAGTGTTAAGCTAATTAAGCAGACTTAATTAAGTTAATTAATTCATTTACTAATTAATTAATTTCAATTCTTTTTTATTTATTTATTTATTTTCCTGTTTTCGTTCTTATTGGTTCGGGCGGAGACAGGCGACGGGCGCCAGCCTGCTGGGGCGCTCGCCCAGGCCAGCCGCGGGGCGGGACTGGCAGGTGCAGCAGGGCGCCGGCGGCCACCGCAGCGAGCTGCAGCAGCCGCAGGGGACGGGTAGCAGCGGCAGGGGAACCGCGGGGGCGCGGCATGGTGAGCAGGGAAGGCCGGTGGGCGAGCAGAGGCAACGGGTGAGCGGGACAGAGGAGCTGCGGCGCGGCAGCGCCGGTGCGGGGCGGCGGTGGTGCTAGGCAGCTGCGGTGGAGGTGGTGGCGGGGCCACGCGGGCGGAGCCTGGCGCTGGCTCGCGCGCGCTGGGCGGCAGCAAGCGCCACAGGCGGAGCAGGGGGGATGCGGCTGCGTGGGCCGGCGAGGCCGCAGCAGCGTCGGCGAGGCCGGGCCGCGCGTGCACGTAGGCGAGCGGCGAGTAGCCGGAGCGGGCGCGGTCATAGCCGCGGGCGACGGCGAGTGGTGCAGCGGGCGGCAAGGGGCGACGAGGCCATGGCGGACTGCGGCAGCGGGAAGGGCCGGAGCGAGAGCGTGCACGGGGCCGCGGCGAGCGCCGGCGCGGGAGGCGGGGCCGTGCGGGCATGTGGGCGGTGACCGGCCGGGGGAAAAGGAAGGGGGCAGAGGGGAGTATCACTTGCGGTCGTGAGAAGGGGGCAGCGAGGCTCGAGGTTGGCCGGTGAGGAGGAGATGAGGAGGCGCCGGCGGTCCGTCGGGGAGGAGGACGAGGACGGGGTGGCGAGGTCCGCCGGCATTGGTGACGGGGATGGCGAGGCGATGACGTCGGGGACGGGATCTGGCCCTCCCGATCCAGATCGAGAGAGCGGGAAGGAGAGGTGGATCGGGGGAAGGGGGTTGACCGGCTAGGGTTTCGGGGGGGAGTGGGGTTAAGAGGGGATGGGGTGGGCCGGCTGGGCCGGCCTGGTGGGTCCAGAGGCCAGCTGGGCCGTGGCCTAGTGGGGAGTTTCTTTTGTTTTCTACTGTTTTGTTTTATTTTTACTTTTATTTATTCTCTGTTTTATTTTTAGTTTCCAATTTATTTTAGTTTTGAAAAACATATCAGTCGCACCTAAATTAGTGTCTCAAACTATCCCAGTGCCACCAAAAGTTTGGTGACTAAATAATTAAGTTTGCAATTTAATAATTTTAAAAGGCATTTAATTAATTGTTTTAACTACTGTTTTAATTATTTTAGAGCCTTTAAACATTTTATCCAAGTTTGGTCTCTCCACCATAATTACCTATGGATTATTTGGCACATCCCGAACATTTTAGTTTTAATATTTGAAAACTTTTATTTTTTGACTTGATTTTGAATTCGAATTTGAATCGGTTTTGAACCAACATGAGTTTAACAACAGTAACCGTGGTGACATGGCATCATTAGCAGGGAATTACTGTTGCTTAATTATCCGGGCGTCACAGTGATCCAAGATCGCATTGAGTCCATAGGAAAGCCAATACTATTAAAAGGGGATGAGGTATTGCTTAATGGCTTGCTTGCTCAAATGCTTAGTGATATTGCTCCTAAACCCTCAACCACTTTCTCCATCCAAATATGTCAAAACCCTAAACTCCAACTCGGCCCCATCGATTCATTCTATCCGGCGCCACCGAGTTCATATAACATAGCCACACCCAGAAACCCTAATAGTTCGGTCACACCGATAAGGATCTCGGTCTCACCGAGATGGCCTTGCCAACTCCCTGTTATCAGTTGCATTTATTTCGGGCTCACCGAAATTGCAATCGATCTCACCGAGATGGCTTGACCAATTCTCTATTGCCCTATTGCTTGAGGTTTGCCCTAAGCCCTAGCACATCGGTTCCACCGAGTTGTTCCAGTCGGTCCCACCGAGATTCCTAACGTTCATATTTTGAACTAATCGGTCCCACCGAGTTTAACTTTCGGTCTCACCGAGATGGGTCAAATGTGTGTAACGGTTGGATTTTGTGTGGAGGCTATATATACCCCTCCACCCCCTTCTCCATATGTGAGAGAGCCATCAGAACGTGCCTACACTTCCACCATACATTTTCTGAGAGAGAACCACCTACTCATGTGTTGAGATCAAGATATTCCAATCCTACCACAAGAATCTTGATTTCTAGCCTTCCCCAAGTTGCTTTCCACTCAAATCATCTTTCCACCATATCCAAATCTGTGAGAGAGAGAGAGAGAGTTGAGTGTTGAGAAGACTATCATTTGAAGCACAAGAGCAAGGAGTTCATCATTAACACACCATCTATTACCTTTTGGAGAGTGGCGTCTCCTAGATTGGTTAGGTGTCGCTTGGGAGCCTACTTCAAGTTGTGGAGTTGAACCAAGAAGTTTGTAAGGGCAAAGAGATCGCCTACTTCGTGAAGATCTACCCGAGTGAGGCAAGTCCTTCGTGGGCGATGGCCATGATGGGATAGACAAGGTTGCTTCTTTGTGGACCCTTCGTGGATGGAACCCTCCGTGGGCTCGCGCAACCGTTACCCTTCGTGGGTTGAAGTCTCCATCAACGTGGATGTACGATAGCACTACCTATCGGAACCACGCCAAAAATCTCCGTGTCTTCATTGTGTTTGCACACTCCAATCCCATCCCTTTACTTTCTTGCAATTAGCATGCTTTACTCTTTCCGCTGCATATACTCTTGTCATGCTTGCTTGAAATGTATTGTGAATGCTTAAACTTGTGCTAAATCTCAACCTTAACTTGAATCTAAAAACTGCTACTTTTGCTTGTTAAGGGTCTAATCACCCCCCGCCCCTCTAGACCCCTCTTCTCGATCCTTTCAGCTATTTTCTCGAGAGAAGTCTCTAGTGAAATCTACGGCCTTCGGGTCTATTTCCTATCATATTAAACCAAAAATACCTTGCTGCAACTTTTCTTTATTTATTTATTTATTTTTGTGCTTTTGTTAGATCTATTTATCCAATATCATACAATTTAATCTATCTCAATACTGAGGAGGGGTTGACAACCCCTCTAACACGTTGGGTTGCAAGTATTTGTTATTTGTATGCAGGTGTTGTTTACATAGTGTGGGTGGATCCTCCTACTGGATTGATAACATTGGTTTCATAACTGAGGAAAATACTTACCGTTGATGTGCTGCATCATCCTCTCCTCTTCGGGGAAATACCAGAGCAGATACAAGCAATCACTGCTCCGCTGCTCACTGCCTGCGTGTCGCGCCCGCGTGGCCGTGCCTTGGCCGCGTCAGCAGCCGCCGGCCCCCTCCCGCGTCTGCCACTGACGGCCGGCCTCGCCGCGGCCCGTGCCCCGCCCTGCGCCGCCCCCTGCTCGTTGCGGTTCTGCTACTGCTGCCGCTACATACAGGGCGGCCCCTGCTTAGATTAGATTAGGACTAAATTAGTTAGGTTAGTTTAGCGCTAATTAGCTAGTATGTCTATGACAGGTGTCCCCCATCACTTAAATATTTCTGCTAAAACAATTCTATTTTAACATGTATCAATGACAGTCGGGACCCACCTACACTGTTCACTTTGACCAGTCAACGCTGACTGGACTAGTTGACTGGGCTCCTGGACCCCACTGTCATACACATAGGTTAGGGTAGCACTAGGTAACAAAAGTTTATTCTTCTTTTATTTTTGAATTAAAAAATATCCAGTAATCTAGAAATTCATTTAAACATTGAAAAATCACTAGCGGGTAGTGCGCGGCGGCACGTTGGCTTGTTTGGGGTTTGTTTTTCTGAGTTTTTGAGAATTGTTGTATGTTCTACATATGTATACCTTTGTAGTGAGCGAGAGAATAGTTTCTGGATAGAATCTGTGGTTGGATGGTTAGAGGGACTGTGGTATCCCCAGCCCACCAGGGTTCAAGTCCTGGTGCTCGCGTTTATTCCTGGATTTATTTCAGGATTTCCGGTGATGCGCATTCAGTGGGAGGAGACGTTCCCTCGACGACGAGGTGCCTACGGCGACTTCGTAAATTTCAAGATGATATGTCGGCTCAGTCTTTTGGAGGTGCTCGTAGGGGTAGGGTGTGCGTGTGTGCGTTCATAGGGGTGAGTGTATGCGCATGTATATGAGCGCTTGCGTCTGTACTGTGTTAAAAAAAAGATAGAATTTTTACATTGCGATAGCTAAAACAAATGCATAAAAGACACAGCTACAACTGGTGGCCTAGTGGTCTGCTTTTTTTTTGTATGTAATACCTAGAGCTGCGATGTAGAACCACCAGTTGGGCTTGTCTAAGGGCCAGTTCTTTTGCTGGCTTTTTTGGGCTTCCAGAATAAGCTGCCCCCTACCTAGCTTATTCTAGAAGCCCAATCAAAATTTTCATTGTAGAAGCCTATTAGTCAAGTCTTAACTAGTAGGCTTCTACAATGAAACTTTTAGTTGGGCTTCTAGAATAAGCAGGCTAGGGGGCAGCTTATTCCAGCTTATTTTAGAAGCCAGCAAAAGAACTGGCCCTAAAGATATTGTGGTATAGAGCGGGAGCCAGTTTCACCTGCTGCAGGACCACTGTATTCTATACCACATATCTCTACGCAATTATGTATTTTGTACAGTCTAGCTGTACTCATAACACACCAGACATATCGATGAAGCAAACACAATAATTTCAGAAACTTTATTGCTTCGGTGTAGACTATAAATATTAATATATATTTTTGAGCAAGCAACATTATTTCTGATGAGGACATCAATACCATTGTTACACCCACAGCCCCTGCTTCTATACATACTGGACCAATTACTAGAGCTCGCGCACGCCAATTAAATTATCAGGTACTTTCGTTTCTTGGTAATGATTCTAAAGTTCATGAGAATATGATGCTGCCTAAATTGGATACATTTGTTTTGCTTACAAATGAAGGGCCTAGCTTGGACAAGAAAGAGGAACCTTGGAGCAAGTTCAAGCATGGAGATGATGGCATGCGCAAGGGGAACAAGAACGGAGTTACAAGTGATGATTTTAGGACTTTGAAGCCACCATAAGGAGTGCAGGAAGCCTTGGACGAAATATACAAGATGCCACTTCATAAATTTCGTCCAGAGGCTATTATAGGTGCTGCGTCACCTTATTATTGGGCCAGGCCCATGTAATTTCGAAATACTTGAGTATAGGCTATTTTTAGAGTCCGTATGTGTGGGGAAACAAGAGATAGGGTTGGTTTCGGACCCCTCCTTCAAGGGCCACGAAATCCCCCCCTCTTCCTCCATATATACAGCCCTTAGGGCACCGTTTAGACTTTGGGTTTTGTTTAGATTAAAAGTTCGCCATAGCTGCAACTGCGGCACCACTGACTTCAGCCGCCAATTCCAATCGAGATACAAGAAAACAGGCACCACCACCACCATCTGCTAAGAGTACACCTTCTGGGCCTGCCCAGAGCTCTTGTTCATCTATGGCATCAACAGGGCACACACATGATATTATTTGTCGTCGTTGTAAGGGAAGAGGTCATTATGCGAGAGAATGCCAATCTCCGCGTGTTATGATTGCTACTGAGGATGGTGGGTATGAGTCCGCTAGTGACTATGATGAGGAGACTTTGGCTCTTATTACAAGTGAAGAACACGGTGGAGATGATTCTGATCATGAGACGCAATACATGGCTCCTGAAGACGCTGACAGGTATGAATGTTTAGTTGCTCAACGTGTTTTGAGTGTGCAGGTCACACAAGCTGAGCAAAATCAGAGGCATAATTTGTTCCATACAAAGGGAGTAGTGAAGGAACGTTCTGTTCGCGTCATCATAGATGGAGGGAGCTGCAACAACTTGGCTAGCATGGAGATGGTGGAGAAGCTATCTCTCACCACAAGACCACATCCACATCCTTACTATATCCAATGGTTCAACAACAGCGGCAAGGTTAAGGTAACACGTACTGTTCGTGTGCATTTTAGTATCTCTACATATGCTGATTATGTTGATTGTGATGTGGTACCCATGCAAGCATGTTCATTATTACTTGGTAGACCATGGCAATTTGATAAAAATTCTGTACACCATGGTAGAAACAATCAGTATACTCTTGTTCATAAGGATAAACATATTACTTTGCTTCCTATGACTCCTGATTCTATTTTGAAAGATGATATTAATAGATCTAGTAAAGCAAAACAGGAGAAAAATAAGAGTGAAAATCAGATTGTGGCAAAAGAATTTGAGCAACAAATGAAGCCTAATAATAAACCATCTAGTGTTGCTTCTGAAATTAAATTGAAAAGTGCATGCTTACTTGCCACCAAATCTGATATTGATGATCTAGATTTCAGCAATTCTGTTTGCTATGCTTTTGTGTGCAAAGAGGCGTTATTTTCATTCGAGGACGTGCCTTCCTCTTTGCCTCCTGCGGTCACTAACATTTTGCAGGAGTTCGCTGACGTCTTTCCACAAGACGTGCCACCGGGATTACCACCTATTCGCGGGATTGAGCATCAGATTGACTTAATTCCCGGTGCTTCGTTGCCAAACCGTGCGCCATACCGTACCAATCCAGAGGAGACGAAGGAGATTATGCGTCAAATACAGGAGTTGCTCGACAAAGGTTATATACGCGAATCCCTTAGTCCTTGTGCTGTTCCTATTATTCTAGTGCCGAAAAAGGATGGTACATCGCGTATGTGTGTTGATTGTAGAGGCATTAATAATATTACTATTCGTTATCGTCATCCTATTCCTAGACTAGATGATATGCTTGATGAATTGAGTGGCTCTACAATATTCTCCAAAGTTGATTTGCGTAGTGGATACCATCAAATTCGTATGAAATTGGGGGATGAATGGAAAACAGCATTTAAAACAAAGTTTGGATTATATGAGTGGTTAGTCATGCCTTTTGGGTTAACTAATGCACCTAGTACTTTCATGAGATTAATGAACGAAGTTTTACGTGCTTTCATTGGACGATTTGTGGTAGTCTATTTTGATGATATACTGATTTATAGCAGATCTTTGGAGGAACATTTGGAACATTCACGTGCTATTTTTATTGCTTTACGTGATGCACGTTTGTTTGGTAACCTCGCCTCTATCAGCACGGGCCCGGGGCGTTGACTTGTCCTGCAGCTGACGGGTGGGGTCGGGTGATGCGGGGCCCGCCTGGCCAGCACGTCTCCTTCCTCTCGCTCGTTCCCCGCATGGAACAGAGGAGGGGCAGGGGAGGGGTGCTGCCGGCGACGGGCCGGGCGGCTCCGACCGTCTCCCGCCCGCCCGAGGCCACCGGCGGTTGTGGGGCGGCGTAGCGCGTCTGTCCAGAGGGCTAGCAGGCGCCGGGGTTGGATGGATGGCGGCGAATGGCAGCGCCAGGAGGAGGACAGAGGGCGGGGGCGGTGGTGGAGGAACTCGGTGGTTCGCGCCAATTGATAGAGGCGAGGGTGTCCCGATCTTTCGATGAGATGATAGCTATCGTTTTTGGTGGAGTAGACTTTGACGATCCGACTACGAACGTGCGAGGACGTCGCGCCTTAGCAACCGCTAAACCAACTCCGAGAGGTTATTGACCACGCCGGAGCACAATCAACCTGACCACGAGGGTCTATCTCCTGCAAGCAAATGAAGAACAAGCAAGAAACTAAGATTTGCAATCTGGATATTGCGAATATAAGATGAAAGCTTTATTGATCAAGGTGGGGTTCTGTGACGTCTTGGTCTGGTCGTTGAACACAAACGAAGTACGCGAAGTTGCAGCTATGGCGAACTTTTAATCTAAACAAAACCCAAAGTCTAAACGGTGCCCTAAGGGCTGTATATATGGAGGAAGAGGAGGGGATTTCGTGGCCCTTGAAGGAGGGGTCCGAAACCAACCCTATCTCTTGTTTCCCCACACATACGGACTCTAAAAACAGCCTATACTCAAGTATTTCGAAATTACATGGGCCTGGCCCAATAATAAGGTGACGCAGCACCTATAATAGCCTCTGGACGAAATTTATGAAGTGACATCTTGTATATTTCATCCAAGGCTTCCTGCACTCATTATGGTGGCTTCAAAGTCCTGAAATCATCACTTGTAACTCCGTTCTTGTTCCCCTTGTGCATGCCATCATCTCCATGCTTGAACTTGCTCCAAGGTTCCTCTTTCTTGTCCAAGCTAGCCCCTTCATTTGTAAGCAAAACAAATGTATCCAATTTAGGCAGCATCATATTCTCATGAACTTTAGAATCATTACCAAGAAACGAAAGTACCTGATATTTTAATTGGCGTGCACGAGCTCTAGTAATTGGTCCAGTATGTATAGAAGCAGGGGCTGTGGGTGTAACAATGGTATTGATGTCCTCATCATCCTCCCCTTCTTGAAATGAAGTCGTCCTCGACGGAAGCTCATCTTCCTCACCCAAATAAGGCTTCAGATCTGCAATGTTAAAAGTGGGACTAACCCCAAAATCTGCAGGCAGCTCAAGTTTATATGCATTATCATTTATTTTCTCTAACACCTTAAAAGGACCATCAGCACGTGGCATTAGCTTTGATTTGCGCAAATCAGGAAATCTATCCTTACGCAAATGTAACCAAACAAGATCTCCAGGTGCAAACACAACATGTTTTCTACCCTTATCTCCAGCAAGTTTATATTTAGCATTCATACGCTCAATGTTCTCCTTAGTTAACTCATGCATTTTTAAGATCAACTCAGCACGTTGTTTAGCATCAAAATTAACCTTCTCCGAAGATGGAAGAGGCAACAAATCAATTGGTGCACGAGGAAGGAAACCATACACAATTTCAAAAGGACACATCTTAGTAGTAGAATGCAATGAACGATTATAAGCAAATTCAATATGAGGCAAGCATTCTTCCCACATTTTCTTGTTATTCTTCAAAACAGCCCTAAGCATAGTAGACAATGATAGAGGCGAGGGTGTCCCGATCTTTCGATGAGATGATAGCTATCGTTTTTGGTGGAGTAGACTTTGACGATCCGACTACGAACGTGCGAGGACGTCGCGCCTTAGCAATCGCTAAACCAACTCCGAGAGGTTATTGACCACGCCGGAGCACAATCAACCTGACCACGAGGGTCTATCTCCTGCAAGCAAACGAAGAACAAGCAAGAAACTAAGATTTGCAATCTGGATATTGCGAATATAAGATGAAAGCTTTATTGATCAAGGTGGGGTTCTGTGACGTCTTGGTCTGGTCGTTGAACACAAACGAAGTACGCGAAGTTGCAGCTATGGCGAACTTTTAATCTAAACAAAACCCAAAGTCTAAACGGTGCCCTAAGGGCTGTATATATGGAGGAAGAGGAGGGGATTTCGTGGCCCTTGAAGGAGGGGTCCGAACCCAACCCTATCTCTTGTTTCCCCACACATACGGACTCTAAAAACAGCCTATACTCAAGTATTTCGAAATTACATGGGCCTGGCCCAATAATAAGGTGACGCAGCACCTATAATAGCCTCTGGACGAAATTTATGAAGTGACATCTTGTATATTTCGTCCAAGGCTTCCTGCACTCATTATGGTGGCTTCAAAGTCCTGAAATCATCACTTGTAACTCCGTTCTTGTTCCCCTTGTGCATGCCATCATCTCCATGCTTGAACTTGCTCCAAGGTTCCTCTTTCTTGTCCAAGCTAGGCCCTTCATTTGTAAGCAAAACAAATGTATCCAATTTAGGCAGCATCATATTCTCATGAACTTTAGAATCATTACCAAGAAACGAAAGTACCTGATATTTTAATTGACGTGCGCGAGCTCTAGTAATTGGTCCAGTATGTATAGAAGCAGGGGCTGTGGGTGTAACAATGGTATTGATGTCCTCATCATTTCTTTTGGCCAAAGATGAGACGGGATGTTGAGCGTTTTGTTGCTCGCTGCACTACATGTCAAAAAGCTAAGTCACGACTCAATCCTCATGGTTTATATATGCCTTTGCCTGTACCTAGTGTTCCTTGGGAGGATATATCTATGGACTTTGTTTTAGGTTTACCTCGAACAAAGAAGGGGAGGGATAGCATATTTGTTGTCGTGGATAGGTTCTCGAAAATGGCACACTTTATACCATGTCATAAAAGCGATGATGCTGTTAATGTTGCTGATTTGTTCTTTCGTGAAATTATACGCTTGCATGGTGTGCCAAATACTATTGTTTCAGATCGTGATACTAAATTTCTTAGCCACTTTTGGAGATGTTTATGGGCTAAGTTGGGGACTAAACTGCTTTTTAGTACTACATGTCACCCCCAAACTGATGGACAAAATGAAGTAGTCAATAGAACATTGTCTACTATGCTTAGGGCTGTTTTGAAGAATAACAAGAAAATGTGGGAAGAATGCTTGCCTCATATTGAATTTGCTTATAATCGTTCATTGCATTCTACTACTAAGATGTGTCCTTTTGAAATTGTGTATGGTTTCCTTCCTCGTGCACCAATTGATTTGTTGCCTCTTCCATCTTCGGAGAAGGTTAATTTTGATGCTAAACAACGTGCTGAATTGATCTTAAAAATGCATGAGTTAACTAAGGAGAACATTGAGCGTATGAATGCTAAATATAAACTTGCTGGAGATAAGGGTAGAAAACATGTTGTGTTTGCACCTGGAGACCTTGTTTGGTTACATTTGCGTAAGGATAGATTTCCTGATTTGCGCAAATCAAAGCTAATGCCACGTGCTGATGGTCCTTTTAAGGTGTTAGAGAAAATAAATGATAACGCATATAAACTTGAGCTGCCTGCAGATTTTGGGGTTAGTCCCACTTTTAACATTGCAGATTTGAAGCCTTATTTGGGTGAGGAAGATGAGCTTCCGTCGAGGACGACTTCATTTCAAGAAGGGGAGGATGATGAGGACATCAATACCATTGTTACACCCACAGCCCCTGCTGCTATACATACTGGACCAATTACTAGAGCTCGCGCACGCCAATTAAATTATCAGGTACTTTCGTTTCTTGGTAATGATTCTAATGTTCATGAGAATATGATGCTGCCTAAATTGGATACATTTGTTTTGCTTACAAATGAAGGGCCTAGCTTGGACAAGAAAGAGGAACCTTGGAGCAAGTTCAAGCATGGAGATGATGGCATGCGCAAGGGGAACAAGAATGGAGTTACAAGTGAGGATTTCAGGACTTTGAAGCCACCATAAGGAGTGCAGGAAGCCTTGGACGAAATATACAAGATGCCACTTCATAAATTTCGTCCAGAGGCTATTATAGGTGCTGCGTCACCTTATTATTGGGCCAGGCCCATGTAATTTCGAAATACTTGAGTATAGGCTATTTTTAGAGTCCGTATGTGTGGGGAAACAAGAGATAGGGTTGGTTTCGGACCCCTCCTTCAAGGGCCACGAAATCCCCCCCTCTTCCTCCATATATACAGCCCTTAGGGCACCGTTTAGACTTTGGGTTTTGTTTAGATTAAAAGTTCGCCATAGCTGCAACTTCGCGTACTTCGTTTGTGTTCAACGACCAGACCAAGACGTCACAGAACCCCACCTTGATCAATAAAGCTTTCATCTTATATTCGCAATATCCAGATTGCAAATCTTAGTTTCTTGCTTGTTCTTCGTTTGCTTGCAGGAGATAGACCCTCGTGGTCAGGTTGATTGTGCTCCGGCGTGGTCAATAACCTCTCGGAGTTGGTTTAGCGATTGCTAAGGCGCGACGTCCTCGCACGTTCGTAGTCGGATCGTCAAAGTCTACTCCACCAAAAACGATAGCTATCATCTCATCGAAAGATCGGGACACCCTCCCCTCTATCAAGTGGTATCAGATTCCCAGGTTGCTCGGTGAGATTTACAGTTTTTCGTAGTTTAGATCGAGTCTGTTCTTCATACCTACAGTCCAGGAAAAAGCCAAAAAAAAATTTTAGGGTTAGTTCATCATATCCGAACCAATCTGAGCCTTTGCATAATCTTTTTAGGGTTTTTGCTTTGTTGAATTTGCGGTTGCATCGTCGTGTCAAGTTGCTGGTCTTAGCGTCTAGTTCTTTAGAGTTTCGAGTTCTGTTCACAAGTTGTCACGCCGCCGCCGCACCATCATCATCGCCCCTACCATATACCACCACAGCTTATCTGCTATTTCTCTGAGTCCATATACCACCCCCGATCCGAGTCCATATACCACCACCAATCCGAGTCCACATATACTACCGTCATATACCATCACCAGTCCGAGTTCCACCATATTCATCTCTGCCACCAGTCCTAGTCCGAGTCCAGTATTTATTCCTTTATTTTAGAGTTCCAGATCACGCGATACTGCGAGTCGTGAACAAGTCGGATTCCCCAATTTTCGTGCTACCCGTAGAAGAAAAATAGTTCCAGTTTCAAAAAAAAAAAAACTAAGTCTGGAAAATTCTGGCTAGGCGGTTTATAGACCATTTGTAGACTTTTTCGAAAAAAAATTGTTGCGGAGCAAAAAAAAAGTGCAAAAAAAAAGAAAAAAAGATGATGAGGACATCAATACCATTGTTACACCCACAGCCCCTGCTTCTATACATACTGGACCAATTACTAGAGCTCGCGCACGCCAATTAAAATATCAGGTACTTTCGTTTCTTGGTAATGATTCTAAAGTTCATGAGAATATGATGCTGCCTAAATTGGATACATTTGTTTTGCTTACAAATGAAGGGCCTAGCTTGGACAAGAAAGAGGAACCTTGGAGCAAGCTCAAGCATGGAGATGATGGCATGCACAAGGGGAACAAGAACGGAGTTACAAGTGATGATTTCAGGACTTTGAAGCCACCATAATGAGTGCAGGAAGCCTTGGACGAAATATACAAGATGTCACTTCATAAATTTCGTCCAGAGGCTATTATAGGTGCTGCGTCACCTTATTATTGGGCCAGGCCCATGTAATTTCGAAATACTTGAGTCTAGGCTGTTTTTAGAGTCCGTATGTGTGGGGAAACAAGAGATAGGGTTGGTTTCGGACCCCTCCTTCAAGGGCCACGAAATCCCCTCCTCTTCCTCCATATATACAGCCCTTAGGGCACCGTTTAGACTTTGGGTTTTGTTTAGATTAAAAGTTCGCCATAGCTGCAACTTCGCGTACTTCGTTTGTGTTCAACGACCAGACCAAGACGTCACAGAACCCCACCTTGATCAATAAAGCTTTCATCTTATATTCGCAATATCTAGATTGCAAATCTTAGTTTCTTGCTTGTTCTTCGTTTGCTTGCAGGAGATAGACCCTCGTGGTCAGGTTGATTGTGCTCCGGCGTGGTCAATAACCTCTCGGAGTTGGTTTAGCGATTGCTAAGGCGCGACGTCCTCGCACGTTCGTAGTCGGATCGTCAAAGTCTACTCCACCAAAAACGATAGCTATCATCTCATCGAAAGATCGGGACACCCTCGCCTCTATCACTTTGTAAGGCTATAAAGCCAGGAGCTGGGATCGGGAGTAGGTATCTTGTTATTGCTAGGGTTTCCCCCTTACCGCCGCCAGTGTTCCTGGCCGGCTAGAACCTTTGTAATGAGCTAGACTCGCACAATCTTTCCTCTTAAATTCGAGTAAATCCGACTAGTTCAGTTTCTCTATTCTGAATCCTGTTCTTCAGACCACTTGGGTCTGACAAGTGGTAATCAGAGCAAGGTTCATCTCCTCGGCGGCGCGGGATCTGGTGCCAAAGTGGAGTTGGTGGAGCCGTAAAATCCTCCACTTCTCACTGGACAATCTTGGCGGCGGTGTGGTTCACGGCGGCGTTGGCGGCGGCGAATAGCTCGGTACAGGTTTGGTGCTGGGCTGTGGTTGCTGGAACACACCGTTTCAGCAGTAAAATCCCACCTCCCAACCAGATCCGGTGTACTTCCGGCGGCGCGGCGACGGCGGCGGTGCAGGCGGCGGTAGGATCTACGGCCAAGGTCGGGTTGCAGCAAGTGCTGTGGTAAAATTCCTCGCTTCGCCTGACGATCTCCTGTAGTGAGGTTACTTGGCTCCTTGCCAGTTCTAAAAACCCTCTCTGCATCACTCCTTCAAGATGACTGGCCCTTCAGAATCGTCCTCAACCAACAATCTGGAGCTGCAGTCCTTACAGCTCGATGTCCAAACTCTGCAGAAAAATCGAGAGCAAGACAGACAGGACTTTGAGGATTTCAGGGACCACGTGCAAGACAATTTTCAGTCCATGCAGAAAACTTTAGGGGAACTATAGGGCACACTTAACAAATTCATCTCTGGTTTTCCCAAGCCAAGAGAAAGCCCACCCAATCCCCAAGAAGTACCCCAGGGCAGTGGCCAAAATCATACACCGCAAGGCATAGTGCATAGGCCAGTCGATGGCCTCCAAACCCCTCCTACTGCAGGTGCTGTGACCCTGGTGGACAAGCACACCGGAAAGGAACTCAATTTGGATGGCAGCAGCAAAATCCCTTACAGGCACCCCCACTTTGCTGAAAACAAACTTCCTCCACCTGATGCAAGAGCAACTACTGCAGTTCCTCAAGCAGGAAACATGCAACAAATCATTCAGATAGAACAGGAGCAAGGTGAGGAGCAGGCTCAGCAGCCAGCTGGCAGAGGGGGCATTGTACAGAGAGACCAAGTTCAAGACAACAGAAGACTTATGACTCTGGTGAAACCTGCTAAGTACAACATACCTGAGTTTGATGGCAGTGGAACTGACTCATGGATTCAAACCATTGAAATGTACTTTGAAGCGGCTAGGACACCACTGGAGCAGAAAACTGAAATTGCTGTAACTTACTTAAAGGGACCAGCAATGGAGTGGTGGAGAGGAACTGGAATTATAGCCAATACATTACCTTGGTACAGGTTCTGTAGGCTGATTGGGGACAGGTTTTCTGAAACCTCAGTGTGTGACAATGTCAGAACTTTTCATGCCCTCAACCAAACTGGTTCTGTCAATGACTATGTGCTCAAATTTGAACAGTCCATGAACTTACTCAGAAGGGACAACCCTGCATTACCTGCTGATTACTACAAAGCAAGTTTCATTGCTGGTTTGAGTGATACTATCCAACATTATGTCCAATGTCATGAACCAGCTGACTTACAGAAAGCTATCTGGTTGGCCAAAAGGATGGAACAAGCTCAGCCCAGCAAGAAAACACCAGTGGCTTATATTAATCCGCCTGTTAGGAGACAGGTTCAGTTTGACCCAGGAAAGCCCCCTCCTAACAACACACCTACTGTCATCCAACAAGCCAGAATGAAAGGAATCTGCTACAAGTGCAAAGAACCATGGTTTCCTGGCCACAAGAAAGTTTGCAAACTTGCAAATCAAATGCAGATACAAGCTTTGCAAGAGACCTGCCCTGAGGATGCAGAATTGGTCTACTACACTGCTGATGATACTGAAACTCCCCCACCCACTGACCTGGATGATCCCCCTTTGCAAATCTCTATGCATGCCCTCATGGGAGTCACTTCCTCCAAGCTGAGTTTCACTGTTACAGTTATGCTGGGAGACAAACCTGCTACTGCCCTCATTGACAGTGGCAGCACTGCAACTTTTGTAACTCCTGCACTAGCACAACTGGCTCTGTGTGCTCTCACTCCAACTAAGAAAAAGAAAGTGCTAGTTGCAAATGGAGCAACTCTATGGACTGAATTCATTGCCCTCCAGTGCCCTTTTGTGGTGCAAGGAACTGAATTTTCCCATGATTTCAGAGTCCTACAGTTGCAAGGTTATGATGTGATACTGGGAGCAGATTGGATGAAAACTGTTAGTCCTGTCGAGCTAGATTTTGAGGAAATGGAAGTACAAGTAACACTGAAATCAGGTGAAAAGAGAATTTTCAAGGATGAAAGTCTCCCTAGTGAACCAGTTCAAGAAATGGACAGCATGGAGCACTTGGATGATGATAATATCTGTGGGGCTGTGCTGCTGTTAAACAGAATTGCTCTGACAGAACATGAGGACACTATCGTTCCCCCTCCTGTCCAAGAACTTCTGGGTCAATACAAGGATATATTTGGCACTCCTACTGATTTACCCCCTAAGAGAACTGTAGATCATGCAATTCCTTTTGAACCTGAGGCAAAAGTGATAAACCAAAGGCCCTACAGATTGCCATATCACCAAAAGGAGGCTATGGAAAATATCATTCAAGAAATGATTAAAAACAAAGTGATCAGAGACAGTTCAAGTCCATACTCCTCTCCTGCAATTTTAGTGAAAAAGAAAGATCTCTCTTGGAGACTTTGCAATGATTTCAGAAAGGTCAATGCTCAAACAATCAAAAACAAGTACCCCATCCCTGTTATTGAGGACTTGTTGGATGAACTACATGAAGCCACTGTTTTCACTAAACTAGATCTCAGAAGTGGATACCACCAGATCAGAATGAAGGAAGAGGATATTGGAAAAACTGCTTTTAGCACTCACTGTGGACACTATGAATACTTAGTCATGCCCTTTGGTTTAACAAACGCTCCTGCAACTTTCCAAATGCTCATGAATACTATATTAGCCAAGTATCTCAGAAAATTTGTACTAGTATTCTTCGATGATATTTTGGTGTTCAGTAAAAATATGAAAGAGCACATAATTCATTTGCAACAAGTGTTTGAAACACTTAAGGAACACCAGCTGTACCTTAAAGCCAGCAAGTGTGTCTTTGCTCAGCCTCAGGTGGAGTACTTGGGACATGTTATTAGGGCTGATGGAGTTGCAACAGACCCACTCAAAATTCAGGCAGTAACACAATGGCCAGAACCAGAAAATGTCACACAGCTAAGGAGTTTCTTGGGTCTGACTGGTTACTATCGAAGATTTGTGGAAAATTATGGACTCATCTGTAGGCCACTGTATAACTCCCTGAAGAAAGACAGTTTCAAGTGGGGGCAAGAACAAGTTCAGGCTTTCAATATCCTGAAGAACAAAATGACACAAGCCCCAGTGTTGGCCTTACCAGACTTCTCCAAGCCCTTCATCTTGGAAACTGATGCTTGTGCCTATGGGTTGGGTGCAGTCCTAATGCAGGAAGGGAGACCTATTTCCTTTTTCAGTAAAGCAATTGGCCCTAGAGCAGCTGCTTACTCCACTTATGACAAGGAAGCATTAGCAATCATTGAAGCTCTCAAGCACTGGAAACATTATTTTTCTGCATCTTCTCTCATCATCAGAACTGATCAGCAGAGTTTGAAATATATACAAGAACAAAAACTCACTGAAGGAATCCAGCACAAGCTTTTGGTCAAACTCCTTGGTTATAATTATACAATGGAATACAAACAGGGCAAGAAAAACAAAGTGGCTGATGCACTTTCCAGGGTGCAACATAAAATTCATGCTCTAATAGCTTCTACTGTCAAACCTGCCTGGATAACTGAAGTAGTTGACAGCTACAAAAATGATCAGAGATGCAAGGACCTTCTAGCTCAATTGGCTGTCAATCCTGACTCTGTGACAAACTACACTGTTCAACAAGGTGTGCTCAGATACAAAAACAGGATTGTGATAGGAGCTGACAACACCATCAGAACTAAACTGCTTGCTGCTTTACATAGCTCTAAATTGGGTGGCCATTCTGGACATAGAGCTACATATCAAAGAGTTAAACTTCTCTTCCACTGGCCTGGCATGAAACAATTCATTGTTGATTATATCAAGCAATGCCCTACTTGCCAAATCAACAAAGCTGAACACTGCGAGTACCCTGGGCTGCTCCAACCTCTGCCAGTCCCAGACTTTGCTTGGTGCCACATAAGCATGGATTTTGTGGAGGGTCTTCCTACTTCTCACAACAAGAACATGATTTTGGTTGTTGTGGATAGATTCACCAAATACAGCCACTTTATCCCATTAAAGCACCCCATTACAGCTAATACTGTAGCCAAGGCTTTTACTGATAACATTTTCAAACTTCATGGGCTACCAGCTGTGATTGTTACAGACAGAGACAAAATCTTCACTAGCAAGCTCTGGCAGGACCTGTTTAAGAAGTTGGGCATCAAATTACACATGAGCACCTCTTACCACCCCCAGTCAGATGGTCAGACAGAAAGAGTTAATCAATGTCTGGAAAATTATTTGAGATGCATGGCTTTCATCCAACCACAGAAGTGGCTCAATTGGTTGTCCTTAGCTGAGTGGTGGTACAACACTAGCTACCACACAGCTCTCAAGATAACCCCTTTCCAGGCTCTTTATGGCAGACCACCTCACATGTTAGCTGAAACTGCTCTTTATCCTGTGGAAGAAATGGAGCACTTCCCTGATGTGCTCACTGCTGAACAAACAGCAGCACATATTAAGGAAAACCTCTTGAGAGCTCAAACCAGAATGAAGCATTATGCTGACAAAAAGAGATCTGAGAGAACCCTGGAAGTTGGTGACATGGTCTACCTGAAACTGCAACCTTACAGGCATACCACTCTCAGCATCCACAAGTGTCTCAAGCTGCACTCCAAATTTTATGGCCCATTCAGAGTTATCCAAAAAGTTGGTACTGTGGCTTACAAGCTTCTCCTCCCAGATGATTGCAAGCTACACGATACATTCCATGTGAGCCAGCTCAAGAAGCATATTGGTCCCATGGCAATTCCCAACCCCAAGCTTCCCCTAGAAATCCGGATGGAACAATCTTACTGGAGCCAGAACAACTGCTGGAAAGAAAACTTATCCCGCGTGTACAAGGCAACATCAGCATTCCGGTAGTTCGATGGCTCATCAAATGGAGTAATCTACCTCTGGACGAGGCCACTTGGGAGGATGCCACATTAATACAAAAAATCTTTCCCAATTTCCAGCCCTGAGGACAGGTCTGGTCTGGAACAGGGGGAGTTGTCAGGACCCAAGTCTCTCTGTCTGAAGTTCAGAATGCTGCAATCGGGATTCAGTAATTCAAAACCCCTTTCTATCTGGCGGGAAGCGCCAGGAGCCGCACATCTTCGATCGCACGGCCAGGGCGTCGCCATACCGCTTCACCAGTTATGATGGCCGACGTGCGTCTGATCTTCATCGTGTGGCTGGGATCGTCCAGGCTGTCGCTGTTTCCTTTCCGGCAAAGACCACAGCGACTCCCTCTTTCTGTTTTGCTTTTCTCTCTTTTTTTTACTCCACTTTGTAAGGCTATAAAGCCAGGAGCTGGGATCGGGAGTAGGTATCTTGTTATTGCTAGGGTTTCCCCCTTACCGCCGCCAGTGTCCCTGGCCGGCTAGAACCTCTGTAATGAGCTAGACTCGCACAATCTTTCCTCTTAAATTTTAGTAAATCCGACTAGTTCAGTTTCTCTATTCTGAATCCTGTTCTTCAGACCACTTGGGTCTAACAGATTCACAACCCATGGGAACCTTATATACATGCGTTTCATGAATTCTGTTTCGGAGGATTCTAGGATTGTGCTTAGAGTAACTTGGGGTACAACCAGCAACCTCCTTTCTAGCAGCAAACTGTGCATCATCATCTTAAGTTTGCTTCTGTGCAAAGCACACTATAGGTATTGACGGAAAGCAGGCATAATTTCAGGGGAGAACATGACCTATTTTTTATGTAGTCGTCTTGGTGAAGAAAATTATGCCAGTTACAGTTCTCTCCAATATTCCTCAGGCGAATTTGGCAACTAAAAACAATAAAAACAATGCTATAAGTATTTGAGATTTCTGATTGTGGTACTCAGCTGAAAAATAATACAACACTATGATTCAAGCAAAAGAAATTGCCATAACTTTACCACGCCGTGTGTCATCAAAATTTATAATATCTTCCACTACGAAAGGTAGGCTACAAAGGAAGAGAACAAATATATTGGCAGCAAGAAACAACGAAAAGTTCATAGAAGAAGAAAATATAAAGAGCACACCAGTGACAAATCATTATAGAATTCATATACATGTCATAGAAGAGGATCTGAAGCATAGAAGTTCACAATCCATTCTCAATTTGCACTGTATTACACCCACCAAGAATATAAGGCACACCAACCATGCAAGCATATATGATCATTGATAGCACGAAGGACACAAGTCTGCAGGGCCTTTGGCAGAGCATCAGGAGCACCAAATGATTGGAGCGCGGGAATGGCTCGTGCACAACCGTGAGCGCATTCTTACTGACAACCACACCCTTACCCATAGTATAGACAATATGACACTGCAACCTGAAACGGTATTCATAGCTTAGGAGCTGCCAAGTTCATATATTTTCCGTTAGCCTTTGCAAGCTAGCTCTGGCATAGAAAGCAACTTTTTAGCCAGGAAAAATTCAACTTACAACTTCTGCTAGTTCAGATCCAAAGTAGAGTTGCTAACATAATAAATTCCATAGCTAAATTTAGTCACATACCCAACACTTCATCACCATATTGTGTATCCATCCAAAAAACCTTATCACCATATTGTGTGTTCATCCAACATCGTGACAGCAGCTAAGTCACCACTTGTGTTTATGTGTCAAAAATTCTCAAGAGAAGGATGTAAAAGAGTTGTATTATCGTTCACAAGACAAATTTTGGGCTTTAGTACTGAGGGTCAAAAAAAGCTTATTCATACACCCAGTCCCTCATGTTTCTGCATCTACAATTGTTGTGATGACAATCTTCAGTTATATACTCTAACTCACTTCTTCCTACATTTCACTTCTTAATAAAATCAGTTGCAAATGTGCTTTAGCTTTTAATACCACCTTATCTTTCTGAAGTGGTCGACCCTGCATCCTATAATATACCTACCTGTATGTGAAGTGCTCACCTTGTTAACCGATTCTTTGCATTTTAATCTCCTGAAAGTCTTGCTAGCCTTCGGTTTTCTCGGAATTCTCTTAAATTTCCTGTCCAAGAGGTAGTTGCCAAACCAGTTAATTGATTATACTTCATAGGAACAGAACATGTTGTATGAAAATAACAAAGTATTCCATGCAGGAAATTCTTATTAGTGGGAGCGACCATAGTCCATACCTACTGTTAGAAGGGAGAGAGAGATTGGTGGAATAGTTGATTGTATGTTTGATGTTTATTGCTTGAGCCTCATGGGCTTATATATAGAAGTACATGATCTACTTGGAGTACAAGACAAGCCAGAATACTTCCTAGTCTATCCTATGTTTCCAAATAATCAATATACTCAACATCCCCCCGCAGTCACAACGGTAGCGACATAGACGGTGAGACTGGAGAAGAATCCTGTCGGTGTACTAAGTATTGGGCCATTAGTACCCCGTACTTGTGCACGGGCAGTTGTAGCCATACTCGCGGCAAGGCTTGTCGGGGAACAGTTCGAGGTTGACTCAGGCCACCAAGGAAATTCTCAAGTCGAAGATCTGAGGATCAGCAGATAAGAAGAGCTGGAATCCGCAGGCCAGCTTCCCCGGCAAGATCTTGCCGGGGTGGTCTGCGAAGCCCGGCAAGATTCGAAGCCCGGCAAGGTTCGGCGCCCGGCAAGGCTCGGCGCCTGGCAAGGTCCAGCACCCGGCAAGGTTTTGTTGTTGTGCCACCGCTATGGCACAGCAACAAACCTGACATTCTGGGTCCTTCTTTGGATGCGTGGCGACGCGCCAGTGGAGGAGAGCTTAAGCGGTGCTGATGGGATGGCCCCTTTTTCCATCCCCAAGAAAGTGAGGACACCTAAACGGACACCTCACGGTGCATTAAATGCGTTCGTCCTAATCCGTCAGGGGTTAGGTATGGTGACCCTGTAGCTACTTTACACCTCAATGTATGTACATTTAGCCACTGTGGTGACCCCTTTGTGATATAAAAGGAGGCCCAAGGCAACTGCTACAGGGGAGGAGGATCTTCCGGCCCATTATGCATGCGTAGCTGCTCTTTGAACGTACTGTTCACTGCGAGCGCTCCTGGAGCCTGGGTTCAAGAACATCGATAATAAAACAAGGCAGGAGTAGGGTTTTACGCTGATCAGCGGCCCGAACCTGGGTAAAATCGCCCCGCGTCGATCGTTGGTTCTGCTCTTTGTGCATACCTCTTCCCCCGCCGAACCGTAAAAGGGTCCCTTAGGATCCCATAGGTGTCGTACGCCGACATCTTTGGCGCGCCAGGTAGGGGGATTGTAGGTTGTGTGAACCTGATCCAGTGATCGGCGCCTTAATTTCTTCATCATCTTCATCATCATGCCACCCAAGAAGAAGAGCGCTGTGACGGCGCAACCATCCACGTCCGTTTTGCCTGTGCCTTCGCATACGGGCAATGGCGTGGGTGCAGAAGGAACAGGATTAGAGCTTCCACGGCGTTCCGGTGATCCAAGCCAGGCGAGTGGCGTCGTTCGCAGTGGCAGCGGCAACCCACACGCCGCTGGATCCAGAGACGGAGCTGTGTTGCCTACGGGTGGCACAACGAATTCCAGAGATCGGAGGACGCCTGCTGGAGCTCCCGCGCCGGCGCAAACGTCACGGCCTACCCAGGTCGTGCACGACGAGCGACGTCATGGCGCTGGTGGTTCAGGGCGTCCCCATGAAAAGATTTCTGCGCATCGATCCCAAGATGCGCGGGCCCAGCATGCACACCGAGCTGCCGGCGGAGGTGGCGCGCAGCCGCGTGATCGTGATGGTGCTCCTTCTAACATGGCTAGGAGTCAGAGCACCTCACGTACCTCGCACTTGTCGCCGCCGCCTACGCCAGCGGAAGCCTTGGCACGTGCGCAGCTGCTCCTCGATTTCCCTCCTGCTCCGGAGAAGATGGAGGAGTGGCGAGCTACTATCCAGAGCCTTATTGGCTTCGCCAACAAATATGGGCCACAAGAGGCAGGGCCCTCACAGCGAAGGCCCATCGATCCGGCGCGAGCCGATGTGGAGAAAACCGGAGGTGGTGCAACCACGGTGCACTCCCCTCCGCGACACCAGCGGCGGGCGACAACCCAGCAGGTCGATCGCCGTGATGATGTTTCCACGGCGTCGTCCGATCCACGGATGCGCCGCGACCAGCGTCAAGTTCTCCAGGAACGAGGCAAGGAGGACGCTCGAACTACCATCGAACGACGACGGGAAGCGCGCTATCAGTCTGATAAGCGCGCAGGGCCGGCTGTCAACGAGCCTGTGCCGGGGGACGCAGGAGACTTGCCTTACGAGGTAGGGACTCCGGCGTTTACCCGTGAGCTGCGGCAAGTCCAGTGGCCCAATTCCCGAACCTTCAAGCCAGAGGTCCCGGAAAAATATGACGGCAAGACTCATCCCTCGGAGTTCCTGAGCATTTACACCATTGCGGTGCAGGCTGCCGGGGGCCGAGATGACCAGATACTTGCCAACTACTTCCCGTTGGTGCTTAAACCCAACGTTAGGTCGTGGTTGATGCATCTGCCGGAGAATTCTATTTCTTCTTGGCCAGATCTGTGCCATCAGTTTGTTGGCGCCTTTGTTGGAGGCCACCAAGCTCCTGGCCAAGAGAGTGATTTGCATATCATCCCTCAGAAGGAGGGCGAATCCCTGCGCAAGTTTATCCAGAGATTCAGCCGGGTGTAGTACAATATTCCTGACGTTCACCCTGCCGCTGTTGTTAGCGCGTTTCATCAGAACGTGCGTAACCGCAAAATGCGGGAAGAGTTGGCAATGAACAAAGTCAGGAGTATCGCCGAGCTTTACGCTTTGGCCGACAAATGCGCTCGAGCTGAAGAGGGGAGGAAACTCCCTGGCGAGGCTGTTGGCGCGGGGGGCGAATCGGAAGATGAAGACGCTGCGACCCCGTCAAGGAAAGGCCGGCGGCGGAACAAGAAACGCAGAGGCAAGGCCGTGCTTGCTGTCGAGGAATCCGGCAACCCCGGCGCCACCAAGAAGGCCAAGGTTGACGACCCCGGCAAGGAACTTGCCGGGTGCCCTTCCTGTCAGGCCTTGGCGGCAGCCGACAAGTCGGAAAGCTCCGGCAAGCAGTATTGCAAGATCCATCGCACCAAGGGCCACGATCTCCAAAACTGCCGGCAAGTTGAACAGCTTGCCGAGAAACAGAGGGCTGAGTATGAAAGGCGAGATAAGGAGAAGGCCCATGATGGTGCTGAGGGGTCCGGCAAGAAGCGCGATGGCTGAGGGGGTCGCCGCGGCAAGGCCAAGCAACAGAGGGAGAGGCCCGCTCGAGGCCGAGACAAGGAAGAAGATGATGACGAAGAAGACGATGAGTCCAGTGAGCAAGAATTCCAGAAAGCTACAGAGGCCATGTGTATCGATGGGGGCGCCTCGTTGCATTCTTCTCACCGTCGACTCAAACAGTGGGTGCGAGAAGTCAATGCAACAGAGCCGTCACCAGATGCATGTAAGCCCCTGAAGTGGTCCAACACGCCTATCATTTTCGACGCCGAGGATCACCCTGATCGCACAACCGCGGTCGGGTGCCTGCCATTGTTGGTCTCACCAACAATCCGCAACCTCAGGGTGACGAAAATGCTAGTTGACGGTGGGGCCGGGCTGAACCTAATCTCACCAGATGTGCTCAAGAGGCTTCAGATTCCTGATGAAGATCTCGAAGAAACGGGCACGTTTCAAGGGGTCAATCCAGGAAGAACCCAGCCGAAGGGCAAGATTACGCTACCGGTAACATTTGGTAGCGAGCTCAACTACAGGACCGAGAAGGTAGTGTTTGATGTCGCCAAGATCCCCATGTCATACAATGGGATCCTTGGTCGGCCAGCGCTGGCTAAGTTCATGGCGGCATCACACTACGCGTATAATGTTTTGAAGATGCCTGGGCTGTTGAGTGTCATTACTATCCATTCCGATAAGAAGGATGCGCTCATCTGTGCCGACCAACTCTACCGGGAAGCAGTTGCAGCACCTGCCGTCAAGGCATCTGCTCCCGCCGCTGGAACTCCCGGGGGGAAGAAGAAGACCGGCGAGAATCTTGGCGCGAACTCCGGTAAGCGCGCCTTCTCGGAGTGCTGCGCTTCCGTCGAGGATGCACCAGAGAGCTCCACCGGCAAGAACAAGAAATCCAAGGCTGCTCCACCAGAGACCAAGAAGGTGCCCGTCAGGGAGGGCGGAACGGGAGGAACTTTCACCATAAGTTCCACCCTAGATGACAAATAGGAAAGCGCGCTCGTTGCCTTCCTGCGGGCAAATGTCGACGTGTTTGCATGGCAACCGTCTGACATCCCCGGTGTTCCCAGAGAGGTAATTGAGCACCACCTTGCTGTCTGTCCTCACGCGCGGCCCGTCAAGCAGAAGGTCAGGAAGCAAGCCTTGGAGCGGCAAGAATTCATTGCCGAGGAAATCAGAAAGCTGGAGGCGGCAGGATTGGTCAGAGGAGTGCTTCATCCAACCTGGTTGGCCAATCCGGTTGTAGTGCGCAAGGCGAATGGGAAATGGAGGTTGTGTATCGATTATACAGATATCAATAAAGCCTGTCCAAAAGATCCCTTTCCCTTGCCGCGCATCGACCAGATTGTAGATTCCACCGCTGGTTGTGATCTCCTGTCCTTCCTTGATGCCTACTCAGGGTATCATCAGATCTTCATGGCGAAGGAAGATGAAGAAAAGACCGCATTTATCACCCCATGTGGTACGTATTGTTTTATACGAATGCCTTTCGGGTTGAAAAGTGCTGGTTCTACATTTGCGAGAGCGGTCCAAATCGGTTTTGAGCCTCAACTCCATAGAAATATGGAGGCATACATGGATGACATAGTGGTCAAAACCAAGGACAAAGCGACGCTCATACAAGATTTAGAAGAAACGTTTGCAAATCTGCGCAAGATCAACTTAAAGCTCAATCCTGAGAAGTGCGTGTTCGGTGTTCCTTCCGGCAAGCTCCTCGGATTCTTTGTATCTTGTCGAGGAATCGAAGCGAACCCCGACAAGATCAAAGCTATTGAGCAGATTGAAGCGCCAAGACGCGTCAAGGATGTGCGTCGTCTTGCCGGCTGTGTTGCTGCTTTAAGCAGGTTTATTTCCAAATCTGCTGAGCGCGTCCTGCCCTTTTTCAAAATTTTGAAGAAGGCAGGTCCAATGAAATGGACTCCGGAGGCGGAGGCTGCGCTGCAAGATTTGAAGAAATATCTTTCCTCTCCGCCGACGCTAGTCGCGCCTAAACCACAAGAGTCGTTGCTGCTGTATCTGGCAGCGACAAATCGAGTGGTTAGTGTTGCGTTAGTGGCGCAGAGAGAAGCTGATGAGGAAGCAACACCAGCGGCAGGACCGTCAGGTGACGCGGCAGGATCTTCCCCGGCAAGGATTGATCCCGGCAAGACAAGATCTGTGCAGTCAGAAGGACCATTGCAGAAGAAAAAGGTGGTGCAACGCCCAGTTTATTTTGTTAGCTCTCTTTTACAAGGAGCTAGGTCAAGATATTCTGGCGTGCAGAAGTTGCTTTTCGGCCTCCTTATGGCCTCGAGGAAGCTGCGCCATTATTTTCAAGCACATGAAATCACCGTCGTCACTCGCTTTCCGTTGCAACGGATTTTGCAAAATCCAGAAGCAACCGGCAGGATCGTGGAGTGGGCATTGGAGTTGTCGAGCTTTGGCCTCAAGTTTGAAAGCACTTTGACAATTCAGAGCAGGGCCTTGGCGGAGTTCGTTGCGGAATGGACCCCAACGCCAGACGAAGAGGTTCAAGAAACAACTCTCCCCGGCAAGAAAATTGACCAGCAATGGGTTATGTACTTTGACGGGGCTTTTTCGCTGCAAGGCGCCGGTGTTGGCGTGCTGCTTGTCGCACCCACCGGAGAGCACCTCAAGTACGTAGTCCAAATGCATTTTCCCCGGGAGAGTTCGACGAACAACACTGCAGAGTACGAGGGTTTGCTTGCCGGTCTCAGGATCGCGGCAGACCTTGGTATCAAGAAGCTCGTCATCAGAGGCGATTCACAGCTTGTCGTCAGGCAAGTTAATAAGAGTTATCAGAGTCCATTGATGCAAGCCTACGTAGATGAAGTGAGAAAAATGGAAGAGCACTTTGACGGTCTGCAAATGGAGCACATCCCTCGTGCCGAGAACAGTGTCGCTGACGACCTGTCAAAGCGTGCTACCCTCAAGTTGCCTGTGGAACCAGGAACTTTTGTGCTCCATTTGACTCAACCATCCGTGGCGCCATCAATGCGACAAGAAAAGAGAAGAAAATTGAATTCTGGTCAGTACTTCCCGGTAGAGCTCCCGGGAGCCGCCGGCAAGGAAGTTGCCGGGATCAACGACATGCCTGCCGGGGAACAACAGGCTCCAGCAGGGGCTCAGGCCCTTGCCGTCGAGACAAATGTTCCCCCGGCAGAGGAGATGCCTTTAGTCCTAGCTGTCGAGCCCCAGGCTCCAGCATGGGCGCAGCACATTATCCATTTCCTTCAAACAGGAGAACTCCCGGAGGAACAGAAAGAAGCGGAAAGAGTAGCCCGTCGGTCTGTTATGTACAAGTTCGTCGATGACGTCCTGTACAGAAAGAGACCAAACGGTGTGAAATTGAAGTGCATTCCTCGGGAGGATGGACTAGAGCTGTTGGCAGAAATACATGGAGGCATATGTGGCTCTCACATAGGATCAAGAGCACTTGCCGGGAAAGCATTCCGGCAAGGTTTCTTTTGGCCCACCGCTCTCCAGGATGCAACTGCACTAGTAACTAAGTGTGAAGCGTGCCAGTTTCATTCGAAGAAATCGCATCAACCAGCTCAAGCTCTTCAGACAATCCCTCTCTCCTGGCCATTTTCGGTCTGGGGGCTCGACATACTGGGCCCTTTCCCCCGTGCTACCGGGGGCTTTGAGTACTTGTACGTTGCTATCGACAAGTTCACAAAGTGGCCGGAGGTGGAAGCAGTGAGGAAGGTGACAGCACAATCAGCCATCAAGTTCTTTAAAGGGATAGTTTGCCGTTTTGGTGTGCCCAACAGGATCATCACCGACAACGGCACGCAATTCACAAGTCGCACCTTCATGCAGTACGTCCAAGACCTTGGCGGCAAAATTTGTTTTGCCTCTGTTGCTCACCCCAGAAGCAACGGCCAAGCGGAGAGGGCCAATGCTGAAGTGCTGCGCGGTCTCAGGACCAGAACCTTTGACAGGCTGAAAAAGTGCGGAAGACGCTGGATTGATGAGTTGCCGGCGGTTCTTTGGTCAATCAGAATGACATCAAATCGAGCCACCGGCCAGACACCCTTCGCTCTGGTCTACGGAGCGGAAGCAATTCTCCCCACGAAACTCACGTACGGATCACCTCGAGTGCTCGCTTATGATGAGCTTGAGCAAGAGAAACTGCGGCAAGATGACGTTGTGCTCCTTGAGGAGAATCGTCTTCAGGCTGCTGTGCGAGCTGCACGCTACCAGCAAGCTTTGCGCCGCTACCATAGCCGCAAAGTTCATGCCCGAAGCCTTGAGGAAGGCGACCTTGTTCTTCGACGGATTCAGTCCGCCAAGAATTCAAACAAGTTGACGCCGAAGTGGGAAGGCCCTTATCGAGTAGTACGAGTCACCAGGCCCGGCGCTGTCCGCCTGGAGACCGAAGATGGCGTTCCAGTGAGTAATTCCTGGAATATCGAACATCTTCGCAAGTTCTACCCATAAGGCGCGGTTGCCGGGGGCCCCCGGCAACCACCCTTTTGTACAAGTCTTGCCGGCAAGGCATATGATCCTTTGTACAAAGCCAGGCGCAGACCCTGAGCACGAATGAATAAATTTAAGTGTTGTGCATTCCCTTATTAATTTCCATGTTCATATATATATGCATGTGTGTCTAAGATGTTGTATGGCACCTACTCCCGGTAAGTTCTAACGAACCATCAAGGTTTCATATCGTTATTTTCTCTTCTTTCTTTTTCTTAAAAGACAGAAGGATTCCTCGCGTGCACATTTGCCGGGGGGGAAGGGAGATATGAGTACCAGTTGGCGACGTTCAGAATCGACGCTTGCCGGAGGAAGGACAGTGACAGAAAGCTAAGTTCTAAAACTTAGAACAAGTTTCCTTTATTGCAAAGTTATTTCCTTGGACGATTCCGACTTTTGTATGGAAAATCTACACGCGAAGGAACCCTTGCTGTAATCAGTTGCGCCCTTATTTTGTTTCGAGTCCGCTCAACGATTTAAGTGGCTGCATTGAGAACGCCAAGGAGTCTTGCCGGCCGCTGCGCCTCCGGCAGGCTGCTGAAGTCCCGCAACCAGCGCTCGCGGCAGGTTGCGCGCCGGCAAGTTTTTCAGTAAGCGTAGGGTGAACTCCATACATAAAGGAATCAGACAAGGGAGATAGCATGCATGTACCCAAACATAAGCAAGTTATATTACATTAATAAGCTGCCGCAGTTCTAACTTAAGACTTAATTGTCTTTGGCATGGAATGACGACGGCAAGAAGAGGTGGAGCAGTTAATCTCTGCGCTGGCCTTCGATCCTTTTGATTGAATCCACCTTCTCGATGATAGGCGCGACAAGCTCTTCAAGCGCCTCGAGATTTGCGTCCTTTGGCAGGTGGCCAAGCACGTTGGAGAGGTCGATGCCAGGATTGTTATGCGCCACCTTGATAAGTACCTTGCGGAGGACGGCCCGGCAAAGCCGGCGCGACTCGTTGGCCAATTGGGTCGCCCGGTTAGACTGAAGCAACTTCAGGGCATCAATGATGCTCTCGAAGAACATCGTCAACCTGGCACTCGAAGATATCCTTTCCTCGGAAGAATACCTAAAGTTTGACAGGCCCATGGTTGACAGTTCTGCCGTAAGCTTCTCCGCAGCGTCGATGAGACGTCCAGTCTAGATCTCCACCCCCTTTTCGTAATCAATTTGGGCGGCGGCGGCGCTCTTGAGCAGGTTCCTCTCTCCCTGGAGATCTTTGAGTAGGGCCTTCTCGCGGGCCCTGCCGGCCTCGAGAGACTTCTGCAACATGGTCAGCTTCAATTCTAGAACGGCAATAGCATCATTTGCTGAGGAGAGCTGCTTGGTCTTGTTAGACATGGCAACTTGCATCTCCGCCAGGGTGTGGAGGGTTTTTTCCCTATCACCTTTGAGCGTCGAGAGCTCCTTGCCGTGTTCTTCGAGATCCACTTCCAGCTTCTTTACTTTGTCGCTCAGCTCATTCTTGGCGGCCTCTGCAGCCTCGGCAGCATCAACGGCCTCCTTGAGCTTGCCGGCGTGATCTACAGTTAGAGCTTCGAGCGCCTCTTTGTGTTTCTGCTCCAGCTCCTGGGTCCGCCGCGCGACAAGCTTCTCGATATCTTCATCTTTGCTGCGAAGCTTGGCGGCGAGCGCATGCTCACGTGCGGTGAGATCTTCCTCGTGGGCATCAAGCGCAACGCGACGCCCCGTCAGGAGAGCATCTTCAGCAGCAATTCTTTGTGTAGCTTCATCTTGCGTCTTTTCCATGTCAGATTGTTTCAGGAGGATTTCTGTCCACTGTTGGCTCACTTGTTCCCGGCCGGCAGTCAACTCCTGGAGGGCCTCGGCGTACCAGACTTGCATTTGTTCGACGTGCCTCTGAAAATCTGCTTCGGCCGCCTCGACAACTGCCATTCTGGAATCCGCTTTCTCTTTCCGGGCGCGGTTGAGAGCCTGGAGCTTGCGGAAATTTTCGCCCATGGCCTGAAGGAGCTGATCCTCTTCAGACTTGTCGTTGCTAGCGCTTGGATCATCAACAACCTCGAGCCCGGCAGCTGCGATGATTTCTTCATCAAAGACTTCCCCTTCGGTCGGTGCCCCAATGCTTGCCGTCCCCGGCAAGTTGACAAACAGGTTCTCGCCAACTTTGAGATATTTGCTGGATGAGGGGCCTTCAGATGTTGACGGTTGATCCTCAACAACCGCCTCACCAGTAGCAGGGGGCTCCGTAGCCGGCACAGCGCCTGGCGCTCCTGCGGCAGGAATGCCGTCAGTACGGTCACCAGCCTCCTTGCCGCCCTCTTCAGTAGACTCCTTGGCGGGTTCCTCCTGTGCAGTCTTGGCGGCCTCCTCGGCAAAAGCACCGCCGGCTTCTACGGTGGCATCCGTGGCGGCCTCGCTGGCAGCGATCTTGTCGGCTTCGGCGGCAACATATCTGGCGGTCTCCTCGATGACAGCGTCGATGTCCATGTCTTCCATCTCAGGGAGTTCTAAAGGACAAGGGGGAGAAACAGAATGGGATCAAGATTGAAGTTCAAGAAGACAAAAGAAAGAGAGATAAAGGAAAGAATAGCAAACACGCTGAGGCAATTGGTTACCTGCATCGGGCTGTTGAGAGGTGGCCTCGCCTCTCCCGGCAACCTCGGTTGCCGGGGGTAAGATGCCAGCATCCATGGTTGTTGGCTCCTCCTCAACCAAGACAAGCTCGTCGGTGTGATCACTTGCCGGGGACGCGCTTGTGGGCGATGTGGTAGACAGAGGTGGCGCGACGAGGGTATCTCCTGATAACTCCCTTTGTTGTCGTCCTTCTCCTGCAAGCCCAAAGATATCAGCGGCAAGGATAGGAACCTCAGCATTCCCCAACCGAAAAGAATAATGAACTTACGCTGGGGGCTGCGCTGGGGGCTGCGTCGAGGACTAAGATCCGGGCTGATGGTAGTAGTTTCCGGCGCGCTCACGAAGCCTGCTGGAGGCTCGTCGCCTGTAGAAGTCTTTGTCCTCTTCGCCATCCTCTCCATCAAGGTTTCTGCTTCACTGCAGAGACAATACAAGCAAGTCAATAAGATTGATTCAGGATTGGAAGATAAAGGCTGTGGTAAGGTACTCACTCTTCCTCTTCTCGCTCCGGACTGAAGCCGGAGATGTCGAAATCGACCTCCGTTGCAGTGTCTGTGTGGGAAGGCGGAGGAGGGGTCCTAGGTCGCTTGGCTGTAGCGGGCGCCGGGGGCTGGCCTGTTTCCGTCACCTCAGCTTCCGGTGCGGTAGTGCGAGACACCTCTGCCGCCTCAGCAGTTGCCGCTGATGTGGGTCTCGCACGCCGCGCAGGTTGCTGTCGGACCCCTTGCCGCGGCGCAGTCTTGCCGGCCGCTTTCTTGCCGGGAGCCTCGCTGCTCGAGGAAGGTTGGTTTGCCGGGATGCCAGATGCAGCCTTTCGAAGAACACGCTTTGTCTTCTTCGGGACTGGGAGCTCTTCTTGCGGTTCTTCTTCAGCCGCGTCTTCGTCGGACGAGCTCTCAGCGGGTGTGCTGCTCTGTTCCCCGGCAGCTTTGTCCATCCCGGCAGGATTTTTCTCCACTACTACTTCTGCGTCACTGGTTTCCCATTCCGTGAAGCCGACGCTGCCTGCCTCCGCGGCAAGATTTGCCTCCTCCGCCCTAGTGGCAATGTATGCCACCTCTTCGTCGGTGGTGGCTCGAATGAAGTCTGCTTCTTCCCGGACGGCCCTCTCCGTCAAGTTATCAAAGAACTTCTGTGCCTCTTCCTCGGATGGCTCAACCCATGTCGCGTCGAGACTGTGGGCATTGAACAGTGGCATGGTAGCGATAATTGACCCTAGGGCAGAGTTGTTGCACAGAGGGACAATCCTTGCCGGCAACCGATGTTTGTTGTCGCGCTGGAACAGCTTTTGATGGAGGGCGCCCAGTTGCATAGCAGTCAGATTGTTGTTCAACCCGGGGCGCAGTCTCATGATGTCTGCTGCGTTTTGGTATTCCCAGGCTGGTCTTCCTTTATTCTGCAAGGGGGCAATACGGCGGCGGAGAAAATCGAAGCCAATCATCTCCATTGTCAGCCCGGCAGCTTTCAGGCGAAGAATCCTGGTGGTGGCGATTGTGAGTTTTTCATCTTCAGCGGCAAGACTGCTCCAGCCATTGTCGCGGACCGCTTTCTGCTGTCGAGGCAAACAGAACGGATGGGGATCTGTTTCCTTGATCCAGCACCACTCAGCCCGCCATTCGTCCCACTTCTCGCGATAAACCCCTTCTGGGTATATTTCCTTATTCCAAGCCATTGGAATCCAGGCGATAGAACCAGATAGGGCCTCTCCTTTTTGGATACGAGGGAAAAAGTAGTGGCGGAAAAAGGCAGTACTGGGAACCACTCCGGCAAAGTTTTCACAAAGGTGAGCAAAGATGGACATGCACAATACCGCATTCGGCGTGAAATCGAGAAGATGGAAGCCGTATGTGTACATAATGTCGTTGAAGAAGTCAGAAAATGAAGGACAGAGCCCGCAATAGAAGTATGCGACGAAAAAGGGGTATCTGTCTGACCCACTCTTGGAGCAAGAACCTGGAATCACGCGAGTGGCGGGGTGAGCCTGCGTCTCCCTCGCCCACATGCACTGGTACCGCCTCTTCAAAGCTTCCGCATCGAGCGACGGGGCGAAGACGACATATTTCTTCCGCATCTTCACCAGCTCGCTCTCCGGGACATCGGCTTTCGTCTCCTTGCCCTTGCCTTTGCTGGTCTTGGGCGGCATGGCAACTGCAAGGGCGGAAGCCGGGGATGAAGCGGGCGTGGAGGCGACGAGCGGATGAGGAAAAGTTTTGCTCTGAGCTCGAGAGAAGGAAAGCAATGGCGACGACCAGATTGAGAAGAAAAGTGGGGTAAATAGGCTTGTGCCTCTGCGGTTTCTCCTTTTTATGGGGAAGGAGCGGGGCCGCCTCTTTTACTCCCCAATGTGAATGCGCCTCTGCGGGCGCGTTGCAGTTGCGGCTTTTGAGGCACACTTCCCACGTCGCGCGTTCGGCGCGCGTAGTGGGGGGCACAGTAAACGGGATATTTACGAGCAGTTAATCCCCTGCCACGTGTGCCTGTGCACTGTTTGGGCCTAGCCCAACAACGCCTCGCACTCGTGTGTGGCCTAGGCCCGGGGGCTCCTGTCGGTGTACTAAGTATTGGGCCATTAGTACCCCGTACTTGTGCACGGGCAGTTGTAGCCATACTCGCGGCAAGGCTTGTCGGGGAACAGTTCGAGGTTGACTCAGGCCACCAAGGAAATTCTCAAGTCGAAGATCTGAGGATCAGCAGATAAGAGCTGGAATCCGCAGGCCAGCTTCCCCGGCAAGATCTTGCCGGGGTGGTCTGCGAAGCCCGGCAAGATTCGAAGCCTGGCAAGGTTCGGCGCCCGGCAAGGCTCGGCGCCTGGCAAGGTCCAGCACCCGGCAAGGTTTTGTTGTTGTGCCACCGCTCTGGCACAGCAACAAACCCGACATTCTGGGTCCTTCTTTGGATGCGTGGCGACGCGCCAGTGGAGGAGAGCTTAAGCGGTGCTGATGGGATGGCCCCTTTTTCCATCCCCAAGAAAGTGAGGACACCTAAACGGACACCTCACGGTGCATTAAATGCGTTCGTCCTAATCCGTCAGGGGTTAGGTATGGTGACCCTGTAGCTACTTTACACCTCAATGTATGTACATTTAGCCACTGTGGTGACCCCTTTGTGATATAAAAGGAGGCCCAAGGTAACTGCTACAAGGGAGGAGGATCTTCTGGCCCATTCTGCATGTGTAGCTGCTCTTTGAACGTACTGTTCACTGCGAGCGCTCCTGGAGCCTGGGTTCAAGAACATCGATAATAAAACAAGGCAGGAGTAGGGTTTTACGCTGATCAGCAGCCCGAACCTGGGTAAAATCGCCCCGCGTCGATCGTTGGTTCTGCTCTTTGTGCATACCTCTTCCCCCGCCGAACCGTAAAGGGGTCCCTTAGGATCCCATAGGTGTCGTACACCGACAAATCCGAAGGCAAGCCGACGGACACCCCACCCCCCCCTCCCCCCCACACACATAGTCGTAACGGTCGATGCATCGCGGAAGTCGTGGCTGGAGTGGAAACGACCGATGAGGTTGCTCAAGCAAGGCGGTAGCCCTTTGTGCCGATGTCAATGTAGCCGAGAGCGTAGGGTGGTGTAGCCGTGGTCGAGGTAGCCGTGCGAAGAACGCCGTGGTCGATGTCAAGTCGGGGTAGCCGGTGTCGAGGAAGTCGCCGTGGTGCCGCGGGCGCAAGGAGGTGCCGAGTTAGTCATGGGCACATGGGAGTCGAAGTAGTGGTGCGCCAGGGAGAAGACTATGTTGACAAGGCGTCGCGCCGGGTTTGCCAAGCCCGGGGACACGTCGTAGATGAAGGCACGCGTCGGTGATGCCAGCACCGGGCATGCGTAGACGGACGAAGACGAAGTTGACGAAGCGCCGCACCAGGCTTGCCAGGCCTGAGGACACGTCGTGGACAAAGGCACACATCGGTGTTGCCAGCACCGGGCATGCGTAGACGAGGGACCTGCACGAGCTGTACGCCATGTCGAGGAGTCGGAGGGCCAGCAGAGAAGATGACTCGACGATGGTTGCGGCGCCAATCGGCGGGGGGCCGATGTCGCCGACGGTGGTCGGAGTAGACGAAGTGGTCGGGGAAGATGACGACGACACTGGTGACGGGGCTGGTGCTGGACGAAGATGAAGAGGGTGGACGGGCGACGCGGCTCGCGTTAGCGAGCTACGGCGGCGCCGAAAAAAAGCGGCGGCGGCCTGACGGCGACGGCAGCTAGGAGCGCGGCGGCGGTGCTCGAAGTAGGCGAAGAACCCGACAGCATGACAAAGACCGGCGCGGACGATGGCGTTCCCGCGCCGAGGGAGACGGCGCGGCGCATACCACGGGAGATCGACGCACGGTGACGGCGGAGTGGACCACGGGTCGCAGCGCTACGGCCCGAAGGGGCGACTCTGTGGCGGCGGGCAGGTCGGGGCGACGGCGGGAAGACCTCGGGGCGGCGGCGGGGACCGCGGGCCGTGGCGCTGCAGCCCGAAGGGGCAACACAAAGGCGGCGCGTGAGTCGGTGCAGCCGCGGGGACGGCCTCGGGCGGCGGCGAAGACCGCGTGCCACGCTTGCTACGGCCCGACGGGGCGACGCAGTGGCGGCGCGAGGGTCGGTGCAGCCATGGAGACGACCTGGAGCGGACGGCCTCGGGGCGGCGGTGGACCACGGGCCGCTGCACTACGGTCCGAAGGGGCGACGCAACGGTGACGCGGGTCGGTGCGGCCGGGAAAAGAACCACGGGGCGACGACGTTGCGGCCCGACAGGGCGACGCAGCGACAGTCCGTTGCTCGATCGGTGGAGGGGCGCACTGAACTCGAGACAGACTTTACAGGACCTGCGGAGGCGTGCGCAACCGACGGGCCAGGTCGGTCGCACGGCGTAGATGAGGCAGATCGCGGCGGCGAGCGGGTGATCAATCCCATCGGGCGCGAGGTCGGGGACGCCGCTCGGTGGAGGCGGGGTGGCGGCGGAGTTCGAGATGAAGCCAGCGACGACGGTCGGCAGGGCGGCTGTACAGGCGCGGCGTGGATCGACGGGCAGGCCAGCGCGCGAACGGCGGCTGTGATGGGCCGCCGCATGGCGCGAGGCCGCCGGGTTGGGGTGATGCAGGTGTCCCGGTCGGAGCAGGGCGGTGACGGCCGGCGTAGATCGATGGGCGGGCCGGCGTGCGGACGACGACCATGAGGGGCCGCCTGTCGCGCGAGGCCGCCGAGTCGGTGAAGAAGCCGGCCGATCACGCCGGTGTCAGAGTAGAGGCGCGCGGGTGTCGACGGCGGCGGCGGCCGACACAAACCGATTTTAGATCAGAAAACTAAAAAGAAACCGCCGATCAAGATGACCGGCGAGAGAGAGAAAAATCCGAAGTAAGGGCTCGGGAAAAAGACTCTCTAGGGCAGCCGGTCAACACGACCGGCGAACGAACCATAGATACAGGCGGCGCGGCCCGCGGCGGCGGTCATGGAGGCCGACCGCCCCAGGGGCGGCGCGCGGGGCGGAAGCATCGAGCGGCAGATAGGGTTGGATCGGTTAGGCTGATACCATGTTAGAAGGGAGAGAGATTGGTGGAATAGTTGATTGTATGTCTCTTGTATGTTTGATGTTTATTGCTTTAGCCTCATGGGCTTATATATAAAAGTACATGATCTACTTGGGAGTACAAGACAAGCCAGAATACTTCCTAGTCTACCCTATGTTTCCAAATAATCAATATACTCAACACCTACTTAAAAAATGAACATGAAATTAAGATGTCCAATGCGTCTTGCCTTGTTCTCCTTGCCCAGAATACCGTTGACAATGAGGCATTTGGTCGGACAAATAGCATTGCCCATGTAGAATAGCACACGCATGGCATTAGCTGCACTACACAGGTAGATTCAGCACACATCGTACAAGGATTATATTATTCTTAGCAAAAAACTCGAGAGAGATACTGCATGTGCAGCAGCAGCAGAGATTAAAATCGCGGGAGATTACATTTCACGGCAGCTCATCTCTAACGCTACAGCAGCTAAGCCATTTAGCGGGAATTACTACATGGGCATTTTCAGCAGAAAAACAGGGGATTTTCGTCAGGAAAACAGATTTACTCGAACTGAAAAAGGGTAAAGCACAAGAAGTGAACAACTCAAGATTGACATACTGAATCCACAAACGGACAGAGAAGGCTTGCCTATACTTGCTGGGAGTTGGAGAAGACGTCGCGGACTCGTCGCCTTGCCGCCTCGCCCGTCACCTCTGGCTTGTCGCCGTCGCCGCCTCGCCCGTCACAGTTTCATGCTTTTCGCCAGGATCCCTTGTCGCCGCCTTGCCCATCATTGCCTCCAGCTTGCCGCCTGGATCCCTAGTCGCCGCCTTGTCGCCTCGCCCGTCACTGCCTCCAGCCTGCGGCGAAGCAGCCGCCGGCCCGCCGGAACCTCCTCAGATGCGAGGGACTGAACGGAGCGATGCTAGGTTTCCTGGAGGTCCTGCTCTGCCGTGGCAAATTTTGGTCCGAGACACGTATGGACCCCTGTTTCGGCCCGCTGAAACCGTTCCAGCGACCTCGAGGTAGCGCCGTTTCGCGCGGCGATCGTGGCCTTCGAGCCAGATCCGACAAATTTGGCATCGCGCCGCGGGAGTCTCCCCAGTAGCGATTGCGCCGCGATAGCTGCTGTTTCGCCGACGTGGAATTTGCGCCGAGGGATTGCGACATCGAGAAAACTCCTCTGTTTCTGTAAGGTGGATTGCGTTCAGATTTTTTTCGTCGCATCATTTTCGTCCGGTTTTTTTCGACTTGTTTTTTTTCGTCTCCTCCTCATCCCACTGATTTAGTATCGCGTCACCTCTCACGCAATGAAAAAAATCTGAACGGATCAGAACTTTCCATACTAACGCAAGTTATTTAGTAATGTCTTTATGTGAAAGAATCAATCACGATCAACCTTCAAAGATCAAATCTAAATTAATTAACCTTACTTTAAATCGTTCAATCATATTAATTAGGAAACAAAATAACCAATTTTAAGAAAATTAATGTATAAAAATCTATCTCTACTACCTAAAAATGATGTAAGGTTCTTTTTCCTGCCAAGACTGACCGCATCATGCACAATTTTCGTCCGCCCCTTGACCCCACCCACCCGCGTGAAAAGAGACCGATGGAAAAAAATTGGGCGCACATCTCGCCTCACCAAACGAAAAAACCTAGCGCTACCCCTTACCTCTCGCGCGTACGACTTGGGGCGGCGGCGGCCGCCGCGGCCCTCAGCCGCCCAGAGCCTCCCACCACGACACTGACGGTGGATCGTCGGCCAAAGCCCAGCACCAACACCCATCCCTTTTTGCATGTGGTCTCTCCCCCATTGCATCCCTCCTCTAGCGCGCGTGGCGGCGCCGTTGGATAGCTGGCGTGCGTCTCTGTGTGTGCGTGTGAGTGGGCATACTTGCTCTTTTCATGGCGTGCATGCGAGTGTGCTGTGTTGGGCGTGTTTGTCCCGTGGAAGCCCTGTGCACCTGCCGGATCCAAATGGCTGTCTATCGCCGAGTTCCGCCATCCCGCACGCGCAGGACTGACCCCCGATGACCTGATCAGAGCGGTTCGATCCGATATATCCTTTTTCCATGGTCTTCCCACCCCCACCCCTATCATCCGATGTATCAAGAATCGATGGTCACGGCTAACAGGAGTGTTGATGATCTATAAGCAGCAGGTCGATGGCCATGGAGATGGAGCCTGGAGCCAAGTAGCAGCCTGGAGCCATGTCGATTTTGACTCTCAGTGTAACATATGGCTTTTCAGCTTGTTGGCATAGATGCATAGCACCGCCACCGCTAATCAAGAGCGCAAGGGGTGCCTAGGCGTGGCAGGGTGGTTACCTCGTGCAGCTTGCAATCTGGACTTCTGGAGGTAGGAAAAGGAGGTGCATGTGTGTTCAGATACTGCATGCCTGTAGCCGATTCAGTTATGAGAATTGTAACTTTCTTTTCTGTTTCATCACAGAATCTTCTTGTTAGCAAGGAATTTGAACTCTCTTTCAACGTGATCAAGATCCCATTGTGATGCACCCTCAGATTGTTACAATATTTTTGGAGAAAGTTTGATATGATTTTTCATGGAAGGATTCGCCTGTATTAAATGCCTTACTGAACATAGCATTGGTTGCCTTATTAGCATTATTTTTTGAAGGACAAAACTAATTGTTGGTTCTTTTGGCTGCAGCAAAAAGTTTTGGATGCAGAGCTGAGTGGTTTCTTCATAGTACTAAGGAGCCGGCAAAAAACATCAACATGAGAATTCATCACCCATCTTAGCCATCGCAACCACAACAAGGTTTGTCAGCATCTAGCTTAATCCTTGTGAATGGTTGGCAGCAGATCTCTATCTTATAAGCAGAAAGCATCTACTTTGTGTTTTGTTAGCAGCCAAACAACACATTATGCTTTGGTCAACAAGGTGGACGGGCAAGTTGCAAACTGGACCATCTATGATCTGTTCAAGTGTTGCCCTGCTGGAGGCAGATTGATGGGACGGCCTCCATAACAAGGTCATGGTGATCACAAAGCGCTTTGATGGTGGACTGCATCCATACGTTTGGGTGAGGTACTTGTAGTTTATATTTTAGTCCGGAATTATATCAATGTAATTCCTTCGAGCTACTACAGTGTGCAGCAAAGAAAAAGATGTGCATCTCTCATCCCAAAGAACACAAGGGAAGAAAATAATAGATATGTTGTTCACGTACGTGTATTAAATTTGTGTGATTCTGTTGA